>CM046045.1:32770533-33370533 GCA_025215565.1 Flaveria ramosissima
TATAATTATCGGGATTTTAAAAACGGTTAAAACAAGGGTCCTAATATAGAGACACTCATCCGGATAAATCGACACCCCTCTATACGTCGCGTATGGGTCGAATACACTGAAAACGAGGAAATTTTAGGGGGACTGTCAGAGAGCTATACGTCTCATATAGCCCTATACAACCCCCTTATACAACACATATAGGGCTATATAACGCGTATAGCAAATTTCGACACTAACAACGAGGAAAAATTCAGGGGGCTGTCACATGGGTTATACGCCCCCTATAGGGCTATATACGAACCCCCTATACGACGCGTATGGGACTACACGACCCGTATAAAAATCTGGGGTGTTAATTTATAATTTTAGAGTGTCTTAATATCCACACCCTAAAACAATAATATGAAAAAAATGTTGTCACATCAAATGAATTTTTTAACAAAAACAAATCAGTAAGTTGTCAAATCGAGATTGCAAATTTGTTTCATAAAACCTTTAATGTATAATTAAACTAGTGTAATTTATAAAATGTTGCATCTTCATGTAATATGCAACTTAGACGTTATTAATCAACGTTAACATTTAAAATCAGACGAAATTCAGTTATCTACACTAATGATTTTTTAAATTTATAGTTAAACAAGTAAGTAACAGATAATAATTAGATTATGACTTGTCCAAAAATCTACACTAATGATACATATATAGAAAGAAAAAGTATATGATATGTGATAAGTGATTAAAAAACCTTATAATGAGATGAAACGCTATAACGAAGTCTAAACAAACATCGTTTCTATTTTTAGACACCACTGATTTGCTATACGGCTCGTATGGTTATAAGAGAAGATAATACAAACCTTATAGAGTGTCTAGCTAACACAAAAGTGATTGATGTGAACACACACACCACTGCACAAGTTATACAAACCGTATAACCCACCCTATTTCGCCACCTATGGTACCCGTATTATGACGTCACTACGACTCTATTAAGAAGAACTAGAGAAGAACTCATACCAAGATTATAGCTTTAACGGTATCTCTTTGAAAGGTAAAGCCAGTTGTTTGATCTTTTTGGACGTTTAGTAAGATATCAATGAAATCTTGGCCTTCATTAGTTTTAGTACCCTCACCTCCTTTTTTCATTACATGTTCATCAATAACACGTTCAAGAAACTCATCAAATTCCTTAGCAATAGTCTTAGCCCGTCCTACCAAACCAGTAAGTTGATCTAGCCACGACAACCATGGAACATAAGTCCCAACACTAAAATAGGTGAGCATATCCATGACCTGTTTTACTAGTTTTGTGAGTTCTAACCCATCACTTTGCTTCCCAAGTACCGCCATATATACAATGTTTTCAGTGAGTGAATCAAACAATGCACCAATATCAACAGAAGAACCACAACTATCTCCAAGGACGCAAATCATACGTCTTATCTCGTTTTCCCTTAATTTTTGGAATGACTTTACTTGTGTATTGCTTAGAAGATGTATTACCACCATGCTTTTTATCTGTCTCCAATATTCCCCATAAGGAGAAAACGATATGTCCTTGCAACCATATAATAAAATGTTCGGTATAGTTAAATTGGGCCGACTAGCGAATGAAGCATCATGTGTTTTCATGATTTCATGGGCTGTTTCGGCAGAGGAGACTACAAGCGTCGGTACACTACCCAAGTGAAGGTGCATGATTGGACCATATTTTTGCGACAAAGCTTGGAGGGAGCGATGAGGGTCTGAGCCTACTACTTGGTGGAGGTTTCCGATTACAGGCAATTTCCATGGAGAAGGAGGTAGGTTTCTCTTCATTTTGGAATGTGATGACATCCATTTGATAGGAAGTAAAATCATGAAGATGGTGGATAAACACAAAAGGAGAAAAGTGAGAGAAGAAAGAAATTCCATGTAGCTAGATTTTTTGCGAGGACTTTATATTGGTCTTAACTCACATGAAAGGATTATATATGCACACACAAGTTTGGATGTTATTGATTCACATCATCAAATATATATCGAATCTGAAGTTCATTAAATTATTAATTCCATGAATAATGAATCATATTATATCATACACTCAATCTTTTTTCTTTTCAAATGATCAAAAACTAGTATAATATGTTGCTTGTGCAGTGGTGCATTACTAATTTATAAAAAAAAATGTTCGAGCAATATATCTAGCGTAGAACAGATTTGAAGTAATGGGGATCACATTATCAAACAAGCTTTAACTAAAGATTTTGGATGCATAATACATTTATACGTTCTGTGTTATCGATATACATAAAAAGAGAGAGATACTAGAATATATATATATATATATATATATATATATATATATATATATATATATATATATATATATATATATATATATATATATATATATATATATATGTGTGTGTGTGTGTGTGTGTGTGTGTATTACAATTAAGAATTAAAGTAAATGTACACACTCTTTATATAACTTTCTTTTGTTTAAATCTCATTCTTTATTGAACAATATTCTATCAAATAAATTTTTAAGAGAAACTATTTAAATTTCATGTTAATATTTATCACTGAAAGATATAGAGAATGATTTTTGTTATTATGTTTAATTTAATTTTAAAAACTTCTTGAACAGTATTGAATGTGAAGTTTGAATAAAAACTTTTAATATTGTAGTCATTTATAGTTATATACAACTTAACTAATTATCTGAAGTGTAGAATATATTTTTACAAACATATATAGTTAATAGTAGTGTGAATTTCATATATATACTCTTATAAAGTTCTAAACATCATATATACACACACATTAAGTTTACTATTATATAAACATTTATGGAGCACATAATTTTGTTTAAAAATAAAGATATTTAAAGCATAAGGTACAAGTGTTCTACCGTAATAGTTCCTAATTTGCCCTTATTTAATAAATTCTTTTAATTGATATATTATTTAATACACATGAGATTACTTAATTTACAACAATAAGTATATCATATATATATAATAATTTAAATTAATATATAAATATACAATTGTTAATTTATATAATACTAATTATCAACTTATTTATGCATCATGAATTGTACCATATGCATAGTGGGTTGTACCCATCTCTTTTTTTAATCTTTAGTTTTTTTATTTTAATCCAATACTTTTATATTTTTATAATTTAGCCTCAATATTTTTTTAACTTTCAACTTTGGTCCCTTACATTTCATATTTTAAACATTTTCATCTTTCGGTCTAAATTTTGCGAGTTTACACGCTGAAACGTGCATGTGTGGTTCAACGTTTTTACGATCATTTTTTCCCCATTTAACTGCTCTGTCGCATGTGCTGGTCCTAGATCAACTTACCTATTGTTCTAGATCTTTTATGTTTTTCTGTATGGTTCAATGTTTTTGTCTACTTTTTGTTCGGTTTATTTTTTTTCATTTTTAATACGAGTTTTGTTAGTATTGATGGTTACTGACGGTGATGTGTCATTGATGCTACTTGACATGGTTTTACGCCGCCCGCTGCAACACGGGGGGGCTTAATACTAGTTATATTTTAATAAGTAAATATTATTTAAATTATGTATTACTATATTTAAAATACTTAAGAATCTAATCACTAAATATTTACATATTTTTAATGATAAAAATATCCAAATATATTAATATTAAGGGAGGTCGGAAAAGAGCATCGATAACACCCAACGCATCACCGCCACCCCACTATATATAACAAATAGAAAAAGAAAATAGAAAAGATAGTTATTAGTGATGTTGTAGGTTTTCTAGTGTTACCATAATAATTTCATTTTCTTCAAAGTTATAAAAGAATTTAGTTTATTTTTTAATAATTTAACACTTAACTTTTTGTGGATTTTTTATAATGAACGCTCCTTACATATAATATGATATAACCAGTGGGTGTTGTCGCACGTTAATGTGGTGATATTAAAGATTTTATAAAACATTATATTTTATAATTGTTAAAAAGTAATTATATTAAATAATAGTAGGTTTGACGAGTTATACCAAGTGCTTCAAAGAATTATACCACCAAGACTTGATACCACTATTTGGTACTAACGTATTCGGAATAAAATGGTTGTTTTATGGTGTAAATTTTTAAATAAAAAAAATTAATGTAATAGAAAAGTTATAGATATTAAAAAATTATGATGAAAGGATTGACAACTATTTAGTTTTATGTTTTAGTAATTTAGTTTTAAAAGATAGTGTCACATGTTTTGAATGTTATAATTACTTAAACTATATAAATTATGTAAAAAGTTTTTGTTTTAATATAATAAGTGAATTTCCCCCATCAAGTTGGGCTAAATATTAATTAGTTGATAGCTAAATTTAGGCGGGCCTAAGACTAATAATAATTAAATAGAATGGATGCTATGGTCGGTCAATTTGTTAGATCTAAAGGCGCTTATGAGGTCTATGCTACTTCTCCATTTAATTTAGAGGTGTTTGTTTGGGAAAACTGTGATCTAACAAACACTAACAAACATTTCCAAATATTAACAACACGTGTTGTAAAACTTGCATTATCTAAGCAACTTTTAAAAAAGATTTCATTTTCTAACAAAAAAGTTGTATTATTAACAAAAGCTTGCATTATCTAAAAAAATTATTTTAGATTTGATACAACTTCATCTAATGTAGTTTTTGGTAAAAAGGTTACGTTAGTCTAATACAACCCTTTTATGGCCTTATACAACCTTTTCAAAAACTAATACACTAGAGTTGTATTAGCTTCATTAAAAATAAAAATATAACCTAAGTAGTACTACGTTCTTTCAGAACCACTCCCTGAGCTTCCCTGAAAGCTAAGATGTGTGGATTCCTATTTCTCAATGATATTTCACGATCAATACAATTGGCTGAATCCCGTGAATTCACTAGATTGAGTTTTATTATTTTCACTATCACATATAGAGCTTTGTTTATATTTACTTGAGATGTCATAGCTTAATTAGGGTTAATCTTCTAAGTTTGTATAACTAACCAAACCTAAAGTTATATATGAGTCGATATTTAGAGTTAAAGTCTTTTTTTCATTCCTCTTCAATTTTTTATATTGTTCTTCTTACTATTTTCATAATTGATTTAGCAAAATTGTCATTTTGGTCCTTACTCTAACATTGTTTGTTTTTAGCTGTTAAATCATGCCCATGTGACTTGCCCGCGAGGGGCATTTTTGTCCATCTATTAATAAAATAGTTGTGATTCATGGTTCATGAACTTAGATAGCACATTTATGGTTTGTAAATACACATTACTGCAGTAGATATAAAAAACCACAAAGACGCAACAAAATAATTACATAACTACACATCATAACTTGCTTAAAGAGAAACACCAAAACCTCATCAGGAAAGAATGGCAAAGATGGAGTGTGATGGTAAAGACTAGACTAACCCATTTAGAGTGGCAACCTCGTGCAATAACAATTGGAAGAGAAGAGAAGCGACATTAGTGGAAGGGAAAGGAAGGAAAATTTATAAACACAAAAAGCCAATCAGTGTGGAAAAAACATGTGACTTACATGTGATGTTAAATGTATGGCTTATATTAGTTCATAAAATTCTCTCAAAAAAAAGTGGCGGTGCTAAATTAAAAAAGGGTGGTTCTCAAGGAACCAATATGAGTGGAACTTTTATAAATATTTTTATTATGTTTTAGTTAATTACTATTTTGCCATTGAAAACTAATGGCTGAGATTGGTTTCTAAGGTTCTCCCAAAAAAAGTGAGTTCTCATTTTACCGACCCAGTCTTCTCAAACCACCTTACAAGCCCTATGACTCTTTCAGCTCCACTGTAGGTGCAGGGCTTACAATCCATGAACGCCTTATACGTGCATCCGGGCGGTCCTGTATTCAACGTTTCAGAGTGTTTAGTGAAACCAAAAGGATTAACCATCTAATGGAATATTTGCGTAATTGATGACCAGGGTCATCGTTTACCTCCAAATTGGGCAGCTTGAGCGTTCACTACTGCCTGTACATGCTGGTTAATTAAGACGGCTAATTCGGCCGGAGTCCTGTTTACAGCACCGGCGCCATGTCCACCGCCACATCTACGGCCACGTCCACCGTCACGTCTACGGTCACGTCCACGTCCTCTACCACGATCATCCATATTTCACTTTACATTCACAAATACAATAATGACTAACATCCAATATATTAATCTCATTGTAATATGGAAAATAATAAGAAATAATGAATTGTCACAACCATAATATTTATATCCAAAATAATAACTCATGATAATTAAATTGTAAGAAATCTCACAAAATATCCAATCAGTGTCAAAATTTCAAGTTTTAGTTAGGTAGAAAACAACCCTTCCCACATAGGTTTAAAAGAAAACACTATGTAGTCCAAGTCAGATGAATGTGAAGATCAATCTACTACATCAGATTCATCACTATCTCCTTCCATCTTTACAGGTTCTTCTTCTTCCGGGGCTTCCTCTAGCTCTTCCTCGGGATCCTCTCAGGTTCTTCCTCGGGTTCTACAGCAATATGTATCGTGGCAAACTGGGCTTCCAGGTCACCAAGTCTTACCCCATGGTTGTGGATTGTGTCATCCCTAGCATCCGAACGGCGAATCGCCTGAGCCACACTATCGGCTAAGGAGTGCTGATGGTTATAGCACTTGGATTGCAGCTCCTTTATTTCTTCCACCATCATTTTAGTCTCACGTAGCTCATGTTGTAGAGTGTCAACCATCTCATACAGCTCTTTAGTGCGTCGTTTCTCTGTGTCTAAAGCAGCAACCAAAGTAGACCTAGTCCTCGGTCTAGTAGTCGGAGGTTCAGGAACACGCTCCCTATGAGGCATATGGTAAATGTAGTTAGGGTAGTAACTCCAATCCCGCGGAGGATCACGTGCCGGTATCGCATACGATTAATCCAAGTTTATCTTTTCGGGAGGGTAAGGAAGTCGGGGCCACTCAGGTCCTATATCGGGTACAGGAGAAGGAGGATGGGATTCAGAACGTGCAGGTCTTTTACCTAAAGCCCATGAAGATGGTGCCATGCAGCAGTGTACGTGATGTGTATGCCAATGAGTATACGGTAAGAGGATAAGCAACAAGTAACTAACTAACTGTGTGAGGTTATAGACTAGTGTGTATGCAACCAAGTTCCCTATAACCAATGGTTCTTATACCAATCTATCACACCCTTAAAATCCACGTGCGGGGTTTTATCGCGAGGCGAGTGGATAAATCAGGATCTCAGTCATTAGTTACTCAGAACGAAACTATATGCGACGTTTAAAAAAACAAACCAGAAATTAAAACTTTAAAACTGTGCGGAAGTGTTTTGTAAGTAAGTGAAACCCAAGTATGTAAAGTGTAACATTGGCAAAACACGCACCAACTCAATATTTGTAAACACATAAATTAAAATCCAAATGTCAAGACATAATAAAAAGCTTTGAAATGCATGTTGGACTGGTGATGTGCTCCTACTGGCAATCATAGTTAACGAGCTGAGAATAGTATACTAAAAGAGTCAACACAATGGTTGGTGAGTTCAAGAATTTGCATTTAACATAATCAATAACAGTTGTAAAACATAAGAAGTGCATTGAAATAGATATCTAGTCTATGTTCATAAGTAATAACCATTGTGATTTCACGATTGAAGCTGATTGTGTTACGTTTGTTGCCTCTCGTCATGACTTACCAGGTCGTGATGATGTTTGTGTTTAGGACAATATTGCACCCGTTTGACCTCGAGTCGCACAGGTAGGGCTTGTCAGACCCAGTAGTACTACCAAATTTTCCGTTGATTACCAATATTAATGATCTAAATGTGCGAGGGCTTCCAAGATATGTCACAGTATGTTACACTATACACAACTTATAATAATAATAAAACATTTATAAATAAGCATGCTATCTCCCTTGAAATAGAATGTATAAAAAGTGGGGCATGAACTCACCTAGTGCGCAAACGAACGATAAAAAAAGCTAACGACGGATTGAAAGACAACCCTTCAAAGGTTACCTAGAACATGCAAGTACATAAGTACGTGAACACAGAAATCTTAACAACCATAGGTGCTCAAACACGTTGATCCAAGGTTTTGGAAAACAAGACTCATTTGACCTAGTTGACCCGTTTGACCCATTGGTGACATGTTAATTGAAATCTCATTTAATCAAGCATAGCAACTCATCATACACTGTTATCATACAAGTTATTCACGTATGTCACTTCATCAACCTCATGTTCTACCAAGATCATCATATTACCTTAGTTTATCATACAACCCATGCGAATCTCAAGTAATCAACATGCTTAACACAATTATAATTACATCACAACTAGTAAATCATACATGGAGTCTAATCATGCACTACATGCCATGTGAAGCCACTCACGACTTCACACCCTAAACCCTGCCAATCGTACTAAGTAGGGGCCTTAGATTCGCACGTCTATGATGATTAGCACTTGTAAACCAATTGTAACACTTGAATCCCAATCAAAATCAGTGTTTGATACTTGTTCTTGATCAATTTCGAATGCTATGAGGGTTTGGGAGTGGATTCACGGCTCAGATTCGCACATGTGTATGACGATCATCATCATATTATTCAACAAGATTCATGCCAACCAACATACCCAACAATGATCTATTACAATCCCAAACATAATTCCATAATCACCTAACATAATCCATCATCATGTATAGTCAATAAGAACCTAAATTTCCTAAATGATCAAACAAGCATCCATACAACTCAATTAACACATTCTACCACCTTAGACATCATCAACAAGCATTCTAACATGATCCTAACATCATGAACATTCCCAATTCAGCATATCAAAAGATCTACATATATAAAGTTTCTCTTTCATGAAAGTAGCACCCAAAATCAATCTAACACCCAATTCATTCATGAATTCATCAATATCATACCTAATCAAGTCCATAACTATCATTTAGACATGACCAACATCATCAAATCATCATAATTCACAAACCTTATATTCAAAAGTTTCTACTTATAGTAAGGTATGAACAACCATCAAATTTATGATTTTCTTGCCAATCCACGTGAACTAACACCAAAGCAATACTAACATCATACAATCATCAAATCATGAATTCCAAGAAGAAAAAATTTTCACTTTAGGCAATATATAAACTACATGATCAAATCATGGATTTCTTGCATAACCATCATAACCCAACATTCATACAACATAACTAACAACATATCATCATTAAACAATCATAAATTTCAACTTTTCTTTATCAATTTTGAATTAGGGTTCATCAAGAATCAAAAACCTTAAAAATTTGATAATTACTTACCTTTAGGTGTGTTTAAATGATGATTAGCACTTGTAAACCACTTGTAACACTTGAATCCCAATCAAAATCGGTGTTTGATGCTTGTTCTTGATCAATTTCGAATGCTATGAGGGTTTGGGAGTGGATTCACGGCCGCAAGGGGTTAGGGGGCTATGGTTGGATTACACTTTACATAATTAAGGATTACATTTAAGCCATCCTTAATCACTTTTTATAAAAATTAGTCTTTTAGCATTATTTTTTTTACAATTTAGCTACAAAATATAACATTATTAATCAACAATAATAATCATATACACTTTTCAACTACACAAAAAACACATGGAATATATATTACACGTAGTCACGTTATCAAGTAAAATTCACAAATAATATTTAAATTCATGAATCACATAACCATTAATCAACATTATTAATTAGATTATTATCTGTTTATCATAGATCATTGTTATTAAGTCACCAACGTTCAACGACAACTAGTGTGTGCTCATGACACGTGTATGTAAGACCTAACGGAACTAACGGTGTTTGGTAACGGAAATTTACCGGATGTCACAATTAAATTTAGATAAGATAACCAAACTTGACTCAAATATTATATCTATATCTATAATATATAGGATATATTAAAATAGTAAAGGGGATGTCACTCGGGATTCCCCGAATTCTCACTTTCTTAGCATTCTTATTCTCCCGCCTTAACTCACCTCCTATTTCGTTAATACACGCAGATCCTATGACATGCTCTTTAGTACCCGTTTTGAAATAGGAAGAAACCTAATAGCAACGCCTCATCACTCATACCCGTTTCCATCTCACACCCATTTGTCGCCATCAGTGTTTTTTAGCCTCAATCATTGTTGGTGGTCTTATTCCTTTTGTTATGCTCTTCGTTGAATCAAGGATGTGATCGATCAAATGGGAGAGTTTTTTGTGATTAAATTATCCGTAAACGATTAATTGATGCAATTCATGACAGCCAAAGGTGCATGAAACCACTTTGGATTCTTGGGTTGTTGCTACTCACCTTGATAAAATGGTGAATCTCCTTTATTCGTTTTATTTCTATGTTTTCTATTATATATTTTTACGGTTTTTTTACGTAATGATAGAGAGAATAAGTGGAAACCCCCTTAAATTCATGAGAAATTTGCTTAGAATGACATGATTTATTAAATTACTTTTGTTTATCATTTTAATCCGAAAGATTCTGCATATTTACATTCGCTTTATTATGCATATTAAAATGTTCAAAGGCATTATATTTTGATTTTCCTCAAAGTTTATAATACAATATTTAACCACAACAATTACATATAAAACTTCGGAAATCAAGTTTTCAAATCTTATAGATGGTAACACACACATTTAAATAAACAGACACGTATATGAAAATCTTGGATTTTTTAAAAAGCTAAGATTCGGTTTAATCAAGTTCACCCGATTCTCACAAAATCAACCCAAATACCGAACTATTTATGAAAATCGGGTTCGGTTGAATTTAATAATCGGGTTGGGTTAGTCCTTAGTCGGGTTCAAGTTGATTATATTTGAGTTCGGGTAAAAAACACACCCCTGGCTTAGAATGATATGAATTAAAGGAGTATATGAACTCTTATCTACTTATTTCAGCATGTATTATTGATCGAGTCATAAGTATTGTTTGAGGAACTCTAAATGGTTTCTTGGGACATGCAACAATGTTTATTTTTGGTTTTCATAGCTAAACATTTTTAAGGGGTAAGTTTACAAAATAGTAACTAAATTCTAAAAGTGTTTCAATTAAATAACTTAAGTTTAAAAAGTATTCCAATTAGATCACTCAACATTCATGTTTTATTTAAATTATAAGTTTTGATATGATTTTAGCATGTTTTTCTTTTTATTTTAATTAGGAAATATATTTTTTTGTTTTTATTTTTTATGCTAATGTAGAATGGTGACGTGAATTTTAGGTAATTTTTATTATTTTTTTAATATACTATCATATATTGAAAATTTTGACCCCCTGGTCTTCTCCTCCATTACTTTCTTGACGTAAGAAAATTCGACGATGACTTGATTTGATGATTTAGTGATCCAATTTGAGGAAAAGATACATAAGTAAGCAAATTGAAACACTTTTAAAACTTTATTACTATTTTGTGATATTTTTTTATTTTTTGTAATGCCATTCAATCTTTTGTTCAAGATTAAATCTACCATATCCAAGTATACTCAACAAACTAAAGGTATTTTAGTTTCATAACTTTTGGTACATGTGTGTTAATATATACGTGCTCTAACATAACTTTTTATAAATTGCGGTGCTTTTTGTACCATACGTGTTAGACTCGTATTTATTTTAGATTTAAATGTTACAGTTTATAATGAGAATGAGCCGCACTTGAGATTCGACTATGTCTATGATACCAAAAGGTAAGGACAACAATTAGGGTGGTCTTGATTGGGTACCTAAAGGGTATTATACAAGTGAAAGAAAACATGAAAAAATTTGACACCAAGTAAGGTGAAGAATGTGAAGCAATGTATGCAATCTATGGATTGATAGTACCATTGATGTAGGAGAGGCACCATCTTCTGAGATTGAGAGGTCAAATTTTAGGGTAAGCCTTTTTTAATATCATTTTATCCAAATATTTACATTATTACTTAATATATTGACACGAAATTTTTTTTAAAAGAAATACTTTTTTCTTTTTAAGAGTATTCTGAATCAACACAATCCGATTTAACCCCGTTACAATAAAGTAACCCGTGTGTCACCCAACCCTTCCTACCTAACTATTTTGACGGTTGAAATTGTATCTAGTTATGACTGGTATGATATTTAATCACATAAATAGATCTCAACAATCAACTGAAAAACAAGAACAACTAATATGATAAAACCATACAAAACAAATTCAAACCATCAATGTGATGATCTGGAAAAAAAAAAAAGAATAAGTGCATACGAGCAAGGACTAAAAACCCAAAGGTTGAGATCTATGAAACCCTAGAAAATATCTTCGAGAGAACAGGAGAGGGAAAACTAGAGTAAAAAAAAAACAATAATTTGACAATGTAGAACCCTAATTTGAAGATTAGATAACAAAGTCTCACATAATGAAATCTCACATACTCTCACTTGTGCCCCTCGTGTACTTTCCTTTACACCAAACATGAGGCACATAAGCCCACTGATCTGAGCTCATATGCCCATTGATTTGCATATTGCATCAGCCAATATAAATCCATCGATCTTTGTTGCTACAAACCAATTTAACTCTACAGCAGGTCCACCCCAAAGTCTATCATGAAACAATTATAGTACCAATAGTTAAAAAATATACAACACTTATATAATATATATGTTTGATATTAAATTAAAATATGCATATATCTCAACAATTTCAAGCGGTGAAATGTGTGGGTGTATGTGCAACCTCATTGACGCGTTTTGCCTTCTAAAACTTTAGTATGTGAATCGGGTAAATATTTTGGTGTTTCCCTTTTTTACGTCACTTAAGTTGTCATTCGTTTAGCTTCATATTTGGTTCGTGTGTGATGTACACCCCATTTGAAATAAAACATGTAAATAAAGATAAATTTGTTCTTAAGTGTAAATATATATATATAGATTTGAACTAGGAGATACTTTGAAATTTAGTAGCTTTTTAATTAGTCTTCTTCATGTTTGTTAAGAAACTCAAATCAACTTGTATTAAACCCAACCCAAGACTGTTATCTAGAAACAAATACAAACGAAAAACAAACTTGTCTAATCTATGAGACACAAGGAAAAAAAACAAAGACTAAGATTCAGATTATTAATGCAATAACCTGATACAAACGAACACCTATGGTCGTTAACTTGATAGCAGACACTTATGTTGAGGAGCATCCCAACTATTTAAGGTGAAGACTGTGTAGATAAATTGAAATCAAAATCTGGATAATCCGATAGTCGTGACGAATACTATTAGATTGAATTATTCGGTGGTTCACCTAAATATATCAATCGGATACAATTCAAAATAAAAAACGTCGTATACGTTTTGTGTGTGTTTTCGAGAACCACATAATGAACAAAATGACCAAAATGTTATGAAATCGACATTTGCTGGGATGGAGTGATGTTACCAGATGTAGTTTTTATCTTAAAATATAACACTTTTAACCCCAAATTTTACATGTGAAATTTCGAGAAAATCAAATTTTCGTGTATTTTTTTATAAAGTCTTGGACCCCCGCTCCCGGAGGCGCTGCCCCCTCGAAACCACTTTGCTTAGTTCTCCTCTCTCTTGCTTTCTATATGAGGTGTGTCATTATCATCCATGATCCATGAGCCTTCTAATGGGCTGTTTGTTTCAGCCTCTTAACGGTTCAGATATCTGAATGGTTCAACACTTAATGGTTTAGACTGTTTGTTTCTCGAGCAAATGTCTAAATGGTTTAGACATTTGCCTCTAAATGGTTAAGCATTATACTAATGCTGAATGATTAAGACATTTGAATTGATCAGACATTTGCCTTTGAATAGCTCTTAATGGTTCAGCACTAATGGTTCAAAATTTTTATTGGTTCAACACTTAATCATTTAGAAATTGTAAGACAGCCCCTATACACATTCTTCAAATTATTTTAAGCCCAATCTTCAAATTATTTTAAGCCCAAACTCCTTAACTCTAGTCCACTAGCATATTTAAACATACAAAACACACCAAACAATTCAAAGTTAATAGAATTTTAATACAAAAATAATGTTTTCTAATGAATTGATAATGAAATCATAATTTCAACAATGTTAGCATGTTTTCTTCTCCACTCCACGTTCTTCCGAAGAAATATCATGTGGTTTAGGTTTCCAATAGCTTAGAATTATAATTATATTATAATATATATAAAAAAACAACTTTGTTGCTAAAATAAAGCTTTATGATTTTATTATTTGACGTAAAAGTTTATAATTTTACGAAAACTCTCATTACAAGCATATAAGAATAATAAATTTCAACCATGTGTAATGATGGTGGCAATGACCAGCGTTGTTGTTGGTATCAGAAGGCGATGGAGACGGTGATAGGCAAGTAGTGTATGGTGGTGGTTGTGTAAACCCACTCGCCGATAAGGAGGGGTGGCGCGTCGAGAGAGGGGAGATTGAACAAAAGAGGGTTAAGGTTCCACTTGGGCGATGTTGGGTGATGTGTTCTGGGTCAGCTAGCTATTATTGGCGGTGATTGGTGATGGTGGTTTTATTACTATGATTTTACTGTTATGATGAACTCAAGAGACAACAATTATCATAACCCGAGAGACAACAATGAAAATTAGCAAAAGAATATGCTACAAGTCCGTTGAATAAATTATGTTTGAAGGATTGCAAAACCGAGGACACTCTCATGAACTCAAAAGAAAATTTGTTGGTTGAAGATGGTGTTATTAGAGCTAATGAAATCATTAATGAATAGATAGTTGCATTTTCAGAAATTCAATTCAATTCGTAGCCAATGGTGATTCTTCCATGTAATCATATCATTTTATATTTTAATAAACAACAAGATTTTTTTTTAAAACAAAATGCGTAGTTGTATTTAGTTAGTTTTTTTCTTTGGATATGAGTTTTTTTGAAAGTGAGATTTTATACAAAGTCAAGTTAGGTATTTGTATTTACAAGGGGGTATGGTTTTTATGACAAGGTGCAACTTTTGGGTTTTAAGGCGCGGTAGCACTCACTATAGGACAAAGTACCCGTTACAATTGAAACGTGTTTTTCGTGACTTTTTTTGATGCATTAGGGTTTTACATTGAAATGACGGCGACCGTTTTGATGTGCTTTTTTATCCGCGTTTTGATATTTAAGATTGTCACCGGGGGGGGGGGGGGGGGGGGGGGACCTAGTTTTTATTTAAAGTGCATTATAATTTCTTTTAAGGATATAGAAGAAGATTGTTTCAAGTTTCGTGTTCTCTTTCTGACCTTGTTTTTGGAGATTAACCCATTATAAGGGTTGCAGCAGTCAACAACCTTCATAACCACTTCAAACCTACAACCGATTTGGGTACGGTGAAAGATGGTGGTCAAGGAAGATTAAGCAAGGCCGAGAAATGACATAATGAAATCACAAATATACCTTTTTTTCTGTAGCTAAAAACTTATATTTTTAAGGATTTTGTATTAGATGATTCAAAGTCCATTACCCATTCTCATTTTTAACCTAACTAAAAATTATCATTTTCAAAAGTTATCTTTCATTTTTTAAAAATCTCCCACATCCCATTCTTTATATCTATCTCTATTCAATTATAAATACTTATTTATCCTTTTTTATTATTAATTTTTTTTATCTTCCTAAAATTCACACCGACACATAAAAACATTTCTATATATATATATAGGGGAGGGATCAAATGAAATCATGTTTATAAATGAAAACCGTAAGACCACCACTACCCAATCACATAACTTATAATGGATTTAACATTTTAATTGTTTAAAATATATTTGAGTAAATTTCAACCTTATTTTTTGAGATCATTATATATTTTTTAGTTTAAACTCCAAGGAACGACAATGATGACGAAACGACTTACGTATACGTAACTTGTATAATTTACATGTACGCAACTCGTAGTTATACACGTGGTAACACGTAATTACATATACATAACCCCTACATATACGTAACTTCTAGTTGTACACTTTGTAACACGTACTTCCATATATGTAACCCCTAGTTTTCATGGTTTCATTTATAAGCATGGTTTTCATTTGATCCCTCCCCTGCATGGAGGGGAGATCAAATGAGAACCATTGTTATAAATGGAAACCATAAAAACTACCATCAACCAATCATAGATTTCTAAAAAAATAATTTTAGTTGTTTTAATTAAAGGGGTGTTTTTGTAATTTTAGTAAAAAGTTATTTGTGATGATTTCATTGCATTAACTAAATCCCTGATTTTTCTCCACACAAATTTGAATTAGTTTATTCTAATATCATTTTTATCAATCATCTAGTAAATTTTATTCACCTCCATCAAAATCTCTGTGCAAAAGATGTTGAAGAATTATAGTTAACAACTAAATCACCATTGCCTACACTTCATCATCATCATTGTGGGGGGTGTTTATCATCACCATTTTTTAACAAAATTCTACTCTTCTCCATCGTCATCTTGAATTTATTTTTTAAAGGTTTGTTACATGAGATCCATGATTTCGTATGCTTATCCTTTATGGTTTTTGATTTAATTTTTGTTTTTTTTGCTGATACAATGTCAAGAGAAGGAAGGTAGTAGGTCGGTTTAACGATTTCAATGAATGAATGTGATTAAACAAGCAATGCAACATTGAATGCTTATGATAATATCGATAATATGGATGATATGTTTTCAATATATAATTCAATAACTATGTATCCTTCTGATCAATATCAAAATATAAATAACGATCATGTTGTTGCTGAAGATCAAGGTACACGTTTATTTAATTATAGTTACGTATACGTATCGGTACGTTTATTGTACCAACGCTTAATTCAAATGATTGATTACCTATATTTATATATATGCTTCGTGTATTATAAATCAAAACATATCTGGAGTAATTCCTTTCGTATATGTATTAGTGTTGTTGTATTTATACAAATTATAATTTTGCTACTATTACATATATGTACTAAGTAATCATAAATAAGATTCTTTTTGTTGTTGTTGTTGTTGTTATATATATATGAATAGAATCCTTATTAGTAATACATTTATACATACATTATTTATACCTATATTTTGGCTAATGAAACATATAACGCTCATGTTCTTATTAGCGTACATATACGTAAGCATGTGGGTTACATTTAAGTAAAAATTATACTTGTAACAAGTGGTAGTTACGTATATGTAACCAAGTATTTAACAACAAGTGGTGATTATTGGGTCCTAACATATGTCGGTTTGTTTCTTAAGAAATATAGAATATTAACTATTTGTTTATATTTTATAATGATTTGAAAGTAAGGATGATGAATTCAAAAATAAATTGATGACGAGCTTGAAGATGAGGATGATGATGATGATTATGATGAACTCGTAACTCTACCGTTACATATACGAAACATTACTGTTACACATACGGAACATTGTTTGTTTATTTAATTCTTCTTATGTTTGGTGACATATCACTTGCTACTACATATACAAAACAATTTTATTAAATGTCGCTTTAATGTTTTGGTGATATTTTACTTTATAACTTGATTTTTGTAATTTTTAATTTATACGTACCTATGTCTATATATGTGTAAATTTTGTAGTTCGACAAAATGACTACTTGTTATATGTGTTATACTTACATATACGTAACTGGAAAAGACTGTATATATGTTTTATGTAACAAGATTCTTCAATACGTATTTAGATGGTAAGAAGATTTAAAATTCGATTTGTTGATAACATTTATAGTTTAATTGTGTTACGTATACGTAACATAGTTTTCATATACATGACACACTTATACATATACGTAACATACGTTACATATAGAAACTATCAGTTCTTCTTTCTGTTATAAAAATAAAAATAACAGTTATTTTTATAAATAAGTTTATGTTAGATGAATAACATACATGAGAGAGAAAATAGTAATTTTAAGAAATTTTGTTTGATAGTGGGTTATTTCAAATTTAAAACAAAATAGTTTTCCTATCTTACCCTTAATGACTAATAATGCATCCTTAATCATTTATTTAATTACAATCATGCCACTAATTGATCTAAACAATTCATCAATTAAATCAAAGGTTATAAAGTGGTTTTTATAGTTTTCAATTATAATGTGGTTTTCATTAGAACCATCCCCTATATGTATGTATGTATGTATGTATATGTATATATGAGAGGTGAATAGTAACATTTGTATCCCATCACACTTCTCTAACTATATCCCCATCTTTTAATAAAATCACCTAACAATTCGCTACATCTCATACTCCATTTCTATATCTTTAGAGTAAATGAAACATTGAAACACATCCCATATATTTGGGTGCATACCGTTTATCTTTCATATTTATTTTTTAAGTTAAATATTTATTTGGTGTCTGGTTTTATATTATTTTTTTTTATTTTAGTACCTGTGTTTCAAAAAATTGCCGAAACAGTCGTTTCGTCAAAATCCCTAGATGGCGTTCGTTACCACCTGGGCAAAATCATCAATTCCTATAATAAATTGCTATTTCCGTCTCTGGTTTTATATATACTTTATGTTTTACTTTAATCGTGCTGAAGAAGAAGAAAAGATGAACGTGAATGTGATTGATTACGGGTACTAAAATTGATTACGGGTACTAAAATGACAAAATTTATGTAAACCAGGGATGAAAATAGCAATTTACTAAAAAAATGATAATTTTTCCCATGGTGGTAATGGACGTCATCTGTGGATTTAAACAGGATGGTTGTTTCGGCAATTTTTTTGAAATACATGTACTAAAACAGTGAAAATAAAACACGCGTAATGAAATGATAAAAACAACATAAAACCAGTGAACAGAAAAACATTAAAATCATATTTTTTATAATTTTTTGAGTGGATGTAAGTGTATAAAAAGTTAATAAAAAAGAATAAATAATTATGTTTAATTACATAAATGAATATGAGAAATAGAACGTGAAATATTTTTAAAATGATATACAAAATTAGAATACAATGTTATTAGCTAAATTACAAGGATGCTTATGTGTTAATTTTCTCCAAAAGTGAATTATTTTATATAGAGGTTGGAAATTGAAGCAATCAATAACGTTGTTTAATGACATTTAGGTCATGAGTTCAAATCTTGAAATTAATTTATTGGACAAAATCATAAGATTGTATATATCAGATTATCAACACTGTGTTTTCAAGTTTACTTAAGGAAATAAAAAAACTATATTTTCTATTCTTTTTTTTTCTTTTCATTTCATTCCAATTTGAAATGATTGATTTTAGTGTATATTTTCTTTTTATTTCCTTATTTTTCCTCCCTTTAAGTGAACTCGAGAACACAACTTTCTTATTAATATTTTCTGTTCATTAAAAAAGCTTAGAAACACAAAATTTTTTCCCTTCCAATTTATTTCTTTCATCTCTTTAAATGAACTTGAGAATATAACGCAAATGGTCCTTCCTCATTCGTATGCAAAACTAAAGCTAAGGGGCTGTTTGGTTACACTGATTCAGTAAGATCTAACTGAATCAGAAGCTGACCCAGTTAGAAGTTCTGACTGGGTATGCATCTGACTGAAACTTGGTTGTTTGATTCAGTATCTGACTGAGTCAAAAACCATATATTTTCTAATTAACTAGAATCATTAACAATCTTAATCAACTACTAAATCAAAATCATAAACACCACACCACCACCACAACCACCACCGTCACCGTACACATTCCGACCAAACACCAGAGGGGGGTCGCGCAGCAGGTGGATCGCGCAGCAAGGGGTCGCGCAACAGGTGGGTTTGGCCGAGGGGGGTCGCGCGCAGGTGGGTTTGGCCGAGGGGGTCGTGCGCAGGTGGGTTTGGCCGGGTCAGCATGTTTTCATTTAGGGTCTAGGTCAGTAATGGAGACCCGATTAGCTTGCTCCGAAGCCGAAATCAAACGAGCTGATCCGCTGACCGAGTCAGTCGGTCAGCCGAAAACAAACAGCCCCTAAGTCCGATATCGAATATTTTTTTTATAGAAAATAGAATAAAAAGTAAAAACCCTTCCGTCATGATGATGATGATGAGATTCTTTATGTTGCGGGTGTTGCCAATAGAGTATAGACACCGTCCCTTCTCAACTCCTCTTCATACCCATTACCACTACAAACGCCATAATTCACCCTCAATTTTTGTACAGAATTTTCTATTGTATAACCTTAAATAACCTGCAATCGATGGATAATCAAGCCATTCGTGCTTCTTCTTCACAAAAACTAGTTTTGGGCTTTACTGCAAACCCTCGAACCGATGCTATAATCTCCAACAAACCCTTGTTTTGCTCGTTCAAATTACCAAAAAGAAGCGGTTCGAATCACCAAATCCACTTCAATTTCGGCTGTGTCTCAATCTCAGAGCTCAAACCCACGAGTAATTAGCAAATCAAATGGTATGTTCATAGTTTTATGTGCAAGTATTGGGGCAAAAGACTACTGCTTTATCTGTTTTTATGTATGAATTGGTGTTTGTTAAGTGTATTTGTGTATGAACTTGAAAAAGGTTTAATTACCCTCTTTGGGATGTCAAGAATTATACTGTTTTTACTTTAAATTCGATTCTTTTCTCAAAATTTTCATATTTCAAGTAAGGGTTGCTAACTATATTAGAATGTTAATCAAGCATTTTAATTGGACTGAAGTTTATGCCCAGGTTTCACCAATTAAGTCAATGTGTGGAACTGTATGTGAATGAAGGTAGACGTATTTTCAGTGCATTTGATGCAAATTGAGGTCTTAATGGAAAGATTATGATTGACCCATGAACTTGCTTCTGCTATTTTGTGTATATATAAGTATTATTAGAGTTAGGATTATTTACTTTCTTTGAAATTTGAATCAAGATTTTTATTGAAATGTCTACCTTGCACATGTATATAGAAGCTGAGAGTTTGGGGAAAGATTGTTTTGCTAGAATTTCATCTTCAAGCGATCAACATACATCGTCGGTTGGGGCAACCCCACAAATAGCAGTGCCACCACCATCTTCACAAGTGTAATTATGTGTCCTTCAACTACTTGTTTTATGTTATTCTTGTGTCCTTTATGAAATTTTGTTTTGACCTGTTAAATTTTGGTTTGTAGAGGTTCTCCTCTATTTTGGGTTGGAGTTGGTGTTGCATTATCAGCGGTTTTTTCATGGGTGAGTTTGATGTCACATTGCTTGCACTTTCCTTTAAAATGTACTTTTTATGTTGCAACATGTGCTGCGCTTACGTTTATGTGTTACTAATGTTGTGTCTTTAATGGCAGACGGCTTCATACTTAAAGGTAAAGATCTTCTTACAGAGAAAACTACTACGACCTTAGCTAGTGGAAGCTATTATCTTATATTTGCAAGTGTCGCATGATGATGTATTGAGGTCGCAAAGAGTCAGAGGTTCTACATGGGATTGACTTCTTTCTTGTTACTTACTTTTTTAGTTGTTGTTGTGTGTGTGTAGGGGGGGGGGGGTTTGAAAGTGATTATCGTATACTAAATATTTAAACTAAAACAAGTAGTCATAATATAATGTACAGTTTAATATTGTGTAACGATGCGATTATGGTGTTTGAAATTGTAATAATTGGAAAATATTTGACTGATTTGGTTTTAATTATTTAATAATGTAATACGTATAGTGAAAATGACATTTTTATGAAACTTTAGACTGTTAGTGAAATGACAATAAAAGTCCCTCCAATTTGGTTGAAAGGAGTAATTAAGTTATTTCATTTTACCTTTTGGGTACAAAAATGATTATCCAATAATTGGTTATTTGACCCTTTAAAAAATTAAATAATCAAGCAAGAATCTGTTTTCCAGATTCTAAATACTGAACTGCCAATCGAAGTTGCAATAATTAGATAGTCGGTTTTAAAAAAAAAATCCAAACACCCACTAAATGACCTTAAGCTTCATTTGGTGGTCTATCATCTTTTTAAATCGTCATACCACTCATGAATTAAAAGATTTTGATATCATCTTTTTTCTTATATTATTACTAAAATAGTATACCAATACCATACTCAATGTAGCAATTTAATTTTTCTTTCATATAATATTTTAAGGTTTTTGTTATGTATTTGAAATTTCAGAAATATGCAATGCAACAAGCATTTAAGACCATGATGGGGCAAATGGACACACAAAATAACCAATTTACTAATGGTGGTTTTTCACCTGGATCCCCTTTTCCATTTCCACCAACTGCAGCACCAGGCTCGCCCCCTGGATCCCCTTTTCCTTTCCCGATGCCCACATCACAAGGGTCAGCTGCCACATCAGCACCACAATCAGCTGCCACATCAGCACCTGCTTCTCAACGTACAGTGACTGTAGATGTACCTCCTACTAAAACGGAGGAAACACCTGCGCCCACAGAGTCTAAAGATGACTTTGAATCACCCAAAGAGCCAAAGAAATCTGGTATTTAAATTGTAATATTCATTGCAATATCTGTAGAGTTTATATGATTTCTAGTGTCTGTTGTTTGGTAGTTGAAATGAGTAGACATCTCACATGCCAAGGAAGGCGGTGGTGTTGGAAAACGGGTTGGGTTGCAATGAGTCATTTTTTATGGGTTGATATGAACGGGGTCTGGTTGATGTGGCTATCACTAATACTTGTTTATCTCTTTTTTTATTATCTTTTTGTAAACAATAATTGTATTGTTTATGATAGCAACAACAGTATCCTTCCAATAGTGATATAAATATGTGAAAAGAACGATTTAGGACTTTAGGAGGTTGTATGCTTCCAACATACACTTTCGGTGATATAACTAGTTAATTAAACTGAAGGCTAGCTAAGTAATTTTACATCTATATCAATAGTCATTTTCTTACAACTGCATATATGAGTATTTGCTTCTTCAAATCTGAATATTTTGACCCTATATAAGTAGAAGCAGAATCACTTTTTACCAAACACTAGGATAATTGTGACCACGGGTTATAGTAGTCCAAGTTTTATACGCTCTACCAGAATTTAAAACCGATTTATTTCAGCGTTCGTTGATGTGTCTCCTGAGGAAACATTGAAAACGAGTTTTGAAAAGCTTGAAGAATCTACTGAGACCGAATCCCCAAAAGATTCGCAATTTGCCAATGAAGTAAGAGTTTGATGATAAAATTGTTTCAAGTTTATATCAGATTCTATATAAATATTGATCTTTCTTTATATGAACTGAAGGCTTCCCAAAATGGATCTGCGTCTAAGCCGATGGATAGTTCATTTGAGGGGGCTTCATCTGCAGGTTGCTTTAAACTTTGATATTCTTTTATTTAATTACTGAAGCAGATAATGCAGTTTTTTTTATTTTACTTTCTTTACATAACTGTGTTTTATTTTTGTGAGATTTCAAGCAAGAAGGTAGTTTTATTTTATTTAATGTTTGTACAGGTACAAAAAATAATGTTATGTCTGTTGAAGCTTTGGAGAAGATGATGGATGATCCAGCTATACAAAAGATGGTCTATCCGTAAGTAAAAATTTCAATGTTCTGTCAGCACAGGGGGTGTATGGATAAAAAGTCAAATTATTAAATTTTTGTTGTTTGAATTTTGACTATGATTATTTTGATTACTTGGTCAAAAGTTTTGATGATTGGTATCTTATCAGTTAAACAAAACTTAAGGGGTGTTTGGGCTTGCTCATTAAAATTTGTAATCTGTTTGTTGAGATTTAATACAACAATAAACTGTTTGGAGGGTCTTTGGATTACTTATCTAAACTGATTATCTGTATACGTGTGTGTGAATCTTAAGTAAGCGATTTGAAGCTGCTTATTCCTAACTGTTTTAATAAAAGCAATCCTAAACACCTCCTTATATTTTAAGGGGAAACTAAAGGTATAATTCACACCTCTTTTCTAATCATGTTAATACTTTCATCTACATTTTTTGTTGATAATATCAATGAAAAGTATATTTGTTAAAATACTTGCATGCCAATTTTTGAAAATGTTTATTAACAAATAATTTCTAACGGATATTATTATGGTTTATAGAAAATAAGTTGTCTATATTAAATTTATGCATCAAAGAATGTTCGTTTTGGTCATTCTATATGTTAGTTGCTCAGATAACAAGTAAAGCAGACAGCTTTTTGGTTCAATTGTATAGGGGTGATGGTTGGGACTTTGGGCTTGGGATCTTTAAGGTCTCAGGTTCAAATTTGACTTAAGGGGGTTTTCCTATAGTGCTAGGTTTCCTCCTTAATGGCGTTCCTGGGTGAGTCAGGCTTAGAGCGTTAAATCCAGTATGGACGGTTGACATCCTGTCTCAGGAAGTTCCAAACGCTATTCAGAAAATGAAATAAATAGATAATAAGAAAAGGCCAAACACCTTAACAAATCATTGTCTTATTTACCTTTCTTTAACCATATATTTAACCTCTTGGGTTTAATAATCAAATAATTGTAGCTGAAATAAGTTAATTAAACAATAAAACATGATTATTGGAGACTAAGTTCTTCTAAGTTGTAATTTTGTTTTTCCAGCTATCTTCCAGAAGAGATGAGGAACCCTACTTCTTTCAAATGTCAGTATCCCACACTATTAATCCTATGATTTCATACAAATAATTTTACCTTTATAATTGTTATATATATTAAGACTTAAAAAACATCATCTTGATAAACATAATGCACTTTTAAAACAGGGATGCTTCAAAACCCACAATACCGTCAACAACTGCAGGATATGCTGTATGTTTTTCTTTTTCATTCGACAACATTTTCCATTTTAACATTAGTTTTTGCTTTTTAATATAATATCATCTGTTTTTTTCCTATTTTATGCAGGAATAACATGGGGGGAAGCCCTGAATGGGATAACCGTATGATGGACTCGTTGAAAAACTTTGATCTCAATAGTCCTGAGGTCAAGGAGCAATTTGGTAAGTTTTCAAATTTGATTTCGTTACGGGTTTTCACTTTTCACCAACCTTACATAACTATCAGGAATGAAATCAAACTAAACTGCTATTTTTGTATGGATATGGATATAATTGCAAGATGATGTTTATTTACCATTTGTGTATTTTCTGTTGAAGATCAAATTGGGCTTACTCCAGAACAAGTTATATCTAAAATCATGGCGAATCCCGATGTTGCTATGGCATTTCAGAACCCTAGAGTTCAAGCAGCCATCATGGATGTATGTTCTTATGCACATGCGCATATTCAGTCTTATGGCTATTTATTAATTTCTATTGAGGATTAACATTGATGTTATGTTTGCAGTGTTCTCAGAACCCTATGAGCATCATCAAGTACCAAAATGATAAGGAGGTAAAAGCTTAAAAATACTGTATTTCCCTTCAGTTTATGCTTTTATATAATAAGATAATCAGATGTCTAAGTGATAAAACAAATTGTGATAAGTTAATCAAATAAGAGTAGAAGTCTCCTGTTTAAACTTAAAATGAAGAGAAAAATGGTAACTTTGTCTTAATGTTTCAGGTTATGGATGTGTTCAACAAGATATCAGAACTATTTCCGGGGGTAACGGGTGCACCCTGATCATTGTTAAGCTTTTTATGACTGTTTAGCGCGATCATAATCTGCAACGCAGTGTGTTTAAAGCTGCAGAGGCAAGTCATCTGTCGCAGCCTGTTAGCCATAGTAGATCGCGTGAGTTTGACCTTAGCATACTGTAATATAGCTATTGTTTCGGTCGAATTTAACAAATTTGGTGTATTAATTTGTTTAATAATCTGTTTAGTAATAAGCACATTATTTTCGGTGTTCAGATAAACAGTTATATGTTTATTAACAGGCAAGTAATATTTTTCTTGGTTTGGCTGCTTTCTAGGTTTGAAATATAACCTTAATAATTTCGTATAAGAGCATGCACTTTCTCATTTATTATTCTTATCCATACAACTACGCTAAAAATCACTATTTTTTCTCTCGTATTTTTAATTAAATTAAAAAAATTTATATCTTTATTATTATTTTTTTTTTACTTTCTCCACTTATAGACACTTTTAAAAATATTAAAAAATTTATAACGGTTGAACAATGTTCTCTCAAATTAAAAGATAAACAATATAATTTTTTTAACCTCGGTTTATAACTACACTCACATAAATATAAATAGCGAGATATGAGTACTCTTATAGTTACTTCCTGTTTCATTACACTTCTTTTTTCTTTGACAAATAGGCAAACATTTTATTGAAACATTGTATTCTTGAATAATAATGTTTATTATTATCATCACGAAGAAAATAAAAAGTATTTACTTAGTTGTATCATTAATAATATTTTTGAAATATATAAATTTATGACCTATTTTTTAATTGTTATATGTGAATGTTTAACTATCTGTTTCAGAGCCGGGGTCTCATTAGAGAACAGTCTTTTTATCGTTTAGGATAAAGGAAATGTATGCCTTTATTTTACCCCTGCCCCTTGGCCTCTAGACATCTTTAGTTTTGTTATAAGTAGAATTTTACTAAGTACGTTTGTTTGTTTATTTCATTAACCATTTACTTTTTTCTTTTTGAATTTTACTAATCTCATCTGTTGCGTGTTTGTCTTTCATATTTTAAAAAAATGTAGTTAAATTTGTATATAATTATACGTGAACATAAAGTGAATATGCAGAACTTTCTTCACGTAATGTATGGTTGTATTTATAAAATATTTGTTTTTTTCTTCTCTTAGTTAATATTTATCTTAGGCTAATGGCCCCTTAACCTAGTGTCATCTGATATTTATCTTCATAAAAATAGTGAGTTCAAGTTTCAAATAGGTAGATTTTACTATTTTAGAATGTATTTTAGATGGTGTTTGCATATTCACCGTTAAGAAAATTAATATTTTAAGTTTAAACTCATAAGAAGTTAAAAGTTGTAATGAAAATTTGGTCTATGCTTAATTTCAGTTTTCTAGTTTAATGTACGACTAAATCAACAGTCAACATCATATTAAGCTTTCTGGTTGGAAGAAGTCATGGGCAATGTTTTCAGAACCGGATCGGACGTCGAACCGGACGCCTTACTGGTTTGGTGGTCGGACCGGTCGGACCGGTCGGACCGGTTGGACCGGATTTAACTATATTTTAATTATATTTATATATGTAATTTAATATATGTTGGAAATAAGGGTGTAAAGGGAGTCTCTCTAAGACTCTAACAACTTTGTCCCACATTGGTGTGACAAATGAAACATTATGTGTTTATATGTGATAACAAGGTGAAAGGTATTGAATGTCTTTATGATACCTTTTACACCATGACCTACCCGCGCGCAGGGGGGGGTGCAAAAACGGGTTTCTGGCTGGAAAATTTGGGTCGCCCGCGCACGACATGCGGACACGAATGCCGTTCGAAATAAACCGGGTCCGCGTGAAGCCGGTTTTTTGCTTTTTTGCTCTTAATTTATGGTTTAACTTCACGTTTTTACCCATTAATACTAAAAAACTAAAAAAAAAAAAAAAAAATTGGAAACCGGTCGAAACCGGTCCGGTTTTCCCGGCCCGACCGCTGGCTCGGGATGAACCGGCCGGTTCAACCCTTGAAAAACGATCTACCCCAGACCGGACCGGACCAGGGGCCGAATCCCGGTCGAACCGGTCCGACCGGCCGGTCCGATCCGGTCTTCACAACAATGGTCATGGGTCAACCGACCATCTCACACGCAATTATTTTTCCCAATTTTAGACTTATATGTATTGAGTATTGACACATGATATGGTCCATATTTTAGACCCTAATTCATAACCTCTTTACGTGGATGGTTCCAAGATCTTAATCCAACTAAGCTTCTTGCTTGTTGATTAGAAACTTATAATATAATATGAATGAATAAGAAGTGACTATAATCTTATGGTTGAGTTATTCTAAAAATGTATATTTAGACTAAAAAGTCTAAGAAAATATATCAAACAAACTCCGAATGAACTAATTTCAGTGGTGTTAGAACCGACTCGTCAAATCTTAAACCCTAAAACTAAACCTTAAAATCTAAAACCTTAAAGCTAAATCTTAAAAGCTAAGATCTTAAAGTTAAACGAGTCGGTTTCAACCCTGCTAGAATAAGTTCAATCGTAGTCCGTTTGAACCAATTTATGAGTGACTAAAAATCATTTTTAGACTTTTTAATTTAGCCTGAGTGGTCGTTATTTGAACTCAATCCTATAAACTTAGTAATTATATGTACCGAGAGACTCAATAAACTAATAACATTTTAAAACACAACATATTCTAGGCAAGGTCGATTAACCCAATTAAATTTTAAAAAAATTAAAAGTCGTAT
Organism: Flaveria ramosissima; assembly: GCA_025215565.1. Lineage (NCBI taxonomy): Eukaryota > Viridiplantae > Streptophyta > Magnoliopsida > Asterales > Asteraceae > Flaveria > Flaveria ramosissima. Next base: position 32,798,845 of record CM046045.1, read on the forward strand.
TTTATTTAGGTTTATACCCACATGTTATTAACCTAGAGGACTGTCGATTACAACGAATCATCTCTATTCTATTGATTTAAAAACCAATTATCATAGTACTAGTGACTTTAATTTATATATACAAGTTTTTATTTTAGGCCGATGTTCATTTATTAACATCTAAAATCCATGTTGTAACTTATTGTTTACTGTTAAAAGTAAATAAGAAGGTAATGGAATGTTGTCAAGTCAATAACTTATCCTACATCATTCTCGCCTCTACGATATCATGATCGTAAGATCGTACTTACCTTTCCCAAGTGTTGTGATAGATTAGTTATGTGACACTGTCATTAAAAAAAATTAAAAAAAATAATAAAGAAAGCTAAAACCCACTTTACCCTTTAACTAATCCAAAGACACAAATTCTATATCAAACTATTTTTGTAATCCACCTAGTCTCTTTGATATTATAACTAGGTTAGTACCTCGTGTATTACACGAGTTAAATAAATAAAATATTAAATAGTTATTAATAAATATTAATGAATTATAAAACAATATTTTGATATAAGATATGATTGACATTACGTACGAGTGGTAAAAGAACGATATCATATTTTAAACTTTTTTCAATTTTTTTTAAAAAAATTGGTTTTTAAACAAATTGTTTCAAAACAAACCGTTTTAAAAACAGTTTCATTTTTAATAATTTATTTATTATAACTTTGAAATTTAATAACTTTTGTTTCATAAGAGTTTTATTTTTAAAATCCATAGGTTTTAAAATACATTGTGTTTTTTAAAAGTTAAAATTTTTTTTTGAAAAAAAATCTTATTTTATAAAAAACTTATTTCTTTATGAATTGCATTTGTAGAACAATCTCTTTTTAAAAAATTTTATATATGTAATATGAAAATAATTAAATAATATTATTTGTAGTTAATGTGATATTTATTATGAGAGAGAAGCGGGAAAATAAAACTTAGTAGCTCTAGAATTGTGACAAGTGACATACAAAAACCTTATTTTATTAGTATTGATAGATTTGAAATAACACTAGTATTGATACTAATAATTATTTTCAAAACGAATTCCAGTAATAATATAAATATTCGTCCTTAAAAAGACATCCTATTAGTAAAATGATATACAATTAGCCAAAAGATTATCGTTTATGTAATTAATTGCGGGTAAAACAATAATAATAAGAAGGGTTATTGGATTTTAATAATCTCAGGTTTTATTTATTGGCCGAGATTAATCCCAACTCAGTAAATGTTTACTGCTACCCTTAACTTTGAGTTTATTTTCCTCCAACAATCTCTTACTAACTGAGAGTTAACCCCGTTAGTTTTTTGATGACATGGACTATTTTCGTGGCCAAAACACTAAACAAAAAGTTGAAATCTATCATTAGGTCCGTCAATTTGACTGTAAGGCCCCGTTCTCAGGACGCCTATAGTTGGTCATTCATCGCACATAAAACATATAATTACATTTGTCTCATGAAAATATTGAAGCGGAAACGTTCAAAAATGACATCTCATTTCATTATAAACACTTTTGCCAAATAATACATCATTATCCGATTACAAAATATATGTTTGCATTATATCACAAAAGCTTTATAAATGGATGCCATCCCAAAAGAGTTGAGTAGTCTTGCAGTGCCATCCTCAGCAATCATTACCTGCCAACTGGAATACATATAAAAAGTCAGCGTTGCTGAGTGAGTTCTAGTTTTATAATAAAACATACTTTACTTTCATTAAAACTATTCCTTTTCTCATGCGATCATTCAACATACGTATACATAGATAATGTCATTATTATCTTTCATCTCATTTGTTATCTTTCGTTCTTTTCATACGTTCATTCTTCCGAGTCTGTTGCGACGACAGAGTCGCTCACCTCAATAGCAATCTCAATGATTGCACGCTATCCGAGTCTGTTGCAACCATAGGGTTACTCACCTCATTGTCCACCTTAATGATAGCACGTTATCCGAGTCTCTTGCAACAACAAGGTTGCTCACCTCATGGCAACATCACGATAGCACGTTATTCGAGTCTCTTGCAACAACAAGGTTGCTCACCCCATGGGCAATCTCAATGATTGCACGTCATCCGAGGCTCTTGCAACACAAAGTTGCTCACCCCATATATGTGCTTGCAAGCCTTTCCTTCGTTCATTCATCATTCATTAATGCATGCATTCTTACTTCATGTTCCTCTTTCATTATCTTTCACTTTACGTTACATAATACTTCATTCATTCATTAACATGACACGTAAAGCCACAAGAAAGATAAGCATACATCATAATAAGGAACATATCATACACAGTCATAGTCATCTTCATCATACAGGGCAACATCATACATACATAACATGCAACAACATCATCATCATGCCCTACATACTCTCTAAGGCCATAACAGTCATCTTACATGCTCTTACGGGAAACTTTACGTCAAAACTTACATCTGCACTCTCCCCCGAAAGCCAGAAGTCGAACTACACTTTCCTTCGAATGCAACAGCCCTATTCGGGCGTATGGACACCCTTCAGTCGCATGGCCTCCATGCGACTGAACATCATGCGATTGGACTCATGCGGATGATCATCTATGCGAATGAACACCCAGTCGTGCGTATGGACCTCATGCGGATGGAACTAATGCGAATGAGCACCTATGCGACTGACCTCTTGCGAATGGACTCATGCGACTAAGCACCTATGCGACTGGACCCTCAGTCGTATGACTCCCCATGCGACTGGACTCCCAATCGTGCGACTGAAACCTTAGTCGTGCGAATGAACCCTCAATCGTGCGAATGAATCCCAATCGTGCGAATGAACCTCAATCGCCTCTCAATCGGCCGTATGGCCTCCATTCGGTCGCCTAGCCCTAGCTGATGCAGAATGGAGTTCATCCCGAACCCAATCTGCCATTTTCGGCCTCCAAGCTCATCCAAACCCATTCTAAGCCTAAATCAACCATCTTAGACCTTAGGAATGCATACCACAACACCAGAAAAGCACACACAAGCCCGGAAACATACACGAAACGCATCACACACATCACACCCAAATAGGTCAAACACACACTCACATAAAAACGGGTTTTTGATGCTTTCCAGCCCTAAAATAAGTTGAAAACAAGTAAAAATGAGGTCCTAGAACTCACACAAACAAGCACAACGACAAGGGCTTCGATTTGGCTTGCTACACAACGAGTTTGGCCACCCAAACCACCCGAACCGACCCTTTTTCCCTTTTCTTCTTCTTTCTCTCTTCTCCACTCTTTGATAGCTGAAATGTGAGTGGGTGGGGAGGGTATGGTTGCCCTCTCCCTACTAATATCACCACATTTCCAACTTTTCTTCGTTGGCGAGTTTGATCCCTCGACTTTGAACTTTATTTCCTTTTCTTCCTTCGTCGGCTTCAAGATAATAAATAACTGGGTGTTACATTGACACTTCCGCACCCAAAAACCCGTCAATCTCCACCTTCTGATTTGAACCACCGAACTCGTTGGAGGTAGATTTCAGGTGATGATGGAGGTTAGACAATAGAAAACGATCTAACTGAAACTAGACGGTGCTAGAGTTGAAAAATGACTCAAAGTTGGCATCATTTCATTAAAAAAACTAACGATGGTTAACTCTCAGTTAGTAATGGATCATTGGAGGAAAATAATTTCAAAGTTAGGAGTGTCTGTAAATATTTCCAGAGTTGAGATTAATCCTGGCTAATAAATAAAAGTTAAGATTATTAAAATCCAATAACCCTAATAAGAATAGTAACAGTAATAACAATAATACCAAGAATACTAATAATACAATATTAATAACAAGAAGAGTAATAGTAATAACAGTAATAGTAGTAGTAGCAAAGCAAATGATCTTTTGGTTCTGTAGCATTCTAGGTTTCTTCCTATTAGGGAGACTTGATTCGAATCTTCTACACACGGATTTCAATTCATTGTAAGTCAGGGTTTTCCTATTAGCTAGTCGGTTTTCTTCTGAAATGATTGGCGTCATCCTCGAACGTCAAACTAACAATGTATGGACTGTATGGTTATAATTCCGTCCGAGATATGGTTCATACCTGGTTATAAAGAAACATCCCACTAAACTCGTTTCTGCCACTGTTCAAATAATAATAATCTATAACTCCTAATAAAACAAGGTTTCTTTTGTCGCTTGTCATTTTTTTAACCCATGTTTTTGCCATTTGTCATTTTTCTAGAAATCCACAAATCAATTTTCCCATCAAAAGGGTATTATAGTAATTTAAATACTCATACAAATTTATCTCTCTTATTAAAAATAAATTTTATTAATTGCTATGTTTCTCTCTCTTATTTAATTTTTAAAAAAATCAAACTATCTTTTTTTAAAATAGATTTTATGAATGAAATTAGAAATCACATCTTTTAATTAATATATAAATAAAAATAAACTGTAGTTTTATATAATATGAAATTTTCTAAAACACTAAATATTTTTAAACAAAATATTTTAAATCGTTTTGTTTTTAAAAAAAATTATAAACAGGTGAAATATTTCAAAACATTCTAAAACACTAAAAATATTTTTTTATAAAAAAATCTAAAAACGAATATTTAAAAATGAAACTTTTTCATAAGAGAGTTAGAAAAATGGTAAAATTGTTTTTATTTCTTAAACTAAAGTATATACAATTTTAATTATATTTTACATTAAAAAATTATACTTAAAGTAGCTATTTATACGTAATTAACATCATATTTTATCTTCAAATATGATTTTATACTGCATAAGTTTTTATTAATAAATATTTAATATTTGATTTATTCGTGTATTACACGGGGACTAACCTAGTAATAATAATAATAACAAATTATTATTGTGATTTGAATCGGTACCAAACAAATCCTATTCCATGCTGAAACGGTCCTATCCCCGTTCTCACTCACCCTCTTCTATTTCTTTCCACAACCCAACTCAAACCGCGTCTACATACACACCAACATCATCATCACCTTCACACACACACAACTCACAAACCACCATGATACCACCACATCAATGGCGGATTCCATCATCAATCTCCTCTCTTTAACCCTCTTTCTTCATCTTCTTCTTCTTCTCATCACTCACCCTTCATCCTCTTCACTCCCCACTGTATCAATCTCCCACATCACCCCCAATCAAACCCTCATATGCGCCCTAACAAAACCCCCAACCCAACAACAGTTCCGCCTCAATTGCACCTCCACCGGACCTCCGCCGGACCTCACCGGCGCCACCAGGCTTTCATTAGCTGCAATCGCAGGTGGGTCTCGTTTCCTCTGCGGTTTAAGCTCACCCTTTGTAACTTCTTCATCAACTCCCACACCCACTTCGTTTCTTGTTTGCTGGAGGTTTCTTGATGACGGAACAACGATTTTCAAGCGACTTTACCTTGGTCCTCCTCTAAAAGCCATTGATTCAGGTGATACCCATGTTTGTGGGATTGTTAGTGACTCCAATCAGCTGTTGTGCTGGCAATGGGATCAATTCAATGACAACTCAATACTCAATCAAACGCTAATCACCTCCAGCGTTACCGTAGGAAACAATTATGTATGCGGATTAACTGAATTTGGGGAAATCAGGTGTTCAGGTGGTAATAATCTCACAATCAGTGAAAAAATCCCCATTGGAACTCATAGAGCAATCTCTGCAGGGTATGATCGCGTTTGTGCGATCAATTCGACTAATGGGTTGGATTGTTGGGGGGAGACGATGATCGGAAAACCAGAGGGTGTGTTTACATCGGTTTCTGTTGGTGATAATCGGTTTTGTGCGATCAGGGTTAATGGAACAGTGGTTTGTTGGGGCGAAAATGGTTTCCGATTGCCCGAAAATCTATTGACAGTTTCCTTTGAGGGATTACAGGTGAATCGTGGTGTTTTCTGTGGGCTTTCGACTTCGAATTATTCGCTATACTGTTGGGGAGATGAATCTTTGAACTCGAATTCGAATTCGAGTTTGAATTCGATTGTAATGGTGGATGTAGTCCCTGGTTTGTGTACATCCTCTTGTGCTTGTGATCCGATTGTGAACTATGGTGCATTTTGCACCGGAGAGTTGATGATTTGCAGCCCTTGTGAGTTCATTCAGCCTCCACCTCCACCGGAATCCGTACAACCGCTGCCATCTCCGCCGCTGCGAAATGGTGGTTGGAGTGGCAAGATGATTGCTTTTGTGGTGGTGGGATCTGTTGGTTCTTTATCATTGCTACTAGCTATCTGTTTTCTGATCTTCAGGTTCTGCAAGTCGACCGGGGGTAGTCGGGTTCACGACTCGGGCCCCATGGAAGACGCGCAGATCGGTTCGCAGGTTCAAGTCGCGAATAATCGTGTTCTCGTGAAGAAGTTGAGCCATTTGATCAGTATGGGAAATGGTGGTCATTTGGAAGAATTCGCATTGAAAACGATCATTGATGTGACCGATAACTTCTCGGATGATCATCGGATAGGGGTCGGGAGTTTCGGGTCGGTGTACCATGGGGTACTACCCGATGGTCGAAGAGTGGCGGTTAAACGGGCCGAGTTAACGAGCACTTCGTCGTATCCCGGGGGTGTGAACAAACACCAAGAGGACACGGACCACGCTTTTGTGAACGAGCTCGAGTTTTTGTCTCGAGTCAATCACAAAAACCTGGTCCGGTTGCTCGGGTTTTGTGAAGAAGAAACCGAGCTCGTTTTAGTGTACGAGTTCATGGAAAACGGTAGCCTTCACAACCATCTACACAAGTTATATAGCGCGTATATAATGTCGTGGCCCGCACGGATTAAAGTCGCGCTAGACGCGGCTCGTGGGCTTGAGTACCTTCACATCTATGCCGACCCGCCGATCATACATCGTGACATTAAGTCATCAAACATATTGCTTGATGGTGAATGGACGGGAAAGGTGTCGGATTTCGGGTTGTCATTGTTGGGCCCGTCGGACAACAAGTCACACCTCTCGTTACGTGCTGCAGGCACAGTTGGTTACATGGACCCTGAGTATTATAAGTTTGAGCAGTTAACTACTAAAAGTGATGTTTACAGTTTCGGTGTGGTTTTACTAGAACTGTTATCAGGGCATCGCGCGATTCATAAAAATGAGACGGGAGAGAGAAGAAATGTGGTTGACTCGATTGTACCATACATTGTACACGATGAGATACACCGAATATTGGACCCTAAAGTTCCTCCGCCAACACCATTTGAAATAGAAGCTGTAAAATATGTTGGATATTTAGCGGTCGATTGTGTAACTTTGGAGGGAAAATACCGACCAACGATGAGTGAAGTCGTTATGTGCTTAGAGAGAGCGTTGTCGGCTTGTTTGACGATCCCGTCTTTATCTCATAGCTCGAATGATTCGACGTAATCGGTATCGATTCAAGTAATTGTAAAGATCATGAAAGCAAATCTTGTTGTATAGAATTGCTTAGATTATAGATGGTTTTTACTTGTTCATAAGATTATTTTATATTTTTTTCAATAATATTCATTTTTTTAGTTCATATCAATGATTAATTTGTTATGATGGGTCAACTTCTTCAATTATTCAACCATGACTGTTTCATGTTAAGAAAAAAAATCAACTATTTTAATATTAAGAAGTTAGATAATCCAAATGAGAATTCAAACAATTATTGTGAGTCCAAAAGAAATAATCTTATTAAATGAAATTTAGGATAACAAATAAGAAGGTAGTGGATCTCTAGAGGCAAATTTCTCAACATCATTCATCTTTTTCTTTGTGAAATAACATGATTATAAATTCTTATTATAAAAGATTAACTTTTTTAGTATTAAGGATAAAGTAGATGGCAATGTTATTGACATATAATGTCACATATCTCACTAAGTTGAGGAGAGGTACCCTAATAGTTGTGGATGCATAATATACTTCACTAACACGAGGCTACCACAAACTAGGGGTGAGCAATGGGTCGGAACCGAACTGGACCGGACCGACCGCCCTTGATCCGAAACTCATAAGTGGTTTATATAAAGAATCGAGAACCGGACCATTTACATACGGTTCGGGACAGACCGAACCGAGTTAAACAGGTCGGTTCAGCATAATATGGTTGTCCGGACCGCAAACGTTTTTTAAGATCGTGATTTTTGCCTGGAGAAAAATGAAACTTAAAAATATAAATGAAACCAATCAAAAGATTTGTTTCTTAGACTCCTTAGTATAAAAAGACAAATTAGTACCATATAAAAATACAAACTGTACATTAGTTTTCTTCATGACCCTTTTATGAGTTAATGTAGCTGTAGCGTGCAATAGTGTTCATCTATAAACGACTAAAAGTTTATTGATTTGACAACTTCTATTATATGCTAGTAAAACAATTCTTACATTTTTATGTTCAAAGCAACCCATTTAACATCTAAAAAGCAAAAAACAACATTCTTTTTTGCCTAATTGTAATCGGGACGGACCGAAACCGAGCTCATACCAGCGGGTTTGGACCGAAACCAACCCGTAACCGTTTACAAAAAGAAAGCCGAACCGTGGACTGGAACCACTAACCCATACATGGGTCGGTCTCGGTTTTCACGGTTCGGTTCAAGGGTTTTAACCGGGTTAAACCGCGAAATGCACACCCCTACCACAAACGTAACTGAATTTTAAATAAAATTACGTGGTTACAATTGCGCGTTTGATTTTAATAAAATTTCTATCAAAATATAGATAATAATAAACACAACATTTAAATAAAAAGAATGAGAAATGGATTCTTGAATTTGAAAAATAAAAAATGAGTCCTAAAATTTGATCTTAGAAGAGATTGTAGTATTGAATTTGATAAAACCCTTAAAATTTTCTCAAAGTTTAAATGATGTTTACGTAAGTAGTGATAGGTGAATGATATTAGACAAATCAATAAACGAAGAACTTTGGTGTATGTCTCAATATAAAAACTCTGATGCACTCATTTATGCGTATGTGTGTGGTATATATGCATGGTTTTGCATCATACTTTATGCTAATATGCAAATATCTTATGTATATGTATTTGTGGGATGTGAATTAGTTAAATATGGATTGGTTCAATATGATTTTTTTACCATATACAAGTATACAAATTAATATATACGATAGGTGTTGGTCTATAAAGTATTTGTAATCTTTTATTATATTGTATGGCTTAATGATATATTTAGTTAGTTTTTTTGTATGATTACATGACATTTATATTATAAATCTGAACTTATTGTCAAATGTGGGGTCACATGCAATCATACATGTCAAAACACGTTATAGGTTATATTTCAAAAAACATGTCAATAATACCTGCAAAGGTCACACAACCATATCATTTCACAAAAACTGAATCATACGACTAAAGTTATATGTCATAACGATAAATATTTGATAGGATGCTTAAATGTATGATATCGTATTTTTATATAAAATATTCTTTGCTATCGTATTATATACACAGAGAGGGGTGGTTCTTGTGTGAAGTGAAAATATAGCATGAAACGCACGAAAGAATTGTTTAATTACACATCACATGTTTATAATCATGTAAAGATATTTATAAAATTGTACACCTTTAATATGTATGTATTGTTTAATTACACATCACATGTTTATAATCATGTAAAGATATTTATAAAATTGTACACCTTTAATATGTAGGTATGTACGTACGTATAATTAAAATTGTAATTTTAGAATTACGTGCCTTTATACAAGAAGTTATCAAACTTTTTTTTAATCTTTTTTAATATATATAGGAATACAATACCAAAATCGTAATCTATAGTATCTAATAAAAAAATATTACTTTTGCCACTTGTCATTCTCTAGACCCACCTTTTTGTCACTTGTCATTCTTGTGGACATCCTTAAACAATTTTCCCTCCAAAAGGGTGTTATTGTAATTTAAACACTCGAACTAATTTCTTTCTCTTACGTAAAATTAATTTTATTTATTGCTACATTTCTCTCTCTTATTTAGATTTTTTAAAATTAAACTATCAGTTTAAAAATAGATTTTATTAAGCAAATTAAATATCACATCTTTTTATTAAAATATAAATAATAAAAAAATTTATATAATATAAATTTTTCTAAACCACTAAACCTTTTTGAAACAAAATATATTTTAAATCGTTTCTTTATTAAAAAAATTATAAAAATATGAAATTTTCTAATAGCAGTCTTATTAAAACAACCACAATAATTACAAACCAGAGTTTTTAATAAACAAAATTTTATATAAAATAGTTTTTTTATAAAAAATCTTAAAATGAATGTTTAAAAATGAAACTATTTAGATAAGAGAGTTAAAAAATAGTATAATTGTTTTAGTTCTTGAACTATTACGTATATATAATTTTAATCATATCTTATATTAAAATATCATATTGTAACATTTCGTGTTTATTACCAACTATAATCCGTTTATTGAATGTGTTTCTAGACTATCTATCTATCTGGCTATCTATTTATCTATCTATCTATAATTTAAAAAAATTAAGATAAGACGTGACATAATTGTAAGTCTCATCATACTAATTTTCTTATTTTTCTCTATTATTAATAATAATATTGAATACTAATAATATTACTCATACCATTTTCAAACTAAAAATGTATAATTTAATAAATAAAAACCTATTTTTTTAATTAAAAACACATTTTTAAAAAACAAAAGTTTTATCAAATACAAAATAGAATGAGCTTTTTTAAAGAAAATTCATTTTTCTTAAAACAAAATATTTAAAAACCATAACTGTTTTATAAAACAAAAGTTTAAAAAAATATATTTTTGTTTATTTACTTAAAATAACTATTTATATGTAATTATAATCATATTATCTTCAAACATGGTTTTACAATTTATAAATTTTTATTACTAATTATTTAATATTTTATTTGTTCAAGCCGTGTAATACACGGGGTACTAACCTAGTTAAACAATAAAGTGTTTGATTTTCTAATATAATATATATAATAAATGAAGAATATAATAGTTATTCATGTTTATAAATATTAGATCTGAATAATAGTCAACAACGGATTTTTCTTTTTTCTTTTTGTTATCATCTATTTTAGTCATTAATTATCTTGATTAAGGATTTAAGGGTTCAAGCTTATCTTAAATACTTTCTATTATATTTTCTTAAAAGACAACTAATAAAGCCCAGCTACCCAGGATACCCCAATGGCGGAAAGGCATTCCATATGTCCGCGAGCACAGAAAGCTCTGGGTAGCTCAAGCCCACCAACTAGTAATTCTGAGAAAAACCCGCCACCCGAAGGCTACAATAAAACCTGGCCCTCTAACAGCATTTTGCTACTGTTAGGACTCGAACTCACAACCTTCACTAGAGAAATTCATGAGACTACCACTCAACCAGTGTTGTAGATTCGCTAGGTGCTAGTCGGGCGGGAAGGTACCGACTAGAGATTAATCAGAATTAATTGGATCAGACTTTTGTGTATAGTTTTGCAAATTTATGTATATATAACAATAATTTTATACCATTTATGTATTAACTTACAAGTTTGGGGGATAATTTGTAAATTGATGAATATTGAGGAGGTTAAATAATAAAATACAGAAATTTAATTAAAATCATTTAACCCTACAGATCAACCCTTCGTCCTCTTCTTTCGGTTTAGCACTGGCACCGCATAACCTTGCCGGAATCGGCAAATCTAGAGCCGGAATCGACAAATCCGACGGTTTTCGTCGTCGGAACACCTCCGATTAGGACGATTTGGTCTCGCTAGGTCCGACTTTAACCAATTTTGACCGATTGCTGCCTAGAACCTCCGATTTGGTGAAATCGAAGCGGCCAACCTCCGATTAGCGACTAATCAGAGGCTAGTCGCGATTTTTACAACACTGCACTCAACCAATGTTGATTCACTTACACACATGTGTACTTAATTTGTCAAAACACGTTTATTAAACAACATTTTCCCAAGATCCAAATAATTACATCACTTAATCGATAACACCAACCGATAATCCTTAGCTCAAGTGGTTAAGATGAGTTACCTAAGACATGTAAAAATAAGGAGGTCTTGGTTTCAAATCTCACTCTAAGCAAAAATACTTAGTGTTGAGCCAAGAGGTTTTTCAAGTTGTTTTCCAAGTTGTGAGTTTCCTCCTGAGAGGGTTGGGGGTACGGTTCCGGCTGAAAAATAAATAGGTGAACCTGATTAAGATAACACTTATATTTCAAAACAGGGTCGTACATATGTCGTTCAAAAAAGTAGATAACACCATGTAATTAAAGTTTTGCTTTATCATGAATGAAATGAAGATTCAGCATCATGCTATTAGCAGTGTTTTGAAAGTTCAATTTGGTCAGTTGTCCGAATAACTAAACCAAAAACCATCACATCAATGCACCGAACATTAATAAACAGTATAGTTGTTTCTAGTAAATCAGTAAAAAAAGGATTTAAAGATGTTATTAATTTACTTGTACTGGTGTCTAATGTGTTATATTACTTGTTTATTTTTATGTTTACTATTTTAAAAGAAACATGCAAAATGAAAAGTCATGAGTTGTAGGTTTGGTTAGGTGTACACAATGTGCATAACATGCAAGTCAAATATATAAAATGTGTTGGAAGGTCGACCGTAAAAGTCAAGGAAATGAAGAAAGTCAAATAAATTAGGGGTTGACTTGTCGAAGCTCATGGTTTCTAGAACATTGTTTAAAAGTGGCAAAACATATGAAACTTATAAGTTTGATAACGAACTAAAAATAAGTTTTACCATTCGATTAAGTTTGTTATATAATATGTATAATTACAGAAAACCAAATTTTAGAAATATAAATTGGAATAATTTAGCTTCTTATAGTTGTTCAAATATAAACTATTCAACTTTCTACTTGTTTTATGTTTTTCATAATTGAATTATCTGTGTTAACCTCAAATAAGTTATTTATATAGTTAATTCTGTCAAACAGTTCACGAACCCCTCCTTATCATCACCTACATTTTTGGATTCAAGGTTTGATTACAACGTTTGGGTTTCATTTTATTTTTGTATGCCCGCATTTAGGGTTCTAGGATGCTTATTTCGAACTTTTTATTTTGTCATGACGAAATGTTGAAGTTAACATCGTAGTACATCTAGAAATGCTTAAAATAATACAAATGTATTCATGTTATTATCTATTAATCTATAAAACAATTGATATAAATGTACATATGTTAAACTGGTGTGTATATAGATGCAGGTTTTATGCAAATGTTGTTCTTTAGTTAAATTATGGTATGTGTAAATATATAATATATAGAAAACTGACATACTTTTATAAATTTTTTAGCACTACACCAACAAAGTTGTCATATAATGATATAAATATTGTTTATACATGTACACAACATTTTTAACAAGACAATAAATTTTATAAAGTAACAATAAAAATAAAAAGCAAAATATTTATATTTGTATATTAAGGAAGATAAGATGGTGATATATAACCTAACCCATATATAAGCCTGGAGAAACTTTCTTCTTTTGAAAACAAAAACATTGCCTAACTGCCAATTAATTAAAAAGCACTCCTTTAGACTATATCATTTCCTAACACATATTTTATATGTTAGGCCATGAGTTTGAAATAAAAATGATTGATTCCAACTCACAAATGAAAGCTAACAACCATTAATGACATCTAACATTAACAATTGTGAAGGATAAATTTTTGTGACTCCAATTTTTTAGTTAAAAATTATAAATGGGGGTAAAAAGATATTAGTATACATGACGTAAAAGTAACTAATAATATAAAACGATAAAAGCGAACAATTTGATGTTGGAACGGACCAAATTCAAGGTGTAAACGTGAGCTATATTCGAGTTTGGACCCCGACTCGTGTGCTAAAAATACTTCGTGATATATTTCACATCAATGCTGATTGCACGTATCATAATAAGCCTATATCATTGTCAACAAGAGGAAAGTAATATAGAAGAACATTTTTATGAGATGTTTTTATCTTAAATGTATAAAATGTGGGTGTTAAAATTAAAATAATGATAAGACAAGTAATAATTACATTTGCAAACCGATTTTTTGTTTTCCTGTATTGAAAACCGATTTGTTAACTACTATATTCAAATACAACCAACTTAAAGAATAAGAGAAAAACAAATCAGTCAAACTACATTCAAAATGCAAGTTGTTCTTAATTTATTTTATTTAGAAAAACAGATCGGTATTATAGTGTTATTTTCATGTTTATATTTAAATTTAGAAAACCAGATCATTATTATAGTGTTATTTTCAAGTTTATATTTAAACAAACTAGTTATTTATAATATAATATCACTAAGGATGTCAATTTTTCAAAAGTGTGTCATACCAAATGTCAGAATGTAATATAATCATGAGATACACCACTTTCCCGTTGATTGTTCGCTTTTCTTGCATACGACACTTTAACTAAGTGAACCGTTAAATAGACTCTCCATGATTTTAAATAAACACCCTAAAATTTCTATACGTGTCGTATAGTCTTATACGCATCATATAGCGGGCGGTCGTATAAGGCTATATGTGTCGTATAGGGCTATATGTGTCGTATAGCCCTCTGACAGCCCCCTGAATTTTTTCTCGTAGTCAGCGTCGAAATTCGCTATACGCGTCGTATAGCCCTATATGTGTCGTATAGGGGGGTCGTATAGGGCTATATGGGGCGTATAGCTCTCTGACAGCTCCCGCTGAATTTTCCTCGTTTTCAGTGTATTCAACCATATACGCTGCGTATGGACCTATACGCAATGTATAAGAGATGTTGATTTATCTGAATGGGTGTCTCTATATTAGGACCCTTAATTAAACCATCAGGTGAAAATTAAGCGAGTGGTGTTGATATATCTAAGATAGAGATAATACCACAATACTCTTTTGCTTTTTTTACTCATAGCGCAAAGCTCATGGGTAAGAATTTTGTCCAAACATATTAAATGTTGTGACAACCTCGCTTTTTTGGTTTAGAAAATTTTTAAAAAAAAACTTATTAATTCACACAATGACACCAAATCTTGTTTAGGGAGCTCATGAAATGAGCCCAACAACTCTAGGCTTAGGGCCCACACTAATGCCAACACCCATGTGGGCTTTGGCCCATCAAACCCTAATTGGGTGATTGGGTCACAAAACTTAATGCGCTTTGACCCACATAACCAATATGGGCTAATGGGCCAACATATGACTATGAAGCATGATGAACCGACCAAATGGGCCTCAAGCCCGATAGCTTAGAAGACGAAAGTTACAAAATAACCTTGGTTAATAAATTAAATACGTGGAACCTTAATGAATATTAAAACTTTAAAACCATTAACATCGACTCATCCAAACAAAACAACTAAATGAACCCATAGCGTTTAATACAACTTAAGATCATCAACAAAATTTAGCAAACGTAACCTTGTAAATTATAAAATATTAGACATTTAGATTAAATAATAAATGATAAACCCATAATTTTGAAAAGCACATAAAAATATATAAGAGTTTAAAAGACTCAAATTTCTATAAAAACACGTTGCTCCAACTAACTTAAATAATAAAAACAATAGTAATAGATAACTTTTATATACATAATTTAATAAATAGAATCATATAATATGTCAAATCAAATAATCCTATGACATATATGTATATATGTTGAGTGTGTATAACAACACACTCAACACACTCATACGTGTGCGATGTATATATACATATACAGCGCGCACACACACATATATACATATACATACACGTCACACATACATACCATATATATATACATACACATCACACGACAAACATGCACACATACATACTCATCCACTAAAATAAAAACTCTATCTTCTATATCTATATAACTAAGTAGTGTTTTATAAAAATTTACCAGCCTAAACTTATCAAAACTAAAAAAATCCTTTTATAAGTTATGAGTAGTCAAATCCACCTCTCTTCCACCCGATCCACACACACCCTACACATGCAAGATCATATCTTGATTTCTTGTAAAATCTAACCAAAATTCCCAACCCCCAACCACAATCCTCCCAAAACCAAGGTGTTGGACCCCCATATCACCCTGTCATACTTCAAATTTCATACGCACAACTCTCTAAACTCTCTCTAATCTCCTCTACTTGAAACTACTATCAAACACTCTCTTGAACATTCAAGAATATTAAAGTTCCAGCATCCTTGAAGCCATAGTCGACCCACAAGTGCAACACCCTCAACCTCACAAAGCCAAGGTAATTATACAACACACACACGCGCACTACACCATCAAGTTCTACTATCTATATCTTCCTACACATAGGTCTGGTCTAATCTGTTCTTTTGAACAGCTTTCCTGTACCATTTCAAGGCCTCAATTTAGCCCTTGAACCACCCATGACCAACCATTGCATCAAGGTAACCCGTTGAAACTCGAAAACACGAGAAACATCGCGTATCGTAACGAAAGTGATACAACAAACCTCATGACACCCCAACTTCTTATGAAATTCTAAAACACAATATTTTCAGTAGCTAAATGATACAAAAGCTTTCATACAACCCACCTTGATCACAAACCCGGTTTTATAAAACTAGTCCACCCGAAAAACCCGTTTTTTCATAAAATATGAAAATATATAATCTAAGCTCATAAAGTATGATCAAAAGAATTATGAAAGATAATTATCTTACTTATATTAAGTTAAAAATAAAATTTTATAACTTATGGAATAACCAATTGTATTTTATGAATAATGTAAGGTGTGGAAATCCAATAACTTTTGTAATAATTCTAGAAATCAAGTTGGGGACATAAACTACTGAAATATGAGATTATTTTCATCTTATTAATCTATTAGATCTGATTTATTTGGAAAAAACTAAAGTGAAATGCTTAACGTATGAAAACCGGGACTTAACGAATACTTAACAAGCCTAACCGAGCAATGTAACGAAAATAACAAAAATATAATATTTTGATTATATAAAAATTCCAGTAGACTTATAATATTAATAAATACCTATAAATTAAATTTCATAATTTTTAGAATTTATTTCCTTAGTAAACAAAAATACAAAATTTATACACTTGAAATAGAGAAAATTAATAAAAACGAATTTAGGAGGAATATTAGTAAAAACTATAGAACATATTAATGATAATAAGTATATTAAAGTCATATATGGCAAAATTTTTGCTAAAGATGATCCAAACCCAAAAAACCGAATCGTTAACATTTAAACTCCAGAACCGACAAAACAACTTAAGATCCACAATTTCCAGTAACTAATGGTTTAATAATGAAAAAAATAAGATAAAACTATATATTTATAATTATAGAGTCTTCTAGAGTATTTTACAAAATTTATCATTTATATAAAATAATTACATGATTAATACTTAGAAAAATCATAAAATATATATAAAATCACTAAAATCATGAAATTAATGTTTTTCAAGTATATTATGACTTATAAACTTAAAGCAAAAATTAAATTAATAAAATAAATATATTTAAACTTACATCACAAACATACCCGAATCGCGATACGGTACATGTTTAAAAATACAATAAGTAACTCGCCAATCCTACAACCATAACTTTAACACTTAAGAAACTAAATTATATCCAAAATAGTTGTAACTAAAATATAATCATCATTTGGACCACTCGATGATCTCAAATAAGAAACCTCCAAATATACCTCCATTAAACACCTAAACCGAAAATAAGCTCTTGAAACCGTTAAAAAGACCAAAAGTCATAAAAATAACTTATTACAGTAGCTTAATCCACATGAAATAATAAAAGTCATCAATAAAAGATTAAAAAAAATTCCAAACTTTAGGGTTAAAAATGTCAATCTAGCAATGTTAAGGGACCAAACTTGCCAACTAGTAAAACCTTACTGTTTTGGGATCATACTAGACTTATAAGAACAATAATAATCTTAACTTATCAAATATTAAACTAGACTTAAGCAAAACTTGAGATATGAACACAAAACTCAACGACCTAAAACAAGATTACACATTTGTAATAGAAATCATCAAGCCAAGTAAGACAAATCCAAAACATGAGGGTTGGGCTTAATTGATCACTTAATAAAGTACTAATTCATTTGAAATAAACATAGGAACCCTCCCGGTCGGTAGCATCCAATCTTTCCAAGTTAACCACGTGATCAACCCACATGTGAGTTTCATGAACCCCTTTTTATCTTAAAACTTTTGGGGTGAAATACATACTCGTTGGTCATTATTTTGTGATGCAATACTACCTGCTTTTGTCCCCGAACGAATCACAATCATTTACTCCATTAGGAGCCGCGTAATTTATGGATAGTAATATTTGGGGAATCTCGCGCACACAATAGACTCTTTATGCAGGGAAACCCCCTATTGAGATTCAATAATCATTGTTTCACAAATTAGTGCAACTTAACCGTGCTTAGCAGGGCACATTTAAACCCAACAATCTAGTAATAACGGGTTAGGGGATATTTTAGCACTCGGGCGGGATAGTCCGAATCAGGTTTGATTGTGATACATTCTATAGTCCGGAAAGGTAACGTGTCTTAAATTCATGAGCTCACCAATATTATGTTGACGTATTTTGGGTGTGTATTTCAGGAGAAGATTGATTAGCAGGTGTCAAAAGGGTAAGTGTCGACTTAGATGGACCATTGGAGATTTAACCACCATCCTATCCATCTTATCATTTATGAACAATTAAACTAATATGCTTTATCCGGATATTTAGACAATTTGACAAATGAATATTTGTGGATGATGTAATGGTTAACATTGAATTTATTAAATTCCACTGCATTGTGATAATATCAATCGGTAACGCCCTGACCTGATTAACAGGGTGTGACAAATGTCTTTAAAATTACAAGATCAAAAACTACTTGTTATTAATTCGTACTCGCATGGGCCAAATACTCATTGAATGGTGTTGTTTAAAGTTCTTAACTTAACAAAAAGATGAAAGAATGAATAGCGTCACGTTGTAGCAGTAGAGCTAGCCAAACTCTCTCCTGATATTAAGCTTTGTCATCGTGGAGACACTCAAACACTCATCATATTAGACTGTCTCCATGCTTAATTAGTACATATCTCATAATATATAATAATTTAAGGATTGAATTTATCAATTATTATGCAACATCAGTATTCTACAACCATTTGTAACACGTCTTCACGATAAAACATTGAGCAAAATGATCACATTTGTATAATTAATACTTTGAAAATAGCCTATTACAAACACATTTAATGCCTCTTTGTTTTACAACATGTCAGTAAATAAGCTAACTTTGATTTTTTAACCATTTTAAACACTCTTCTTAAAACATGTTTGGTATGCAAGTAACAATCATGTAGTTCAACCGTTAATATGAAACACATGGTAACATACTAGAGCTCAAAACACATCATTTAAAATAAAGCCTTTAGTCAAACAAAATACAGTGCAAACTTGCACAGAGAACCCCAACGTTCAGATCAAACTAAATAGAGAACAAGAAAATTTCACTAAGAAAAACTTAACATTGTCCTGGATTCAAATCACTTTCAGGTTTAACACAAACCGGATAAATAAACTATTGGCGGATTTCAACTTTCTTCTTCTGCCACAGCCTATCTAGCGCACTGTCAGCATCTCCCTGATAAGATAAGAAAATAGATCGAGTGGTAACAATGGTTCTATTTATAAATTAGATCTTAGAATTGTAATACATCTCAGACTTCAATCTTTTGTAGAACTTGAAATGGAAAGAAATAAAAACTAACCTGGGCTCGCACAAAACCACATAGTGCAAAGGTGGAGAATTGACCAGTGTATCGGCCAGATTCATCCAAATGTCCAACATTGATTTGAACAGAAGCATGATCCTTTGAAGTGATCAGCCTGTTGGTAGCAGAGCTGCAAAAGAATGAACAAATACATTTATTCATTATAATCAATTACTTTAAAGCATATTATAATTGCAAATGTTTAGAAACATACCACTTCCTGGGGATGTAAAGATCCATGTTTTGTCCCTCTTCGTTCTGCATCTTGGCAAAGTGTTCGAGAGCAAGCTAAATCTATATGACAAAAACAAAAACATATGATAAAGAACAATAAGAAAACTTTGATCATCTAAACAAGAAACAACCCAGCAAAACATGTAAAGATGAAATAAATTAATTATAACTGGAATTTAAGACGACCTTCATCATGGAGTCAGCTAAAATGCTCAAAAATGCCTCGAATGAGGTTCGATTGAACCAAAACCAGTTTCTCACACAAATATCACTTACGCGTGAATCGAATTCAAAAGGTTAAAAAACCAGAACCAAAACCAAATTTGTGTCAATATTTCTCAACAACTACATTCAAAAGTTAGAAAATAAGCGTGCCCTATGTTCTTGAATTGAACACCATATGCATATCAAAAAACAAATATCACTTTTCCAAATCAAAAGATTTATACAACCAAAAATGAACATCCATCACTACATAATCCATGTTCTTTAAAGTTCCCATTTTTCTAAAAAGTCTGTTCACAAGTCAACATTAACACAACAATAACCTGAAGTAATTAAACCAACTAATGATATACTATTGTCAATAACATGACAACCAAATTTAAACCATAACACACATAAAAAAGAATAACACATATCAAGTGATTCCTTTGTCCCACAATACAAACTATCGATTCAAAAATGAAAACTCAAACACTTTGCATCAGATATTACAAAACAAACAACTAAAGTTTTCATCACACTACATAATCTGCACATATTCGTACACAATCTCATCAAATTCAACATCAATTGAGGGTAAGAACCCTAGGTGAAAGATAACGTTTAAAACAACTTTTGCAATAGAGAATCAATTGAACATTTGATGGTGAAGATGAAACAATATGATTCGAAAAGAGATCAATCGACGAAGAGAAAGCAAACCTACGATGAAGATTGATTACTCCGGCGAGAGCTGCGGTGCAAAGAGGCTGAGGGTATGAAAACCCTAATTGCATTCGTTTAAATAGGTGTATACGAGGGGTGAAACTGGTGGATCCCTAATGGGTTTGGCCCATAAACTGTCACCTTATGTTCAACATCGCCCATAACTTGAATTCTTGAAAGTTATACGTGTGATCGTGTGTTGGTTTGGTTCGGTTTTTGTCTAAAATCAAAATAAACACTAAAAATTTGGTTTAAGTTTTTAAAATCTTTCAATTTCAATTTGCTTCGGTTTCGGTTTCGGTTGTTGTTGGTCTTATGGTTTCGGGTTCACATTTTAGTGTGTGTTGGGTTTGGGGTGGGGGGTTTTGGTTCATAATGACTGGGCTTAAACATTTAACATAAACTCAACTTTCATTATGTGTTTTAATCCTAAGTAATTTATTTAAACTTAATTTAGGCAAATAAAACATAAATAAATATTGATTACTATTTAGTGATTATTTTTGTCCAATTTAATAATTTTAGAACTTTATTATCATGTCACAACATTTTTTTCTTCGTTGTTACACAAGACTGGAACACAATTTCGAAGTTGGGTAACCTTAGAGATAATTAAAAAAAACTTGTAGTAACTTTAGTAAAACACTTGATAAATTTGGTTACTAAGTTTTCCCTTAAATAGATTACAATGTATAAATCCAGTATCAAATAGTTTGATAAAACAAGTTAACCATTCAATTTAGACAAAAGGTTTAGAATATTTTACTTACTATGATATTAGTTTACTAAATAAGGGTATAGCTACACTAAAAAGAATGTTTAATATGAAAGTATCATCCTATTGTTTTTTAAAGGAAGTGCAATTAGGTCATTGTGTCAAATACACCCGGTCATTATGTATAACACGTCAATCATTTTGTCAATATTAGGTCATTACGTCAGATATTTTCATTATTTGTTATATGTATTTATTATTGTGTTTTACGTTTTTAGATCTTTTTGTGTTATTTGTATCATTACTTTTTATATTATATCAAATTGTTGGTGTTTTATCATTGTGTTTGTAACTAAAGTCTACAACGATGTTTTCTCACCAATGTGTTTTTTAAAACTTTTAGTGTTTAGGAAAACATAATGACAAGCTGAAAAAGACAATGATGCATTTTATCATTATATTTTACATATTATATCATTTTAAATTCTTTTGTCATGTTTTTAATATATTATATTAATTACTTGTTATTTTATCATTGTGAAATAATACACACTAGTATTATTTCACCATTATATATTTCTATAATTCATTATTAAAAAAAATACAATAGTATTCACAAAAAAAAAAAAAACTCAATAACAAACGAGTGAAACAGCAAAACACAATGAACTACACTGAAGACATAATAATAAAGGAAAATCCATTATTCTAAGTACCTTTAGATGTGGGTGGGGAAGATCAAGGGTAATAATAGCTGTATACATGTTACTAATCTCATGCACAGTACAAGGTATATGAATTTCATTGTATGATCAAGTTCGCACGAGGAATGTTAGATTAGGATAATAGTTGGCATGTGGGTGACTTGGGTTCGGATGCGGTGAATAGTACCAACGGATGACTAAGTATCCTCAAATGCATATGAAAGAACATGTGTTAGTCATATAGGGTTGAGTAATTTACCTACGGGTGGAAAATTTTTAGATTCGAATGAATACAACATGTGATGTTTTGCTAAAGGTGGTTAAATTCGGATGAAGGAAATCGCCCAGGGTTAATAGTAATCACATATGGGTAACAAGTTTCACTTTCGATGAACAATGTCAACATCGCCCATAACTTGAATTCTTGAAAGTTATACGATCGTGTGTTGGTTTGGTTCGGTTTTTGTCTAAAATCAAAATAAACACTAAAACTTGGTTTAAGTTTTTAAAATCTTTCGATTTCAATTTGCTTCGGTTTCGGTTGTTGTTGGTCTTATGGTTTCGGGTTCACATTTTAGTGTGTGTTGGGTTGGGGGTGGGGGGTTTGGTTCATAATGACTTTGGGCTTCAACATTTAACATACACTCAACTTTCATTATGTGTTTTAGTCCTAAGTAAATTTTTAAACTTAACTTAGGCAAATAAAACATAAATAAATATTGATTACTATTTAGTGATTATTTTTGCCCAATCTAATAATTTTAGAACTTTATTATCATGTCACAACATTTTTTTCTTTGCTATTACACAAGACTGGAACACAATTTCGAAGTTGGGTAACCTTAGAGATAATTAAAAAAACTTGTAGTAACTTTAGTAAAACACTTGATAAACTTGGTTACTAAGTTTTTCCTTAAATAGATTACAATGTATAAATCCAGTATCAAATAGTTTAATAAAACAAGTTAACCATTCAATTTAGACAAAAGGTGTAGAATATTTAACTTACTATGATATTAGTTTACTAAATAAGGGTATAGCTACACTAAAAAGAATGTTTAATCTACAAATGTCATCCTATTATTTTTAAAGGCAGTGCAATTAGATCATTGTGTCAAATACACCAGGTCATTATGTCTAATACGTCAGATCATTTTGTCAATATTAGGTCATTATGTCATATATTTTCATCATTTGTTATATGTATTTATTATAGTGTTTTATGTTTTTAGATCTTTTCATGTTATTTGTATCATTACTTTTTTATATTATATAAATTTGTTGGTGTTTTATCATTGTGTTTTGTAACTAAAAGTCTACAATGATGTTATCTCACCAGTGTGTTTTTCATAAATTTTAGTGTTCAGGAAAACATAATGACGAACTGAAAAAGACAATGAGGCATTTTATCATTATATTTTACGTATTATATCATTTTATATTATTTTGTCATTGTTTTTATTATATTATATTAATTAGTTGTTATTTTATCATTGTGTTTTACATACTAGAAATACACACTAGTATTATTTCACCATTATGTATTTCTCATGCAGGGTACAAGGTATCTAATAATAGTTGCATACAGGTTACTAATCTCATGCAAGGTACAAGGTATCTGATTTTCATTAAGACCAAGTTTGGACGAGGAATGTTAGATTAAGATAATAGTTGGCATGTGCGTGACTTGGGTTCGAATGCGGTGAATAGCACCTATGGATGACTAATTATCCTCAAATGCAGATGAAAAAACATGTGTTAGTCACATAGGGTTGAGTAATTTACCTACGGATGGAGAATCTTTGGATTCAGATGAATACAACGTGTGATATTATGCTAAAGGAGGTTAAATTCGGGTGAAGGAAATTGCCTAGGGTTAATAGTAATCACATACGGGTGACAAGTTTCACTTTCGATGAATAATGTCACGTACGGGTAGCCTATTTCACATTCAACTAAAGTAAATGAGAAATTTGGCTTAGCATGGGGAGAGACGGGTGATATGATAGGTGACAGTGTTCTCTTTCGATGGACACTGTCAACCACAAAAGTTCTTACGCTTGGTTTAACTCCAAGGGACTTCAGATGCGATGAATTGTACAAATGATGGAAACCACCTACAGATACACTTAGTTCGTTTTTTGGTTGTGTGGACACCTACGGTTGTTGTTGCTCCGATAGGGGAAACAGTAGCCAACATGCGGGTGAATATTTTTAGATGCGGGTGGATAATGTTCACCCGAATCTACTATCCCTTTATTCACGGTCATAATTCCAATCACAATATCCTATTATAGGGTTCTTATCATATTCATCAAGCATTTTGTAGTAAAAACACATAAAAATATAAACTTTATCATAATGAAACCATTTTCTTTCATTCCATATAAATCCACTACCACCATCGCCCACCACCGCCACTCCCACATCCAGCCAACTCCAATAACAAACCATCTAAGTCACCAGTGACCACCACATCTACCATAACATACCTCGGACCACCGACATTACTTGTAACTTAATCCTTTAATTTTCTAAAATTTCAAGTGTACCCCTTGTAGTATATATAACTTATGCTTTTAACTCATTTATTTTTACTACTTTGATTTTCTTCAATAACGTTTGTTCGTTAACTTATTTGAAAAACTAATATGTGGTTATGTTTAATTTTTATTCTTGACTTCCCGGTGTAACTTTGTTAAAAACGGAGTTGTATTCATAGTATGGTATTTTTTATGTGTCGTAGGTTATATTTAGTAACGCTAAGGTGTTGGTATCGTGGTTAACGAAACTAATACCAACCTAGAACACCGGTACCGTTATAAACCGTTTTATATCTATGTTTCCATATCTAGAACCGAATTTCCGCAACTTTATACGTTTATTTTATGTATTCTATGTATCTAAATTCTAAACATGACTAAATGTAAAAGAGTTGAGGTTGTTTTTATGCTTTATCATGTTTAAGGGAGAATAAAAATGGATTTGATGTTGTTATAACTGATGTTCATATGCATGATATGGATAGATTCAAATTCCTTGAGCACATTGGGCTTGATATGAATCTTTGTGTTATCAGCAAGTCAACAACTAAACCTTTATAAATCTTTGTATTGACTTGATGCCGGATCCGAATTCGACCCTCCATTTGGTTTCAATTTCTTGATCTATATCCATTTTTCTTGTTCCAATTGTCAATGAAATATAACCAATTTGTTGATCCAATTGTCAATGAATTTGACTAATTTGTTGTTATTCAACAAGACTGTAGTTATGAAAGGTTACAACTCATTATTAACCTTATAATTTAACTAGAGTATTTTTATTTTGTTTTCATTATCCTCAAACCTCCAAGCTACACTAAGTAGACATGTACCATGAGTAGAAACTAGAAAATCAATATGTTTTGGTTCTAAATTCAGTCTTTTATGATCACATATCCTCCGAGGAATTTGCAGCTTGGACCGGGAACATGTTGTGTTTAAAATAGTTATTGAGTGAATCAATATAATGTATGTAATTGAAGGCACGACAGGCACTTACAACAGTAAACTCTGGAAAAGGTAATTTGCCTTATCGTAAGCTAACACATTAGATTACATGGGTAAACTACAAGTAGCCTTTTGCATATTATATAGCTTACATTTCCTATTGGGTGAGACTAGAAGGCGTGCTTGCGGAGTCAATATCATGAAAGCCGTTTTTACATTTTGTACAAACCATCAGAATATGCATTGAAGACACTGTTAATCTTGTATATAACACATTAGACACTATGAGTCTATGATCATCTTCATTGGATCAGATTTAATAGCAAAACTTTACGGGTTGCACTATTTTTTTCCTTACAAGTATATAGTCTCGCCGCATCGCGCGAGTGACTCTGCTAGTTCATACAAATTTGAAACTTTATTTATATTTGGAGCCATGGAGGTGTGATCATAATATTTCTACAAAATTCTATTCATCATATATATGAAACTACAGCCAAATAAACTCATAATTTATTGGTTTAATCATGCAATTGTATTTCTATTCTGTTATTTTCTTATTCTAATTGTCAAATAAATTTTAAACCTTAAAACACATTTGGAGGTGTAATCATTATAATCACAAACACTTGGCAATGGAAAAAAAAGATGCTATATCAATGTGCTTTGTAACCAACAACTATGAACAAATTACAACTCTAAAAACATTTCATAGTAACAAGAGTACAAATCATATAAAAAACATCTCAATTTCTATGACCCTTACATGTATTGATTCAAAACAAGTACATTTCACTATGCGATTTGCGCGATCTCGAGCAGAATTTTGTGTAAAGATTGTGGTTTTGAGAAGAACGGGCAGTGATCGCTACCTTTGATCTTGAAAACACCTTCGGGTGGGTTTTCTCTCACGAGTTTTTCTTGAATATCTGGTGAAAGTGCGTGATCCTCTAGGGTTTGGATGTAGAATCTACGACCTGCCCCGTATTTCTCTTTGGATAATGAGAGGTTTTGCATAATGGGCCCGAGAGGGATGGGTCTCATGGATACCATAGCTAGAGCAATATCCTGCAATAAGTCAACCATATATGAGATGAAGTCAATATTTTGTATGATGTTCTATCACCAATGTGTCAAAAGGTTTAACCTGTGCATGGGTCGATTGGGAATATGTTTTTTCACCAACGGATCAAATGGATCGAACAGGTTTAAAGTTTCCTAACACAACGTTTTTTTTAACATACAAAAAGTTTTCTGGGTCAAACCAATCCAACATGTTTCGACCTACTAAACATTTCACCGTTTTGACCCATTACCCAACTAGCCCAACCCACCCATTTTGCTTGGTATTCAAGTAGATATATATTTGAATACAAGAAATTTTAAACTTTTACTTCTTGTCCAAAAAGATCAGGAATTTCATGATTTATTGCTCTTGCATGCCTCAACATAAGAATTTATCAAGTACAAAGACTTCCCAAAAGTTATATATATACGAACGGTCATGAACAATGCATACGTGTATACGTAACACATAATTCATGTAGAAAATAACCACGTCTAGATTATAAAGTTACCTTTGCAGGAGATTGATTGAAATACAGTCCACGCATTTGTTGCTTTTCAAACATGAAACCAGTTGGGGGATTGTCTTTTCCATTTCCATGTATTAAAAACTTTGATTCCTTCATAAAGAGTTCTGCAGATCCCAGCTGGAAAATGATATTTTTTGTGAGAACATTAAACATCGAAACACAGACTCGAACCAAGAAATACATAGACTTTGACTTTTGAGGTCAAACAAACGATTAATCATCTTGATAATAAATCATATGTTTCTCTTGAAATTCAAGCAAATATTTATTCATCTCATTGTCCAATAATGAGTGCACCTTAATTATATAAATTCAAACACTGTACCCTTTGGATTCAAATATTTACATAGATTTTTGGGAAATTTAGTTCACTATTTTTGATATGTAATATATATTCTTTATTGTGTAATGCGGTGACTGGTGATATCTGTTTTCTAAATAAAAAAAAGATCTTATGTGTTTTCATTTCTCTTAACACAATCTAAGTGTGGCGATCTTGACTCATTTACTTATAAATGGTTTTATTTGAGTTATGTTTACTCTTGAACAGGTAAGATATGCCAAATAAAAAACTAGCTAAAAAGGGAACGGGTCAAATGAGTCAAGCGGGTTGAAAGTAGACCAAAGTGTAATTTTAGTGCATACATCTTAAACATTTTATACAAAGGTTTATACAATTATGTTCGAGCATTGATTATTAAAAAAATATACAGAAAATGTGTTTGAGTCAACGCAGCCCGCCCGACTCGCTTTGACCCGTACTTAAAATGACTTGTTGCGACTTAAACCAGTTTGACCTGTTAACAATTCGCTCGACCCTCCCATCTCACCACCTCTAAAAAACTATATGTGGAGTTGAGGACCCTGGTTTTGGGATGCAGGAGTACAAAAGGATGTTGAACACAAATATTTGTATCCAAAGAGTAGTCTGTTTGACCTTTAAAATCAAAGTCTACGTCAATTGCAACATGTGAATATGTGATACATATTAAGCGACTCATTATTTCCAGTGACATACTTTCATATCAATGAACATTGTTAAAGGAAAAACAAACATTATGTTCATGAAAACGTACCTGTTCAGCAAACACATCAAAGGGCTTTTGTCCATCAGATACCATAGTACCACATAAAAATATGGCTTTTGAAATCTTTTGTTGAAAATGCTCCAACGCATAAGACACACAAGCACCACCGCTGCTATGACCCACTAAGATCACCTAAAAAGATTCACACAAACAAAATAGAATTACATATCATATAATAATTAACAGACAAATAAGCAAAAGACAATCTTGTGATGATGGCGAAGGTAAAGACGAAAATATATTTTTGTACCTTCTCGTCTTCTGGTAGGTTTTGCAAATAATCGATAAGCGGCTTTGAATAATCCTCAAGTGTAGTGACATTGTTTGTATCTTTCAAATCGATACCAGATCCAGTAAGATCTAAGGCGGTGGGAATCATTCCCGATTCCTCTAACAGCGCAATAGTTTTGTACCAACACCATGCCCCAAATCCTTCTCCGTGTATCAAAACAATTTTCTTGGTCTCAAGATTTTCCAGCACTTCAGGTGACTGAATATAAAGTTTTTTGTAAAAGCATGTTAGAGAGTTGAACAATAAACTGATAACACCTCTTAAACATTAGTAATTCTCCTCTTGGCTTGTTATGGGTTGTGTTTTTAAACTAATTATGTGATGATAAAACATGTTTATATTGTTTAAAGTTGTAATAACCAAATAACTAATCCTGCAGCGTTCGACAGATTCTGATTACTTTTGATGATTAAATATCGAAAAACTTATGCAAGCTTAAGTCTTTATAAAGTAATATGATTAAATGTGAATTTTGAACTTAAACAAAGTCCCATACTTCCAATAACACACATCAAAATCGACCTTCGAAATCCAGTCGAAGAACTTAATTCATTAAAGTCTTGAATCATGATATTAAGTAAACAACATGTTCTATGTGATCATACACCTTCTCAATACATCTTGAACAAAAATTCTCATAAAATCAAAGTTTCAATTTGAAGAAAACCACATAATAAGCCTATAACCTGCTTCAAAAGCAAGAACACTATTTGAAACACATAAATAAAGTCAACCCTACAAAAGTCTACTTGATTATGAAGATGCTACTCGTGAAACCCCCTTTTTAGGCTATTAAATCCCTCAAACAAATCAAATTCACTTTTTCCCCACACCTTTTCACCAAATTAATCATATTAAACAAACCAAAGCACTCACCAATCCACACCCACAACACAAAAGCAACAAAAGAACACAAAAAGCAACAAAAATCAAACCCAATTGACCTGTTTCTGCTGTTTGGGGGTACTCAACGACGGATCGGCGGTGGGGTTACTCCGGCGACGGGAACTGGTGGATCCAATCCGACGAGACATCGAACCCTCGAACCGTTGAGACGATTGATGGTGTTGAATCGCTAAAGATAGAGCTTGAAGGTGCAACAACTCCTCATCCGATTGCAATTTCCTCTGCGATCGATTCCCACCACCGAATCGCCTACTACTCTTGGACCCATTATGATTCTCCTTCGTCTTGCAGCTAAATCGATTACCCATTTGGTGATCGTTGAAATTGGGGGAAATTAGGGGGATTTGGGGATGTGGGTCGAGTGTAAAACAAAATTATGAGAGCTGGAGAGCATGTGTTGATTAGGGTGCACAGAGAAAGAGGAAGATTAGGTGAAGGTACAGTGAGGCTTTAATGGGAAAAGGGGCCACAAGAAGCTAAATTTGCGACTCAATTAATGGTGGTTTTTCACAGTTTACTCTGTGGAGTTGATGTTGATGGTGAGGTGTTGTGGGGCTTGTGTTTTGTTGGTTTTGAGTGAAAAGGTGTTTTGGTGAAAAGGAGAATCTCATCTTCACCTCATTGCATGTTATGAAATGAGACAATTCTTTTGTTTTTTTGGATGTATTTGTGAAGATAGATAAAGTTGTAATAATAAAATAGTATTTCCGGACTCGTTAGCCGGTTTACTTAGGGTTTGAAACTATTATCTCTATCTCACAGCCACGTTATCATTGTACCTCTGATTATTATTCTTAGATCATCATCGTGGATAGGTCACCCAATGTGTTTATGTAGGGTGAGGATTGATCTGTTAATGTACCACCAGACTATATTGGAGTGGTTTGATAATGCTATAATAATAAGTTTAGTAATGTACTTTTATACATAATTTAGTTCTTATGTGTCATAAGGTTCATATAGTATGCTCAACAAAAGTAACATCTGAGTGTTCTATCACCACTTGATCTCACCTCTATTTTTCTCGAGAGATTTGCTAGTTTGATAGTTTCGAATAGACCCAAATCGACGTTGGATAATGAATTAAAACTTCTTTGGAACATGTTTGTTCTCCTTCCATTATGACCATTTCTAACTTCTGAATCACGAGACCTAAATCAATCATAGACCGAAGATTAGATGGTTTAATTGTATTTATGTACTTTTAGTAATGAATGGTAGCTTGATATTTGAATTTTAACTTGGTTTTTTAATTAACGAACATTTATTCTAGAGTAAAAAACGTGGCGATTAAACAAACAACATGAATCTTGTCAGTAACTCGTTGAAGTTAATGAAGAAATTTGAAATTACCATGTTAAATTTTCTTTTTACTTTATTTATTTATATAAAAATTATGCAATGAGTTGTTGGAATAAAAGCACTAAATTATCCAAAATCAATGATTTTAAAGGTTTTTTATAATACAATTTTTTTTTGTTTGATTCTTACATGATACATTAATCATTCTGTAATTCATGCATAAACAACAGTCAACATGCTATTACATTATTGAATTAAGACTCAGGGTCATCGTTTTCTTGAACCTTAAAAAACCAATGCTTTCTAATTTTAGTCATCACAAATAGGATAAATTTTCATCACCACTTCCATGAGCTCATAAGGAGATAAGGAGATAAAGAGATAAGTATTGGTGTAAGTGAAGTTGTTGGCAAGTAGAAATCAGAAAATGCAAATTTTTTAAATTTAAAAAAATTATGTTATTAATTTTCAAAACTTTTATATTAATTATTTACTATTAAAACTCTTAATCATTATCTATTCACTTTTGATCAAGTTAATATGAACACTAAGAAACTATAAACATATAATAATTAAAATCTACTTTCTGAAGTTAAAAAACTAAACTTACCATAAAAAAATTTACAACATGTTATATATATATATATATATATATATATATATATATATATATATATATATATATATATATATATATATATATATATATATATATATATATATATATATATATATATATATAAAACTTTTGTAAACAAACATATTAGAAATATGTACGTTTTTTTCTTCATATTAAAGTTGTATTTGAACTATGTGTTATGCCTTTGTGCAAGGGCGGGCATGATTGTAACATCAGCGGGTCACGATGTGACACAATCCTTGTGGGGCATGACTCGTGAGGCACGACATAGAAGAAGAGTCATGATTGGGCTTAGGGCAAGTTTGAAAGGCAAGTTCTATATTTTGTCTATTGTAATACAAGGTCATTGCATTCACATTGATTAAATATTTATATATATGAACTCATTTGTGATTCTATAGTTAGAATATTATTAAGATAATAATAATTATAATAATAATAATAATAATAATAATAATAATAATAATAATAATAATAATAATAATAATAATAATAATAATAATAATAATATAATAATAATAATAATAATAATTTTTAAATGATAATAATATACATAATTTGTATTAAAAGGTTATTAAACGTTTTAAATGGTCAACTTTAACACTTCACATCTTAACACGTTTTAAATACTTTGTAAAATTTCATTTTAACCCCCTTAGATCTCTAAAGTTTCGGGTTTAGTTGTCGATATGAGTCAGGTCAAATATAAAACATTTACATGTATATTTTTATATATGCTTTGAAATGATTAACGTGTCAGCGTTCGCCTACATTTTGACGTAAATTTTATTCTACAATGAGTGAGGTCACATATATAACGCCTTTATTCAACAGTATAAATACGAGTTACTCTATGTTTTAACATAAATTTAGTTTTAATCGAGTAAGGGCGATTGTAATGGTTGCACGTGTATTTTATGTACGTTTTGAGTTGAACTGCATTTCGACATTATATTGTTTAGAAAAATGTCGGGTCAACTATAATACGTTTTCGTTTAATGATATAAATTCGAGTTACTATATGTTTCGACGTAAATTTAGTCCGAAGACAAGTCGGGTCGGTTGTTAGTCTATACGTTATCATGTCACGTACAATACTACCACAACGTGTTGTTGCATTCACATTTTAATATTTGAGATCATGGCAGAACTCCCCATGTTTTTTTTATGTACGTTTTGAGTTGGAATACATTTCGACATAATTTTGTTTGAAAAGAGTCGGGTCAAGTGTAACACATTTTCATTTGGTATAAATTTGAGTTATTTACGATTCGACGTAAATTAGTCCGAAGATAGTGCTTTCATTGTTAATTTAGACGTTATCACGTCACGTACAATACCATCGCTTCATATAGTTGCATTCACATTTTAATATATGGGAACGTCATGAAATTCCACGTGCTAACACATGGATGAAGAAACCTAGTTTAATTGAAGACTAACTAGAATCATCCATATCCACATATAACCTTTAAGTTTCAATGCCAATGGATCACGATCACTAATCTATAATACATATAAAATCTATATTACATGTTTAGTGAATATGAGTTTTGCCTATCTAGTGTTACCTTGTGTAGGTGAAAACCTTCAACTTTGTGCATATCTCTATATTCGGTGCCTTAACCGCATTTACTCTTTATTGTTGACAAAGACATGGTTAAGCGTTGAATGTTATAATAATTCCAATATATTAATAAATGTAGTCTATGAATAGGTAAATAAATAAATATTGAATAGCATGTTGTAGTTGTCCTATATATTCATATTAAAAACTAATGCATTATAGGCTTATATAAAGTATATATTTTAGTCTTGTGAACTTCAATTCCTTCTAGAATTATAATAGGGTCTAAGGGAAGATTTGAAAATTTTCCTGATTATACGTCATGGTTTTTTAATTGAGAGTGATTAAAGTATTAATTATCTGTTTGACGCAACTTTTTTCGCGAGAGATGTGATTGATTAGTATCTATAACTTAGTAGTCTAATGTTTGTTTATCATAAAAGTGGTGTTAGTTTAAAATTTTACAAGTAAAATGTTAGATGGAATATATATGATGTTCATTATAACTGATTTAGTGTATGTATATTATGTATTAGTATTAGTATAGTATGTGTATCTATGGATGCATATTTGTATGTATATTATGTATTATATATATAATATATGTATGTACATGTATGTGTCTCGGTTTATACATAATTTCATATACATTTATAGAATGATAGAAGGATACTTTAATTGTCGTGATGTTATAAAAGGCATGTGTGAGCATAATACAGATAAGTTAATAAGATAAAAATATTTTTTAAAGTGAAGTTTAAAGATGAGAAAAGAATAACATTTGAACCTACAAAAACAAAAAAAGTAAAAATTGGTCATTGGAAATTTGTTGAAGATGCATAAGAATTTCATGCTCATTTCCGAAAAAAATATTTATTTATTTTAATAAAATTAAAGGTTTATTAAAAAATGTGTTGAAAGTTCCAACACATTTTACGACATATTTGCGACAAAAGTTTAACTTAGATTTTATATATAAGGTTTTTAGTGGGATAGATTATTAAATTAGGCATTTAGGCCAACTGGTTAATAAGCTTGTGTGTTAACGTATGGGAGGTGTCGGTTCAAACTTGTTGGCCCCCGTTTTGTGTGAGAGGTCCCCCGTCTGCCAATAAAAAGTATCTATTTTATAAGTTTCGTCACAGAAATGTATAAAAATTAATAAATAAAAAAATTAAAATTAAAATGTGTAGAAAATATCTGGCAAAACTAAGAAAAGTTGATTTATTGTCAAGTTCAAAATAAAAATAAAAAGTTAAATTGTGTAAAAAACATGTCGCCCCACTAAAAGTTAAATTGTGTTGGAAATACGCCACAATCTTAAAGTTAATTCTAATGACATTAATAATTATAAACTTGTGTAGGAAATGCGTAGGAACTTCCGACATCACTTTTTGTCAGAAATACATACATCACCAGCCGATCACCCAACCCTGTCTTCACAAACCTTTTGCGAAAGAAAAACAACACCACAATCAACCAAATCACTTCGTTGGTGAAAGCCGCAAACGCACTTTCGAACGATGGTGTTTTAGTTAACACAGTGATCGTGAAACACACGAAGGCCCATGCACCCATGGGTAACGGCCCCCCATGATGAAGATATACATTAGTAGTTTAACATACAACAAGTCATATCAAAGCATAAAGATACTTTCTATACTTTATTATATGTTGATACCCTCTATACTCAACTTTTGTTCATCTTTTGTGTGTTGCTTTAAGTTATTAAATAGCTAGAAAGGCTCCGAATGGAGATATGTCGCTACTAGTGTAATAAAATGAAGTTCGGCACGACATTATTGTGGGAAAAATAATCATAAGAAACACTTCGTCACACACTTGGGGACGCATTTTGCGACACAAGTGCAACGAAAAAGGCGTGTAGGAATTTGCTACTAATTGAAATACTGATTTAATTTGTACGACACACTTCCTATAAATTTTAGGGGCATGGTCTTTAAATTTTGCGACACATCTGCTACAAATTATGAAGACACTAGCTTGTGTCACCTTTGATACGTGGTCTTTAAATCTTCCAACACATTTGCTACAAATTCTAAGACCCTTGTGTCACAATTATCATGTATTTGCTATGCATTTTGTTTTGAAAAAAAAAACAAATTATTTATAAAATATTATTCCAGTTTTTTTGTTAAAAGATGTAAAAGATATCCAAAAAAACTTACAAAATATGTTTTACAAATCAATCACAACCACGTACAAAATAAATAAAAAAATAAAAAAAATCTACTACTACCCTTTTTGTATATTTAAACTACCAAACTAACATATCTCCAAAATAATATATAATGAAACGACTATGATTTATCGAGATATTGTCGCCACTGTCCCATCAAATCATTTAATTGTTTTTGAAACGTTTATTGCATTAATTTGTTATTGCATTTGTTGTTAGCTTTGTAGTATCTTTTGTTGCCACTTCTTGATTGCCCTTATTTCTTTTTTGTGTTTAGGCTTTTAAAGTTTCAACCTACAAACCCATTAAAACGTATATAATTAGTATACAAACAACACACAAAAAAATCAACAACAATAACAACTTATTGTTTTTTGTGATTGTCGGTACTCAATATATGATTGTTCAACTTTGTACAATTAGGATGGTGTCCCGGTCACCACATGACTAAGATGCAAGATCCTATCCTGGATATTTGGCTTGTTTGGCTGTCTGTTTACACATGCGCCCACACATTAGGATCATCTTCAGCGAAGTACTAAGTGTTAAAATACAAACAAGCACTAAATATTTTTGAACATGATTAGATTATCGATTAATATGATGTTCATCGTATCTTATCGATCCGTCTATATGTTTGGATGCATTGTTACTAATATTAACATTTGTGTAATTGCTTGTTGTGCCTTTAAATTTCTGACGCCATTATATTGTGTCCCACATTTGTAAAATTACAAATATATGTATAATATATAAAAAAATATAAAATATATAGGAAAACAATAGTTTGTTAACTCACTTACCTCACACAAGTCCCGCCATATGGTTGTGAGCACAAATCAGGCGAAAAGTTATGAATTGTATTGAATTGGCCATAATTTGATGATGGATTATCATCTACGTACTGCTACCCTGGCCTTATTGTAGATTGTTTTTTTCAACTTTTTCATGATATCTCTGTAACATGACTTGGGTTGTTTGGTAGTTTCTTAATAAGCATTAGGAGGCTACCTCTTAACTTTTTATAACCTTTTAATGATTAAGAGGTAACCGTAATACTGAATGGTTAAGAGGTAACCTTTTAATGTTATTTCTTAACCATTCAATATTATGGTTTCCTTTTAAACTTTAAGTGGCTATGAACTATTAAGAGATAATATCTTAATAGCCATTAAAATATCGGCTACCAAACTGCCCATTCTAACACATTATGTAATCTCTCAAACATTTTGCTCGGATTTCGTTTCTCAATTCTAAACTAAAACAGGTCCGTAAAAATATAAAAACTAACATTAAACATGTAAAATCAAAACAAATAAGTATAAGATCCGCAAATAACTAATTAATGCATTATCTTAAAACAATCATCATATTGATGAGTATATCATCTGGATTCTGGAACCTTTTTATATGTGGGTCAAGGTCCACATAAAAACTGACATGGTATAAAACCAATACTTTTGTAAAATTCATTTGAAGCAAACCTACAGTATTAAAGTTACCAAATAATTATATTTATAACATGAATAGACAACTTAGATTAAAATGTTAAAACTAAATGCATACTTCTCGTTATCTCGTAGTATCATCTTCCTCTGAAAGGTATCATGAGCTGTCTTCATAGGTCGAATCCCGCTAAAAAACATGATCTATGTCATTCCTATCATCAATGTCATCATGATAATAACGATCCTACCCATGGCTATTGATTGAGTATAAGCACTGCTTGAATCTCTATATACCAAGGTTTCGATCGTCAATGTCATCATGATAATAACTAACAAAATACCAAGGTTTCGATCGTCGGTGAATTCCTTCGTCTAGAGAATGTATGTCTGTATGGGAGAACCATGGGTGCATTTGCAGCAAAAGGGTTTATACAAATTTTATATACAAACAAAAACTAAATCTAAAATTCTTAAAGTCAGCTTAGAATTCACAAAGGAAAACTTTCATGGGTACTAACTTTGCCTCTTGCTAAGCCCTACAATGAACTAATTTTATCTACAGACAAAATCTAAAATTCTCAAATCAAATCTTACATAAAGTACTAACAAAATACAAGAAACAAAAGGTTTTATAAAAATAAAGGTATAAGGAGATGACATTGCACCTTTAATTGAAGAACGGAAGCATGGATTCAAACAGGAGCGCGACAATGAACGATGGTTACCTTTCAACGAAATCACAAATGATTAACCCGAAATCACCAATGAACGACGGACGAAGGAGAAGATGGCAGTTTGTCGGAGGAAAGAGCTACGGGTCGTCGTCAAAAGAAAGCTCGGCAATGGACGGCGCAGTTCGACGGAGGCCCGTATGGGGTATCTTTGAAAAGGGTTTGTTTGATTAATAGGCTTTTATTCTGTATGTAAAAGTAAAAGGACTTTTTAATAGAAAATAGTTTTTTAATTACAAAACACTTTTGAAAAAAAATACATTGTCGCAATGTTGTCGTAATTTAAGACATATTTGTGACAAAAAGGAAGATTTGTCGTACATTTGTCGCAAATTTGCGACAATTTTCCAACAACTATATTTTATTTATCGTTTTTCGAGTTTTGAACGGCATTTTTTTAACTTTTTTTTTGGACGTCTTTATTATACATGAAATACATTTACTTCTTTAAGTTTTACATGTTGAACACTCACGTGAATTATGGTATACTATATATATATGATACGGTAATACTCATAAGTAATTGTCTTAGTTGTCCTACAGACACGCGCGCACACACACATATATACATATATATACACACACCTACAATCAATTATAAAGACACACACATGCACATATGAATGCATACACATACAAACATACGTAAAGAAATACTTATTTGACGAGTATTAACTCTATGCTCAGATAATAGAGTAGCTATATGATTTTAATTACTTCTAATAAACTAATGTTAACAATCATTAACTATATCAAAACTAACACCATTAGCTATATTAATTGTTTATAACCGATTAATATTAGCTTTAAATTTATTTATTCGGTCATCATTGACACTCGTTAACCATAATTAACCTTGTTTGATCTCATTGACTATATATATATATATATATATATATATATATATATATATATATATATATATATATATATATATATATATATATATTATCAGTGTTTTTACCTTGTTTCATCTCATTGACTAGCTTTAAACTGATATTTATTTTATGACTATTAATATCATCATACAAAAAATAATAATCAATATAATAAAAAAATTCTTAAATATATAAAAATTAAGTTTTTATGATAATATATAACTCTTTGCATTTTACTTTTTGTCACAAATTTGTCACAAATTACGACAACCTTGTGACAAATTTTGAATTTTAATATTTGTCACAAATTTGTTGCAATTTGCGACAACCTTGTGACAAAATTTCGGTTCCCGCTAAAATTATTTGTCTTCCCGCCATTTTGTCGCAAACTTGTCATAATTTGCGACAAAAATTTAACTTCCCGCCTAAATTTTGTGACAACTTTGCAACAACAATTCTTTTTGTCACAACATTGTTGCAAACAAGTTGCTATTTGTTGCGTTTTTCACTTTGTCGCAAAATCGTTGCAACTTTGTCGGTATATGCGACAAAATATTATTTGTTGCAAAGATTAGTTGCAAAAACTAGAGTTTTCTAGTAGTGGAAATACCCCCACCATATCACCTATGTGGCCAGTATTATATCGGTATGAGCAACGAATGAGGATGCACTCCTCGAGTAAAACCTTTGTCCGGTAGAAGTATCACCTATATGCACTTATACATCATGGCTACTACTGTCAACATCAGGACTAGGTTCATACGACGACGACTGCGTGCCTGATCTACTTACCGAAAGAGAGTACGTTCACGAGTAGCACCACGACAACAATGACTATTTGACATAATATAAAACCTGCATTTAATAGACTAAGAATGGTTAGGTATATATTATATAATATAATATTAACACCCTTATGATAACAAACAATTGAAAGTGGTCGAGCACACTATATGATAAATCACAAACATTTTAAAATGTATATAACAAAAGCAAGGTTTAGGTTCTTAACAATGAAATTTATCTTCTTCTAAATAGTGGTTGAAAAAACCAATTCATCATTATAATAATCATGAGATGTATGGTATTTGTCTTCACATTTTTTTGCTTCAAAATTATACCATCATCACCATCATCGGATGTATAGGTGGTAT
Organism: Flaveria ramosissima; assembly: GCA_025215565.1. Lineage (NCBI taxonomy): Eukaryota > Viridiplantae > Streptophyta > Magnoliopsida > Asterales > Asteraceae > Flaveria > Flaveria ramosissima. The sequence goes on from CM046045.1 coordinate 32,838,543, forward strand.
ATGTGACTAGGAACATGCATTCGCTCCTTTTTACTTGATTTTGAAACTTAAACCCATCATCAAATTGAAGGAACACATGTTTTTTTAAGTTTACACTAGTTTCAGGAACTATGACTTCATATATGTGTCAGGATTTTGTATTGACACCACCCCATGGATCTTTTGTATCACCACTTACGATTAGGTATGATGTGTAAAACACTTGTTTTGCTTGTGACGCCAAGACAAATGGGTCGTCAGTTGGGGTTAGGACTTGTGCTTGACATCAACCAGGTTTTTTTTTGTTAACTATATATAACACTACGGGCATATCAAACCATGTACATTTAAAATTTGCAATAGTTGAACACCTCTTGCTGCCATAATGCTCGAGCTCTAATATCTCATCCAACAAGCTGTGATAGTGAGACTCTTTGGAGTTATACATCACCTCTCTCATGCATACACCATAGTTATTAGTTACACACCCCTCATCATACTTTTTGGTGTGAAACTTATACCATCTACAAAGTAACGTTTGTGAGATTGAGTGTAGTTTGATGATTTTCTTGCTAAAATTACAAATGTTGAGGTTTCCATCAACTAAGCCAACGTTTACCAACATTAAAGAACACCAGGGGCGTCTCAACGTTTTTAGAGGCCTAAAGCGTAAATGAAATCAGAGGCCTTTTAAAACTTTATCTTTAAAAACTCTCATGTTTTTTAAGCACAAGCACTAGTTAATATATGATTCCTAAATCAGTTTATTTAAAGCAAATCCTAATTATTCAATGATTTTATATTCTAATAAACTATAACAAGTAAAAAAGCTAAAACAAATAAACAATTAGCAATTTGTAAATCAAATAAAAAGAAGCATATGCAAAATTAAACAAATTTAGAACAATTAGCAATTAACAACTTGTCCCTAGGACAAAGAATTAAAGAAAAACATTTAGCAATTTACCTTATTTAGGGAGAGAATCAATCAATAAAAGAACCCGTTCAGTCTAGTACCTAATCGTCTGTTACTCCACTAGATGTCTAGATTAAATCAAAGTTTAAAGGTTTCTTAATTGCAATGAAATCAAAAAAGCAAATTGTGGCTCCACCGGATGAAATTAGAGAAGCAAACACAGGTTGGGGGGTTCTTATTCGTGACTCTAGTGAAGAAATCGAAGTTCTTGGTGACTGGGTTCGCTTGGGGCAAGCAATATCATAGACGAATGATGAAATCAAAGGAGCGAAGTTGTTTATCTTAACTTTCTAGTTTTGTTTGTCTCTTCGTTTCATCTCCCCTCGCCCCAACCCCCAATCAGGAATTGACCAATAGCCTGTGTTGAAGATCTACGACCTGCCGATCTAGGTTTCCTTCTTTCTTTTATTGTTTTTTTAATTTAGTAAATTTTTAGCTTAGACTAAGAATAGGCTATACGATTTACTTTTCGGTGGCCTATTAGAATGGATGGGCCTAAAGCCCTAGCTTATTTATTTAAGCTGTTGAGCCGCCCCTAAAGAACACACACAATTAGTGTTGGTTAATGATGCAATAATAGCAATCAAATAGTGTATATATCTGATAAACAAATCCAAGTCATCCAAATACTATTATGGGGCATTTTATCAAAGTCGGTTACATAATCAGAAACTTTTGCATAATTTAGAAGGACATACTTGTATGCTTTTTTAAATTCTTCAACATTCACAGGTCTTTTCCTTTTGCTTCATACAATCTTTTTGAAGTAAAAACAAACACATTGAGTTAAAAGTCTCCACTCAAAGAGGTAGGATGTTATGGTGCGATATTTATGGCTAGCTACATCTCGCTCTTTCAAGGCTAACGAACATGGTAGGTTGTAATTCGTAATAAACACCGACCAACATGACTATGGTGTCCCTTTGTATTATTTAGACTGGACCCATTGTTAGACAAACTGAGGCGAACATTAAGTATCATTGATGTAAGCCAGATAATACCAAGTCAAAATGGTTCCATACCTTACCTTCATTAGGATTACTCGTCTTTCACGCGTATCTAACATGATGTGTATGCCAAGTCAAATGTTGGATCATCTTGTTTGAATAGAGTAATGCCTAAAAAATGCTTTAAGAGGCATGTAGGTCATCACCAAGTTAGGCACCTTGTTTCCTCTAACCTTTTATATGCTTTCTTTACACACCTTACAACGATTAAAATTAGAATATTTTACATGAAATTGAATGCAATGGTTTTGGCATACATGAATCCGTTGTGACGCCAACTCTAGTGGCTTCAACATCTTCTTGGTCTCGTGAAATTTTATAGAGAGCTTATTACCAACAATAAAATGTCTTTGAACATCAAAAGTAGTTTATCAAATGAGGAGTTAATAAAAACAATACAATTTAATTTCTAGTTCAATAAATTGGCGGAGGTGGAGAGCGTGACAGTATTTTCAAAACCAATATACAAATGCCCGTTGACTTGCCTTAAGACAGTACGAAACACCCATGTTGTTTGTTTTTAATTGATCTTGTGGTCGTTGCTGATAATAAGGATGATGATTTTGGTGCATGCTTAATAACTATTTGATCGTATCTGGTATATTTATCATGATTGTCAGTAATTTCTTGAACCACATGTTCAGACTATATGAGATTTGAACATTGACTCACGTCTTATGTCACCCCATACCTTATAATCATCCACAAATCGTTTGTTATACAAATGACATTCAACATGTTCTCCCTAATAGAGATTTTTGTATTTAGCATATGAATATCTAATTACTAAAACCTAGAACCCTTCGATATATTCTCTTTTATTGTTGAATGGGTTGGCAAAAGCAAAGTTAAGGAAATATGTAACATATGATGCAAATGTGAGATTGAAATAATCATCACTAGCATTTCTCATTGCATACATCAATTCTCTATCATAGAACATTTTTATTGTTTGTAACTAAAGTTCCACAAGTTTAAAAACTCCTTGTCTCTCGCTAGAGGAGCCTTTTTCATTTTCTGTTCTGAACATCTTCTTCGGATCCCTAAATTTGGTTCGCCTGTGATGTGTTTCATTGTTTGTAGTGATGCCAATATTACGTTTATGTCCTTCAAGCTCTTAGAATTTTACAAATGTGAGTTGCCTTGGGTTATATTAGGTAGGAGTATAGGGGCATCAAATGTTGGACCAATTTAGAGGTTGTTTGGCAGCCTTGTAATGAGCCTTTTAATAGTTCAGATGTCTGAATGGTTCAGCACTTAATATTCAAATTGTTTGTTTCACGAGCAAATGTCTGAATGATTTAGATATTTGCCTCTGAATGGTTAAGTATTATACTAATGCTGAACGGTTAAGACCTCTTATATGAATTGGTCAAACATTTGCCTTTGAATAGTTAAACGATTAGCTCTTAATGGTTCAGACCTCTTAATGGTTCAGCACTTAATGATTCAGACCTCTTATTGCTTCAGCACTTAACCATTCAGAAATTAGCAAACAACCCTTTACTTTGTTTCAACATGCAGAATGTTTGTTTGAAACATAAGTGTCAATAACGTATATTATTGTTAATAATTTCTTACTTCTTCGTCAAGAATAATTAGTATATACAAGTTTACAAATATTGTTTTGCACTCTTCTATGAAGCAAGTTCATATGTAACTTATTATAATAGTATATTATTTTAAGTCATACTTGTAAGATATATAAACAGATACATTTCATTTAACATAAATGTAACTAAACCGTACTTACTTGTTAATCACTTACTGGTTCAGAGTCTTTTACTCGTTCAGACTTCAGACGTCTTACTGGTTCAGATGTTGGCAAACAACCTCTTACCCTATTAAAAATATCCATGCTATAGAATATGAATAATCCAGACCCACTAGCTGGCCAGTAACAACTAACAAGATGCCTTTTATCCAAGACACCGGAGGCGACACGTGCTCGACAAAGACGAAACACGCTAGACTCACGTCGAACATAGTTAGAAATGCAAGCTATGGAGTTTGAATCGGAGATCATACTCCACACTAACATTACACATTTCTCACATTACAACCACTTGCACACATGTAGGGAGGTATCCATGTTAAGCTTCAAGAAACAATAATAAAGTAATCTTTGTGTTTCTTTTTATAAGTTCATGTCACTAAATATAATACTGGAAATTTGATTTTAATAATCCAAACTATTAACTATTGGTTAATACTAAACCCAACTAACAGTTTGACCAGTACTAATTATAACTTTTGATTTTATTACTAATAACAGTTCCAGTCTAACTGTTCGTTAACTCCTTTAGTTTATATGACGTATTATGTGGTGTGGCTTGGACATGATGTATAACATAGACATAATTAGAAATATAAATATATTAATTACTTTTTTAATAAAAAATCATTTTTTGAAGTTAATCAATATAACGTTTTTGTCGCTGATGGGGTAGTCTGGAGCCAAACAGACACAAAAATTGAATGATATATTTATTTATTTATTTTTAGTTATGTAATACGTCATTTCACATGTCACGTCACGAGCAACGTCATGTATCACGTCATAAAAAACTAACAGAGTTAACGAACAGTTAGTCTGAGACTGTTATTAGTAACAAAATTAAAAGTTAGGATTAATACTAGTCAAACTATTAGTTGACATCAATATCGTACAATAGTCTATGGTTTGAATTATTAAAATTCAATTTCCTATAATATAATGTATTACTATCATTTATTAAAGAAAAAAAACCTTGAATTACTGAACAGTCACGACTGTTCATCTTCACCGCACACCTCTCACGCATGCTTCATATATATGCAATTCGTGCTCAAACATTTCAACCTCAATCAACACATTTTCAACAGAAAACAACTAACATCTATCGATCTCAGGTATTCATTTGTCTTATTTCTATTTGCATAATCAAATTCAATCAGTATGTTACTTTGATTCACCTGAAAGTAGTATCAAACGTCCTTAGAATCTTTCATGTGATTAAACTAGCTTTTGATTTGTATGACAGATAATCTGTAAGATGAATGCAAGTTCATTTGATGGTGATCATGAGTTGTCTTCTTCACAGACAACCCTTGTTCTTGTTGGAAGAAAGGGTAATGGCAAAAGTGCAACAGGTAATAATATTCTTGGAACCAATGTGTTTCGATCATCACGTAGTTCATCCGGTGTAACGACAACTTGTGAGATAAAATCAGCAAAGGTTGAAGATGGTCAGATGATTAATGTGATTGATACACCTGGTATATACATAAAATATGTTAAGTCATTATATGATCTGTTAACTGTTAACTGTTGTCATCTACAACTAATTTTGTTTTTATGACAAAACAAATGAAGGGATTTGTGGTTCTTCTGCTGATACTGATTTTACTGTTAAGGAGATTATCAATTGCATCGATATGGCTGGGGATGGTATTCATGCATTTTTAGTTGTTTTCTCTATACGTAATCGGTTTTCAAAAGACGAAGAAGCAGTGATAATGAGTCTGTTGAAACTTTTTGGGAGTAAAGTTTATGATTACATGATACTTGTGTTTACTGGTGGTGATGTGCTTGATAAGGATGATGAGACTTTGGAAGATTTCTTGCATGATTGTCCTGAAAAGCTAAAGGTTGAGTAGGCAAACAAATTGCTTAGAATAACAAATGCATATAGTAAATTTTGACAAATGAACATTTGATTATTATTTTAGGAAATTTTGAACCTTTGTGAGAATCGTTGCGTTCTTTTTGATAACAAGACTGTTAAATTTCCTTCTTATTACAATTCAATTCTAATGCTTTGTTTGTTTTTATTTGTTTTGTGTTGATTTTAGTTTAGGTTATATTTTTTGGTCTTTGTAAAGTGTTCGAGAGTTCGAGGACTATTGTTGCTGATCTGATAAGTTCGAGGGTTGCTGTTGCTTGATTAGAATAGTTCAAGGACTGCGGATGTTTGGAGGCTTATAAGAAGATTGTTCGAGAGTTGAGAAGTTCAGAAGTCATCTTCATCTTCTCAAAAGTTCCTCTCTAGGGTTGTGATGTGTTTCACCCGATTCACCTTAGTCTCTTGTTCTTTCTTGTTCGCTAAATCAGTTCTTGAAGTCATTGTCAACTAGCAACTCATCGTTGCTAGTTTAATCAGCGAATAGATTGTTTTGTAAGAGTTGGTGTTGTTGTATGAGGTGTTTGTTTGCATGTCAGTATTATACTCTTGATCTTATTCACATTCTCAAAAGTTTACATGGTATCAGAGCACAAGGCTCGATATCGTTGTGAAAGTAATTGGATCTAGGGTTTCTGTCGTGGGTCATATAGTGATCAGTTCTTGAAGACGACTCGCTGGGATCTGTGGTGATCGCTGGGATTAAGATTCAACCTAAAGTTGCTGAATCTGGTACTTTTCCGTCGAAACTAACCAAAAGAAGTTAAATCGTCAATATCGTTGTAAGTCCTTCTAAACCCTAATCATTGCTGCTGGAGTACTCTGTAAGAATTCTTGTACCCTGGCTCTTTTGTGTAATTGCATTTGACTATCACTGTCTGATTGTCTAGGGTTTGGTGTGGGTAGGCGTTTACTCTTCTTGTTCATATATTGGTTGGTTTGTGTTGTTTCCGCTGTGCTTGTGACTGGTTGTTGTCATCTGGTTCTTGTTGGTTTAACTGCTCCCTCTTTTCACACCTGGCCAGTCACTATAGTGACCGGGTATCTGGTTCTTGAAGAGGTTTCGCAGTGAACTTGTGTGTTGTGTATTGTCACTTAGTGTGTGTACTAGTTGATACAAGATGACTGGTAAAGAAGTTGCTGAGACTAGCAACTTAATGAGTAATCTTGATTTTGGTAATCCATTATATTTACATGCCTCAGATACAAACAATCTTACCATTGTTAATATTAAGTTGAAAGGTACAGAAAACTATAATGTTTGGGCTAATGCTATGGAATTGTCTCTAAATGTTAAAAACAAGTTTGGGTTTGTAGACAAAACCTGTGTAAGACCCAAGAACAATGAAAACCTAGAAAGACAGTGGGATAGATGTAACTCTGTGGTATTGTCATGGATTCTTAATTCTGTTTCTGAGGAACTATTTGTTGGTCAAGTTTTTTCAAAATGTGCAGCCGATGTTTGGGATGAACTTAAAGAAACATATTCAAAAGTAGATGGGTCAGTAATTTTTAGTTTACATCAAAAAATTGCTTCAATAAAACAAAGTGGCACCTCTATTTCAGATTACTATCATAAACTAACGTCTATGTGGAGACAATTTGACTCTTTGGCAAAATTGCCTTTGTGTACTTGTAATGCATCTAAATCTATTACTGAGTTCAACCAAAACATCAGGCTGATGCAATTCTTAATGGGGTTAGATGATACATATCATTCTGTGAGATCCTCCATTTTAACAAAGGATCCTTTACCTTCGGTTAAAGGTGCCTTTGCAATAATTTCAAGTGAAGAATCTCACAGAGGTATATCAGGGTCTAGTAAAGTTCAACCTGCTGCCTTTGTATCTAAAACCAATACTGTTAAAAAATCTGGTAAAGGGGTTTTGTTAAAATGTACTCACTGTAATAAGAATGGCCACACAGTTGATAGGTGTTTTGAATTGGTGGGCTATCCTCCCAATTTTAAAGGGAAAACTAATAATATCAAACCTAGTAGTAACAATGCTAGTGGTGATAATTCTAAACCTGATGGAGTACCTTGTCAGTTGACTGCAGATCAGTATTCAAAACTTATGTCACTACTTAAGGAATCTGTATCAACTGATCAAGGTACCTCAAACATGGCAGGTACTTGTTATCCTGTCTTTGATGATATGTTTTTTCTTGTGCTTCTCAGTCTGATCAGCATTGCTGTCGTGGTTGGGTTATAGACACTGGTGCTAATCAGCATATGGTTTCTTCTGAAAAGAATATGTTTGATTTAGTTGATGTCTCTGAATATAAAATGACTGTGGGCCATCCAAATGGAACTAAAGCTGTTATAAAATACATGGGAAAACTTAATCTTGCTAGTAACATTGTTCTATCAGATGTCCTTGTGGTTCCTCAGTATTGTGTAAATTTGTTGTCTGTGTATAAGTTAGCTAAGGATAATAGACTTGGTTGTTGGTTTGATGAACATAAGTCTTTAATTCAGGACCTGTCTCGTACCAAGACACTGCTGATTGGTAAACAGGTCAATGGCCTGTATTACTTTGGAGACTGTTCTCCAGGTACATTTGTGTGTGGTAGTAGTTGTAGTCCTTCCAAAAATACTGTGCTGATGTGGCACTCTAGACTTGGTCATCCATCTTTTCAAGTATTAAAGACCTTAAAATCTGACTTAGGGTTGAAAGGTGATGTGAGTGAGTTTCCATGTGAGGTTTGTCATAAGTCTAAACAAACTAGGAGTCCTTTTCCTGTAAGTGATCATAAAACCAACAGTGTAGGTGAGCTTGTTCATCTAGATGTATGGGGACCTTTTAGGATAAGAAGCAGAGAGGGTTATAGGTATTTTTTAACTATAGTTGATGACTATTCTAGAGCTGTGTGGGTGTATCTGTTAAAGTCAAAAGATGAAGTGTTCCATAATGTTACCTGTTTCTTACAATTGTTAAAAAATCAATTTAATAAAAGAGTGAAGTGCTTTAGGTCTGATAATGGGACAGAGTTTGTAAACTCAACTTTACAAGCATTTTTAAAGGACAATGGAATACTTCATCAGACTTCATGTGTGTATACTCCACAACAGAATGGTATTGTTGAAAGGAAGCATAGACATCTTTTAAATGTTGCTAGGTCTCTACTTTTTCAAAGTGGAGTTCCTTTAAATATGTGGACTGAGTGTATTCTAACTGCTACTTATCTTATTAACAGGACTCCCACTTCTGTGTTAAATGGTAAATGTCCATATGAGTTGCTAGTTGATAGAAAACCTTCCCTATCACATCTTAGATCCTTTGGGTGTTTGTGTTTTGCTACGAATTTAAACCCTAAAGATAAGTTTGACTGTAGAGCATCTAAATGTGTTTTAATTGGATATTCTTTTGATAAAAAAGGCTATAAGTTGTACTCTCTTGATGATAAAACTGTATTTTTTTCTCGAGATGTCAAATTTTATGAAAATTGTTTTCCTTTGAGTAAAGTTGATCATGAATCTTCCACTGAAAATGGTGTCACTCATTCAAACTTATTTGATGATTTTTTTGAACCAAATGGATCTGTTCATAACTATAGTCTGCCCAATGATGAAGGGAAGGAATCCAAGGAAGTTAGTAGTGAGTTTAAGCAGTTTGATGCTTCTGATTGTGGACCTAAGCTTGACTCTAGTAGATCAAACTGTTTCTCTGAACCTGAGTTAGGTAGTAACCCTAGTGTTACTAGTTCAGTTGATTCTGAAAACAGTGTTCAGACTCCACAGGTTGCAACCAGGGACAGACACATGTCTGAGGCTGGTAAGGCACCTGTTAGAGAGTTAGAACTTGATTCTGAGTTGCTTGTGGAGGATAATCAGGGTAATGAAGTGCCTAACACTTGCATCTCTTCCAATGAGGAAACAGCTGTTGCTGAATTCCCTGAGGGCTCATCTGTAACTCCTAAGGGTAGTTCTTTAAGGTCTGGTCGTGTTAGTACTTTTCCAAAAAAATTCTCAGACTTTGTAGTTGAAAGTAAGGTAAAATATGGAATTGAGAAATATGTAAATTACTCAAAACTTAATTCTGATTCTTTTTGTTTTTTATCCTTACTTGATAAAAGTGTTGAACCAAAGTCATATAAGGAAGCTTCTAAAGATGTGAATTGGGTAAATGCAATGAATGAAGAAATGGCTGCACTAAATAGTAATAAAACATGGGTTATTACTGATCTTCCTCCTAATCGAAAGCCAATAGGTTGTAAATGGATTTACAAAATTAAGTATAAATCCACGGGTGAGATTGAGAGGTATAAGGCACGGTTAGTGGCTAAAGGGTATAGCCAACGTGAGGGGTTAGATTTTGATGAAACTTTTTCTCCTGTTGTTAAGATTGTTACTATACGTGTGCTTCTTGCTTTGTCTGTTCAAAATAACTGGAATATATATCAAATGGATGTTAATAATGCATTTCTTTATGGTGATCTTGAAGAAGATGTGTATATGTCAATCCCTGAGGGATATGGAAGTAGTACAGATGTTAAAAATGGTAAAGTTTGTAAACTTGTTAAGTCTCTTTATGGACTTAAGCAAGCTCCTAGAAAGTGGAATGAAAAATTAACTGGTGCTTTGATTGATATTGGTTTTGTTCAAAGTAAAAATGATTTTTCTCTGTTTATTAGGTCTAGTTGTGATTCTGTGGTGTTTTTGTTGGTTTATGTTGATGATATTATTATTACTGGGAATAATGTGATTGAAATTAATCAGGTTAAACAAAAGTTAAGTAAAATTTTCCGTATTAAAGATCTTGGAGAACTTAAATATTTTCTTGGTATAGAAGTGTTGAGAACCAAAACTGGGTTGTGTTTATCTCAGCGTAAATATTGCTTGGAATTAATTGATGAGTTTGGTCTGCTGGGGTCTAAACCAGTTGGTAACCCTTTGGAACAAAATACTACTTTGTCTGATTCATCTAGTTTGTCAAAAGATGATTTTGAGCTGAAAGATATTACTAACTATCAGATTTTAATAGGAAAATTAATTTACTTAACCTTGACTAGACCTGATATTTCATATGCTGTTCAATGTTTGAGTCAATATATGCATAAACCTTTGAACTCACATTTTCAAATTGCTTTGAGACTTCTAAGGTATCTTAAATCAGCTCCTGGAAAAGGGTTGTTGTTTGAAAAGTCTGAACATTTTGTGGTTAGTGCTTATTCTGATTCTGATTGGGGTAGGTGTTTATCTACTCGAAGATGTGTTACTGGATATTGTGTGTTTTTGGGTAATTGTTTGGTGTCATGGAAAAGTAAAAAACAAAGTACAGTCTCAAGATCTTCAGCAGAAGCTGAATATCGTGCAATGAATATGGCTGGATGTGAGGTAATTTGGATTCTTAAATTGTTAGAGGACTTTAAGGTTAGTTATTCTCTTCCTGTTTCAATTCATTGTGATAATAATGCTGCATTGCTTATCTCGGCTAATCCTGTTTTTCATGAGCGGACTAAGCACTTTGAAATAGATTTGTTCTTTTTACGAGAAAAAGTAATGGCTGGTGTTTTTAAGGTTGAAAAAATTAATACAATTGAACAACCGGCTGATTTATTTACAAAAGGTCTTAGTGTTGGTCAACATGCTTATTTGAGTCATAAACTGGGTATGTTTGATGTCTTTGGGAATTGAATTGGGAGGGGGTGTTAAATTTCCTTCTTATTACAATTCAATTCTAATGCTTTGTTTGTTTTTATTTGTTTTGTGTTGATTTTAGTTTAGGTTATATTTTTTGGTCTTTGTAAAGTGTTCGAGAGTTCGAGGACTATTGTTGCTGATCTGATAAGTTCGAGGGTTGCTGTTGCTTGATTAGAATAGTTCAAGGACTGCGGATGTTTGGAGGCTTATAAGAAGATTGTTCGAGAGTTGAGAAGTTCAGAAGTCATCTTCATCTTCTCAAAAGTTCCTCTCTAGGGTTGTGATGTGTTTCACCCGATTCACCTTAGTCTCTTGTTCTTTCTTGTTCGCTAAATCAGTTCTTGAAGTCATTGTCAACTAGCAACTCATCGTTGCTAGTTTAATCAGCGAATAGATTGTTTTGTAAGAGTTGGTGTTGTTGTATGAGGTGTTTGTTTGCATGTCAGTATTATACTCTTGATCTTATTCACATTCTCAAAAGTTTACAAAGACGGACGATCAAACGAAAAGATCAGATCAAGTAGAGAAACTTTTATCATGTGTAAACATGGTGTCAAGAAAGAATGGTGGAAGACTATACAACATCGAGATGTTTGATGAATGGAAGGTGAAATATATTACTTTTCATTTTACTTTTTATTGCAAACTGATGCTTGATAAGTAAAGACTGAAGAGGTTGTGGTATTCACACAAAACAATATTATTATTAATTTGTTTGACAGAAAGAAGCTGAGGGACTTGAGAAAGAAGCTGAAATTTTGCAGGCTTTTGAAGCGCCTAAGCGGTTTACTGAACAAGATATATCAAAGCAAATACTTGAAATGGTATATTTCTAAAGCATATTACTCACTATCTTCTTATATCAGTTGTTAGTGACTAATCTGCTGCTAGTTTTTATAAATATATCCTTCACTGAAGTTAATTGAGTATCAATTGTTTATGTCACACTGCTGACTGCTTGTGGTTATCTTGATATCAGGACCCTAACTTATTGTATGTAACGATTCTAATAAATTTTGTTCTTAATGCTTCTGAATATATTCATGTTGATGTATATACTATAACGTCGACTGATATTTTAATGCTGATTCACGCAGGTTGAGTCAAAGCAGAAGGAGACAACTTTGAGGCTCGAACAACAATTGGCAGAAGAGCAGGCTGCACGGTTGAAGGCAGAACAGGATGCTGAAGCTACTCAAAAGATGGCAGATGAGGAGATTCGTGATATAAAACAACAGATAGAGAAAGCCAAGAGGAAGCAGAAGGGTGTATGGATATTAGATGTGATGAGGGACATATGTGTTATCATGTGATTGCTGATTAATGTGTATTAACAACATCTTGTTATGTAATGTGTTCAAGGATCAGTTTTTGGTTTGGACTTTGGGGGGCTTATTGATTCTGTTTTTATGTAGATGTTTACAACTTTTGTTTTGAAAGTTTACATTCTGATATGGTTTAGGTGTTGTTATTAAAAGGCTACATTTGAACTTGGCAAAGCAATGTGTTTGTTTCATTTAAAATGCATCTTTTATAGTTCACATAGTCTTTTAAGACTGTCCCCATCGTGCGCCCGTGGCCGCGCCCGTCGTCGACGTGGATCGCGCCCGCCGGAAGGGCGGCGATGGAGAGTCCCGCATGTGGTTGGGGTGCCCGTCCGAAAGGGTTGGAGAAAGATGGGGGTGGTGGGCCCCATCACCATAAATAATTAATTCAAAATGTGTTTAATTAAAATATTTAAAAATCTTTTAATTAATATAATAATTTAAATATAAAATTTTAATTAAAATGAGTTTATTAAATAAAAATATATTTTAATTTTTTTTACATTTCTAGTATTAAAGTAATTAGTTAGAGTTAATTAAATAATAATTTAAAATGAGTTAATTAAATAATAATTTAAGTATAATATTTTAATTTTTTTTAACATTTATAGTATTAAAATATTTTAAATATTTTTTTACATTCATAACGGCTATTTTATTTTTCATAATGGTAATTTTTTTTTGTTTTATTCAATAACGGCTAGTTTTTTTTTGTTTTATTCATAACGGCTAATTTTTTTGTTTTATTCATAACGGTTAGTTTTTTTGTTTTATTCATAACGGTTAGTTTTTTTGTTTTATTCATAACGGTTAGTTTTTTTGTTTTATTAATAACGGCTAGTTTTTTTGTTTTATTCATAACGGCTAGTTTTTTTTATTCATAACAACTAGTTTACCTATTATAAATATGTGGTCTTCACTTGAGAGTTTTTCACAAATCACACTTCATCATCTTTCAAACATAATTTAAGTATAATTGATGAAGCACTTTTGTCACCCAAAAATGCACCAACAAAAAAGAAAGGGAAAGGAAGAGGAAAAGAAAAAGCTGAAAAGTTTGTTTGTATCAATGGGCAGCTGATGATGAAGTCTTGTTGGCTAAGGTTTATGTAGCCATTTCTGAAGACCCAATAATTGCCAATAGTCAAAACCAATAAGCATATTGGGGGAGGATAGAACAACATTACAATACTGGGAACCCTCAAATTCCAAGAAATGTTCACAATCTTAGAAGTTATTGGCATATGATCAAAGGAAAAGTTACTCACTTTAATGCATCTTATGTTCGTATCAAATCACAATACAAAAATGGTTGGTCAGAAGACCAATATATAACTCAAGCAAAATATGATTACAAGAACAATAATAATGCTGCCTTCATATATGAGCATGTGTGGAGGATAGTTAAAGACATTCCAAAGTACTCTGGGCTTACAAAAATGTATGGTCATCAAGCTTCCAAAAGAACAAAGACAAGCAGCACAGGGGGGTATGCCTCTTCTGCTTCAAATGCCAACTTTGGCAATACTCCCGAATCAACTCAAGAGTGGGGGGTATCACTTGATGATGATAATAATGATGATGATGTTCTTGCAATGCAACAAGAAGATCAAGAGGAAGAACATCTAGAAGAAGAGTGTCAAGAGGAACCTCCAACACGTCCAATGGGGAGAGACAAGGCAAAAAAGCTGGCCAAAATAAAGGGTAAAGGCATGACTTCTTCTTCTTCACTTGCTTACGAAGGAAAGAGACTAAGTCTCGTTGAAGACTTGGCCGAGACGACAAAGGCAAAGAAGAAAGCTATCTAACATTTTGATAAAAAAAATTGATAAATTCATTGAGTTGGAGGAGAAGAAGATCCTTTTCATCGACACAAGTCATATGGATCCATTCCAGCATGCCGAACATGAAGAATTGTGTAACGAGATAAGAGAGAAATATGGAATGCCTCGTCGCAAGTAACAATTTTAGGTTAATTTATGTTGTGGTTTTAGTTTAATGTTTTATTATTTTAATTCTCTATTTTAATGCAATTTTAGTTAATTAATGATTTTTTTTTATTTTTTTCCTAACGGCTAGTTTTTTTGTCGTATTTCTAACGGCTAGTTTTTTTTTGTCTTTTTTCTAACGGCTAGTTTTATTGTCTTTTTTATAACGGCTAGTTTTTTTAGTTTGTATAAATACCACAATGTACACCACAAACACTACAACACTTCACTTATTTTCCACACGAATACTTTGAATCCAAAATTCTGAAAATGAGCATCAATGATGATAGAATACCCATGAATATTCCTCAAATGCTCAAACAAGAATTTCAAAATCTTATTTCCGATGATATAGAAGAGCTTGCTAATTAATTGTTTGAGCTTGACCAAGAAGAAGAGGGAAGTTCTTCCCGACAACGTAAGAAGCGCAAAGAGATAGATAGAGGTCGTAAGGATGGAGACGCACGATTGTGGAATGATTACTTTGCTCCAGAGCCGGTGTACGATGAGAGTTTTTTCAGACGGCGGTTCAGGATGCGCATTGGTCTTTTTAATCGCATCGTCACAGATTTATCTGAACTAGGTAAATTAGAACACTGGAAATATTTTACACAAAGATTATGATGCTGTAGGTAGAAATGGTCTATCACCAAGAAAAAAATGCACAAGTGCCATTCGTTAATTGGCATATGGCACAACAGCTGACCAATGTGATGAATACTTACGCATTGGTGAAAGTACTGCTATGGAATGTCTACAAAAGTTTTGCAGGTCTATCGTGGAAATTTATTCATCAGTGTATTTAAGAAGACCAACCCAATATGACGTTGACCGGTTAGTAGCTGAACATGAAGCCCATCATGGGTTTCCTGGAATGCTTGGAAGCATTGATTGTATGCACTGGAGTTGGAGAAACTGTCTAACTGCATGGAAAGGTCAATATACTCGTGGTGATCATGGACATCCTACCATTATGCTAGAAGCGGTTGCATCACATGACCTTTGGATTTGGCATGCATTCTTTGGAGTAGCTGAATCAAACAACGATATCAATGTGCTTAATCAATCCCAGTTTTTAATCAAATCTTAGAGGGGAATGCACCACAATGTAATTTTACAGTGAATGGGCATAACTACATCACAGGGTATTATCTTGCAGATGGTATTTATCCAGAATGGGCAACACTTGTAAAGAGTTTTACATATTCACCGGAGAATAATCTGAAAATGAAGTGGTACAAAAGGCGTCAAGAGTCTGCAAGAAAGGATGTAGAAAGAGCCTTCGGTGTTCTTCAAGCTAGGTGGGCAATGATACGATCCCCAGCAAGATCCTCGAACTTACCGGTATTAGGTGATATAATGCATGTATGTATTATATTACATAATATGATTGTAGAAGATGAAGGAGGTTCCATAACTAATTGGTCGCGTGAAGAGCAAGAACCAGAGCCAGAAAGTTACAATAACGGGGCACCACCATCATTTCAAACACACCTACAGAGATTTAGAAGCTTACGTAACCAAGACGTACACCATGCATTGCGAAACGATCTAATAGAACATCTCTGGGCAAATAGGAGGATTAGAGAGTAGTTTTATTATTGTTTCTATCTATTAATTTTGTATCGTCGTTTTTATTTTATTGTTTTACGTTGTTATTTTTATTTTATGTTAATTAAATATATTTACAATAATTTAAATATCTTTACTTAAAGTAAATCAATAAAGAAAATATGAGGTGGAAAAATAAAGGTGTTTGAGAGAAGTATAGTGTTGGGGGTAAAAAGTGTTTGTGGGAAGGATGGGTGAAAGTGAGTGGAAAGCTGATATGGTATGCTGATTAGGACTGTTTGTGGGAATGATGGGTTGTAGCGTTGGAAACAGTCTAATGGATAAATTTTAAAAACACGCTGATCGGGTAAAAATCTACCTCTTATTTAGTCCGGTCTCTTAATGATACCAAACAACCCTTAGCCTATATCCACACTTGCATCGAAATGCAACTTGCAACAATATTATATATTATCTATACTATATATATAAGACGCCTAACACAAATTATGAAATATAGAATACAAATGTTTTATACAATAATTCATATTTTGCTTCCACTTAATAAGTTTCTTCTAATTAATATAGTATTTAATTCATATTATTAATACGTATTTTTATAATATTGATATTATTTATAGGGAAATGTTCACTACAAAATTTTAAAAACTAGAAAGTGTAAGAAAATTAAGATGTTAACACATGTCTTTTTGATCAAAATTATGTTGAGTGTAAAATTGGTAAAATTCACTCTTCTCAAGCTCCCCCTTTTTTTAAACATTCGTAACATCTACATACGCCATTATTTTTAAAAAAAATTAACTATAAAAACGAGCATTTTTATCTTTAAAACGCGTAGTGTTGCTATAAAAATAAAGTTCTTTTTTCACGTTAATTTCTCATTAGGTTATTGTGTAATGTTTTGAATTGATGATGATTATACAAATATTTGATGCACACTCGATTATTAGCAATAGACACAATGTGGTGTAGTGTAGCATGAGTGTCCCCTCCACCCTCACAATCATAACCTAAGATATATAAGACTACAAGAATTTCACCCTATAGGGACTACGGCTACAACTACGACACAGTTTTCCGGCACAGATAGCTCTATCGTGACAACCTGTCGTCACTATAGGCTTGAAAAATGTATTAAACTTTTTTTTAATTCTAAATTTATTTATGACAAGCTCATGGTGATGACTTGTCCTCGCTACAGACTCATCTATACTGACCAACTATCCCGATGACATTATTGACCTGCAACCACAAACCATATAGCGACGAAATGTAGTCGTCATAGGTGCATCTATAGGCCTTATAGCGATGATAAGTCGTGAGGAAAACGTTTGTTTTTGTAGTCGATATAGACCCTCTTTCTTGTAATGAATGAGTGGTTCTACTTTTGGAGTTTTGGTGTATGACCAAAATCCCCAAACTAATAAATATGTAATCGAAGTAAAAGTGAAAATAATCAAACTTGCCATTTTTTTCTTTTGTTTTCACAGTCTCTTAAAGGGTAAACTCGAACCAACCAATGTTGTAAATATCGCTAGGCGCTAGTCGGGCGGTGGGGTACCGATTAGCGATTTTAATCGGGATTAATCGGTTTTATATATAGTTTTCATTTATATATATACATACACATTTTATATGTAATTTTTATAAATATGTTTAGTTTTATATATATATAAACAAATCTGTCCGGAATTTTGAAATTTTCGCCGGAATTTTTGAAGTTCGCCGGAATTCCACCAGAATCTCGCCGGAATTCCGCTGGATTCTGCAAAAATGCAGATTAGGGGCTGATTAACACGCGACTAGGTCCGATTAGGGCTGATTTTTCCCGATTTTGACCAATTTGACTGACTAGCGATTATTGGCTCTGATTAGGAAAAATTCAATCGGTATCTCACCGATTCCCGACTAGTCGCCAATTAATCGACCAACTAGTCCGATTTTTACAATATTGGAACCAACGTAAGTCCGAAAAGTTGAATCACAAAATTCAAGAACCAAAACCAAAAACTAGTCCAATGCAAGCTTTAATTTATATGAACATGTTGGTTAGCAAGGTATTAACGATTTTGAGTTTATTGAAAAATATTTATAATGATCACAAGGAAAAAGTAAAAAAACTAAGAACCACATAATTCTACAAATTTACAGCGTAACAACAAAATAATTGTTAAAACGAGGTTATAAAGAATAGAGTAAGTTACTATTATCATTCATGTGGTTTGTTAAAAATTACAATTTTCATTCAAAAAATTAAAAATAACTACTTTAATCAAATAGTTTCAATTAAATAAGTGGAAAGTGGAAACTAAAGTTACGAACCATCTCAAAATGTTAACCTATTGTGTTTTTTTAGGGATCAAACTTACCATACCATAGATACCATTAAATTAGTAGCTTACTGAAAAGAAACATAATTCTTGGTTAACGAAGAGTCGTTTGCATTCACTCTTTATAAATGCCCACTGCATCCCTCAGGCTACAACCATACTTTATGCTCTCGTTTCTCAAGCTTCATCCTCCTTTTTCCAACAGCAAACCCCGTAAGTATGTTCATCTCAGTGCTTCCTTTATGCTACATTTATACCATCACTTCATGTATTAAACATCATTACACTCAATCCAATATATTATAAACTTATTACTATTTCTGCTAGTTGATCATAACAATATTCTACATAATGGGTGGATGTTGGATTGATGATGATCGGAAGTTTGCTTCTGATTTAACACTTGTTTTAGTCGGGAAAACGGGCAATGGGAAAAGTGCAACCGGTAATAGCATCTTAGGCACCAAAAGTTTTGAATCAAGGCGAAGTTCTTCGGGAGTGACAGCAACATCCGAGTTGAAGACCACACGACTGACCGATGGCCGTACGCTTAACGTTATCGATACTCCGGGTACTCATTTTATGTGAATATTTTTTTTCAACCATGGTTTATCGGGAAATTTTCAGTTTTCTTTGGTTTTGATAATTATTTACTGACGTTACTTAGGTGGCAAACAGTATAACATGTCAGTAAATTGGATTTACCGATATATTGTACTTTTTGTCACCTATGCTACATTCAGTAAATCTCATTTACGGATCACCTAGAAACTTTTGATTTATGCAAAATGCTACTACTTCTAAAAAATCTTGATTATAATTTAACAACAGCATCTGCATATATTTTTAAATTTGAATAAAACACTTAATTAAACACTTGCAGGAATGTTTGATTTATCTGCTGATCCGGAGTCTATTCGGAAGGAAATTGTGCGCTGCATCTATATGGCAAGGGATGGCATTCATGCTGTTCTAGTTGTGTTCTCGGTTTGCAGTCGGTTTTCCGAGGAAGAACAAGCTGTAGTATATAGTTTAGTTGAGTTGTTTGGGAGCAAAATATACGATCATATGATCATCGTGTTTACGTCTGGCGATGAACTTGAAGTGGAAGGAAAGACTTTGCAAGATTTCTTATCTGGATGTTCAAAAACACTGAAGGTAGGTTAGGACTTTCTTGCAGTTATATTTATTAGCAAAACACGTTTTATTTTATTTAAACTTTGTCATATGAAGCTTGCAGTTATATTTATTAGCAAAACTTTCCGATTGGTTCGTGTTTAAACTTTGTTTCAGGACATTCTTTGCCTATGTGGGAATCGTTGTGTTCTTTTTAATAACCGAACGAAAGATGAAACGGAAAAATCTAGCCAAGTGCAACAACTTCTTTCTTGTGTCAACTTGGTGTTAGATAAAAATGATGGTGTGCCTTATACAAGTGAAATATTCACTATGTTTAAGGTGAAACTTATTCTTATTCATTGCCATTTTAGAAACATTCATACTTCATCAATATTGTGACTCCAAATATATTTATGTTACAGAAGGAGTTCACTGAAGAAGGGTCATTACTACTGACAGACAGGCAGTTAAAATTGATTATCGAACTGGTATGTTCACACAATTTAAATTTTGGTGTTTTTTTTGCATGTTTTATTAAGAAAGACTAGTGTTCTGTTTTAGTTTTTCTATCTGTCAAATGGATTTATGGATGTTACCTACTACATGAGTGGATTGAAGGGATGTATGTTACCTTTGATCTAACAATAATATACTAATGCTAGTTAATGTTAGTTTAAATGTTGATTATTATCCAATGATGGTGAATTTGAGTTGATATTCTAATGTTAGATTATATATGCTGAAATGTCAATGGGTATTGATGGCTGTTGTTTATTTATGTTAAGAGCGAAGTGTTATTTATTTATGTGAAGAGCTAAGTTTATCTGTTTATTATTGATTCTTGACTTTAGATTTGATTGCTATTTATACTTTCTTTTTATATGGTGTTAATTAATATCAATATATGTTTATTGAGATGGTTAATACCTATTATCAAATCAAGATTTTGGGGCATGAGTTTTTATTGTTAAACAGTTAGAATCAAAGTTCACTGAGATAGAGTTGAAGCTTAAAAAACTACTGGAAGAAGAACGTGCTGCTCGAGTGAAGGCGGAATTGAAAGCAAGCGAGGTACAAAAGAAGTACGAGAAGGATGTGAAAGAGCTGAAAGACAAATTAGAAGAGGAAAAGAAAAAGAACAATGAGAAGGAGAAGGAGAAGAAAGAGGAAGTTTCGAAAGGCTGGTGTTCGATTATGTGATTTAACTAGATGAACATGAACTGAAATTGTATCTTGTATTTTGAAAGTCACCTGTGTTGTTAAGAACGCAGTTTATCTTTTCTTTTATAACGGCTTCTGATCTACTATGTTACTTGCAGGATTTGAGCTCCTGACATTTAGTATAAAGGCAAGACACGTTATTGCTCCAACTATCTCTTTGATCAAACTCAGTTTATCTGCTTACTAGTTTTTTTATTAGTTATAAATTTGGTGGTGTTGTAGCATCATGTAATGAAAAATAAACCAATTTGTAAACTAGCTAGTAGATTTGAATATAAAAGTAACTCTCCTATGTTTGAAATAGATAACAGTAAAAGTGAAGAAATAAGCATACAAAAAACTCTCCTATGACTGAAATAGATAACAATAAAAGTGAAGAAATAAGCATATAATCTTCTGAGTAAATAAGTGCATATCAATATAGCCCCAAAATCTTCCACCATAAAGCTCCAATCAATCCCCATATTATCATGTTAATAACAGCCATCAAGATCCCAAGCTTAAAGACATCTGGGAGCTTCACATAACCAGCTGCAATAACAACATACCGTCTTTCAAATTTCAATCATATAAAACTTATGCACCCACTGAAAATTACGCATATAAAATGAAGAATTGTATACCTCCATAATATACTGCAGCCTGACCACTACTGTAATGTGTAATCGCACCAAAAAGGCACGTATTGTACGCCAAAAGCAAGGCGGAAAGAGTCCCAGGGATCTTAGCGGTTAGGTGCATCGATAGGAAGGCGGAGTATAAAGCACCAACATGAGCCGTTTGACCAGCAAACAGATAATGAATGAAGAAATAAACAGACTGGAGAATAATAAGCTCCATACGCCATCCAACAGATAAAGATTTGAGAAAGATAGCAACACATTTAGCCAACCATGGCACGACACCTAGGACGGTTAGTTGAGTCGCCATGCCTATGAGCACTGCAAACCAAGCCAATGTATCCCATGCCGATTTTTCACTCAAGCAGTCGTCCCAACTCAACACTCCAAGTATCAGTAGAGCCGATAAACCCATCATCGCGGCTACCACAGTAGAAATCCCCAAACTTTCTCTACATATAAACACCAAACCACGAGTAAGTATGTACATAGTTTAATCCAGTTACTTAAAGCTTACCCAAAGATCCATAATGTCACGGTGACAAGCATGGTTCCCAACATGATCCACTCGTCTCGTTTGACCGGACCCATTTGGTCAAGCTTGTTTCTAGCCAATATAGGAGCATCCGCAGTATGCTTTATCTCGGGTGGAAACAACTTGTATATGATGAATGGAGTTAGCATAAGAGAAGCTAGTGCTGGAAAGCAGGAACCTTTGAACCATGTAACCCATGGGCTCTTGATTTGCACGCCTAAGCTTTCGGCTAGTTTCATACACAACATGTTCTGTGCTGCACCCGTCAAGAAAAGAGCAGTCGAGCTACTACACGACTGTTGATTAATACATATATGACAAATAAACAGTTACAAATTACAAGGCTACGTAGCTAATCATTAACCAAACTAGAAACAAATAACAAACTGTGATTAACCATGAACACTAATTAAGATTAGGGATGTAAGAAAAATTAATTAGGAAAAGTTGATTGATTGAAAAGGCTACAAGGACGAAAATGCATGTGTTTGGTTTTGAATTTGTTTTAAACCTTCAAAATGTGCGTTCCTTTTGTTTTCTGAAGGTTTGTAACTTTCCTAAATGAACTTTAAAAGAATTATTTTACAAAGATAATAATTTAAAATTTTTATTTTACAAAAATTCTGTTTATAACTAAATATAACTAGGTCAAGCAAAATGCCAACCCAAAATCCTGTAATCACACACACACACACAAAAAGAATTATTCAATAATCATATGGATATATGATGATGGTTATTTCTTTTTCTGAATGATTTTAATTTTTTTTTTTACAAAATTCAACTTATGATAACTAAATATAGTGATGATTATTTCTTTTTTCCTTTAGAACACTGTTTGACGTAACTATTATTTAGGCTCTTAGAACTACTTGATGTTAACCATTGAACTAGTATGCTAATTAAATGGTCCAAACTCCCTTCCCTTTGCACCAAATTTTAAACATAGTCAATATCAATCAATCTGGTTAGTATAGATAGAATAGGGTCAACCGTTGATCGATTATGATCATTGATGGTCAATATGTGTTAGTGTGTGTATGTGTATTTGATAGTGTGTGTATGTGTGTGTGTATGTGTATATATATGTGTATGTGCATGTATGCGTATGTGTATGTGATTGTGTGTGTATGTGTATTTGCATGTATGTGTGTATGTGTATGTGATAATGTGTGTATGTATGCGTGTTTGTGTTTATGTAATTATGTTTATGTGTGTGTATGTGTATGTGTATGTGCATGTGTTTATGTTATTGTACATGTATGTGTATGTATATTATGTATTAGTGTTTGTATGTGTATGTATATGTACGTACTTATATGTATGTACTTGTATGTGTCTCAGTGCATACACAATTTCATATACATTTATAGAACGATAAAAGGATATATGCTTTGAGTAACAGGTCACAATGTCAGACGTGCACATATATATGAGTATAAAATACGTATAAGTTAATGAAATAAAAATAATTTTTATATAGTAAAGTTGTACAAAAGATGGAAAAATGACGTTTGAACCAATCAAAACAAAAAATAAAAATTGGTCGTTGGAAATCCGTAAAAAACGCATAGGATCTTCATGCTCATTTCTAATAAAATTATTTATATATTAAAATAAAATCACAGGTTTCGTAAGAAAAGTGTCAAGTTTCTACACATTTGCAACAAAAATTTAACTTAGATTTTATATATAAGGTCTTTAGTTTAATAGATTAATAAATTGGGCCTTTAGGCCAATTGGTTAATAAGCTTGCGTATTAGCGTGTAGGAGGTCCCGGTTCAAACTCGTTGGCCCCCATTGCGTGTGAGAGGTCCCATTGTATGTGAAAGGTCACCTGTCTGCCAATAAAACATATCTATTTTATAAGTTTCATCACAAATGCATCAAAAAAATAAAAAAAATCAAAAAGAAAATTTGAACGGTATAGTAAATGTCAGAAAAATTTTAAAAAATTATCTATTGTCGAACTAAAAACAAAAACAAAAATCTAATTTGTACAAAAAATGTAACGGGCCATTAAAAACTTAATATAAGAAGATTAAATTTTGATGGAAACATCACAACTTTAAAGTTAATTCTCATGAAATTAATAATTTAAGAACCGTGTACGAAATACGTAGATAACTTTCACGTCACGTTTTTGTCAGAACTTGTGTAGAAAAGTTGTCTCAAAAAGTTTCCTACAATATATTTCTGACAAAACGTTTTTTGTCATGAAAGTAATTAAAATGGGTGTTCCTTACGCATTTCCAAACAAATAATTGCGTCGAAAACTTGCTTTTTCTAGTAGCGAGTGGATGTAAGAAAAATGTCACTGTTAGTGTACCTGAAACTGAGACTGAATAAGAAATGCACCAAGCTTACGAGCCGAACCATCTTTAGGCCTACTCTCACTGGCAATCGCCAAAGAACTAATAATCGGCAAGAATATCCCACCGGCTCTAGCAGTGGCACTTGGCATTGCAGGAGAAATTATAGACTCACAAATCGCTAACCCATACGCTAACCCCAAGGTACTCTTACCCAACCACCTCACAAAATACATTGCCAACCGATCACCCAACCCAGTCTTCACAAACCCTTTACTAAAGAAAAACGACACCACTATCAACCAAATCACTTCGTTGGTGAAAGCCGCAAATGCACTTTCGAACGACAGTGTTTTAGTCAACACAGTGATTGTTAAACAAACGAAGGCCCATGCACCCACAGGTAACGGCCCCAGGATTAGCCCCGTTATGGTGGTGAGAAAGATCGAAAACAAGCGCCAAGCTTGTTTCGAGACCTCAGAGGGTTTAGGGATGGCGAAACATACAATGAGTCCAACAAAGACCGAGATTGCCAATGGGACTGGCTTTGCAACGGGGAATCTAATGGTACGACGACGGGTGTGGGTCGGGATGGTTATGATGGTGGCGTTATTAGCTTCCAACGAAGGATTTGACATCTTTTTGTGTTGAATTGATTTGATGATCGTGTGGTTATAACATATAGTGGAATTGGGGAGGATTTAAGTATGTAACAATATTTGTTGTGTTTAGTTAATTTGATCATAGGGTCTCATTTTATAGGTTGCGAGTAGTGACGATCCAATTTGCGTTCTCTATATTTTATTTTTAATTAATATTTAAAGAGATTTTGAAACGATTGAAATACGTATTTTAACCATTTGGACTAATTCAATTTTCAATATAAACATATGACTATTTTTTTACATAAATAACTTTGATCCCTTTTTATCTCGCCATTGGCAATATATCTGCCCACTCTCGCCCAAATTATTGTTTTCAATATGAACATTAACAATTTACATGAACGCTCCTTGAAGTTTTAACGTTTGTTTCTATAATATTCAAAAATTTTGAAGTTTTCAAATATTATAAAAACTAAGAGGTGATAATTTAGTCTATTTAAATACTTTGAAAACAAGTTTTGATTATATTTATCTTTAGTAATTTTTAAAAAATACTTCTCAAAATATTTTATAAATTAAGTTTCCAAGTATTTAAAAGAATTAATATTAAAAAAAACTGTAAGTTGTAATAATTTTAAGTGTGTATCTACCCATGTATGAGATCCTTATGTAGGTTTATATGTATATTTATGTCATTTTTTAAATATTTTTAAAAATATTCTATAATTTTTAAATATTTTTTATTTTTTATATATTCTCTAATTTTTAAATACTCTATAGTATTTTTATTTTTAAAAGAGGCTATTTATTTCCATGATAAATGGAAAATGTAAAAGATACAAATGTTAGAGCATTCACAGTAGGTTTCCCATTTTTGATGTGAGTGTGTGCCTATATTATGGAGGATGGTTGTTAGTGGTTGTGAGTGAATGAGAAAGAATATTTATAGGGAATTACGGTACAACCCCTATAAATTTTTTAACATTTTAAAAGTGGTTGTGAGTGGATAAGAGAGAAAATGTAATGATAAAGATATTAAAAGTATTATTTAATTAAAAAGATAGTAAAAAAATAGTGTTTTTAGTGTAAATATAAAGATCAGGTTGGGGAACCCACTTTGAATACTTTTATTAATCAAAATTATACGGGTTCAATGTTTAACAAGTTGAAAGAGAAAGTGTCTTCAATTAAAGAAAACATAGTTTCTTGAGTTTAAACTCACTTGTGACAAAAATAAAGAAGTGTTTCAGGTGAGTCAAGAGGTTATTTACCAAATTAGTTTAGAAATTCGTGTATCACATGAGTTAAATAAAAAAATATATTATTAAAAGCTACTAAACAATATTTATATATTATAAAACTATTATTTGAGATAAGATATAATTAAAATTATATATAATTAACAACGCAAGTAATAAAATAATAGCAATATTTTTTTAAACTTTCCTCTTTAAAAATGCTTTGTTTAAAGAAATTGTTTATTAAACATTAAAAAAACACTTTGTATTAAAAACTTCATCGTTAATAATACATTGTTTTAAAAAATTAAGATGTTTAATAAAAAGAATCATATTTTTTTATCTATTAAATATTTGATTTTTTAACAATTTGAAAAAAAATATATACAACATCAATAGCATTTAATATTATTATAATGATTGACTTGCTATTGTATCGACATGTGACATAATGGTTTTAAGAAGATAACATGTGGAAAAACAATTGTGAGAAGATGACATGTGATAATAATTATTTTGTTTTATTAGTATAAATGTAAGTTTTTCTTAATATGATATCAAGTTTCATACTTGTGTTATAAAACTGACCGTGTATGTCAATTATATGTGCAGTTTAACGTTTTTACTTTTACTATTCGTTCAGTTATATCTTTTTTTTTAATTTTTAATATGAGTTTTTTAGTGTTGGTGGTTACTAACGGTCGTGTGTAATTGAAGCTACTTTATATGATTTTACGTCTTGCACTGCAACGAGGGGCCTTAAAAACTAGTTTAGTCTAAATATTATTACTATTTTAATATCTAAAATTCGTTTATAAATTATAGGTCAACAAATTGGGTAATTGTTAGCTACAAATTCGGTCGTAGCTTGCAAAATTCCGTGTTTTACTTGAAATCTTTTTTGGACCAAAAGATTACAATTTTTGTCGAAATTATTGCCTAAATTTCATACACGGGTTTAGAAACATTTATACTAAGCCTAGCTCACAATGCGGAAAGTGAATATCTTAAACAATAAATATAAGATAATAGTTACCGCCGGTCCCGAGAATTCTCAAAATACCTTGGGTTCGGGGCGAGAACAAATACGATTCATAAATATTTTTTAAAACGAATATATGTATATATAATACGATCGAATTGCCAAAATCGAATGTCGATCGGTCATCTCACTTTGGCCCTGAAAATATCCAATGGGGTTTTTCTTTCTTTTTCTTAAGATAAGTATTATTATATAAAATTATGTTTAGATTGGTAATATAAAATTATATAAGTATTATTAGGAATTAAATAGAATTTGATGTTAAAAAATATTTTTGTAAATTCCTCGGGAATATGCGACCTATGTTTTATTAAAAGGCGTTGATATTTCCACCCTA
This sequence comes from Flaveria ramosissima, assembly GCA_025215565.1. Taxonomy (NCBI): domain Eukaryota; kingdom Viridiplantae; phylum Streptophyta; class Magnoliopsida; order Asterales; family Asteraceae; genus Flaveria; species Flaveria ramosissima. Next base: position 32,866,055 of record CM046045.1, read on the forward strand.
CTTTACTAACACCTACTATGTAACAATTTCCTTAGAATATCAAATCCTAATAAATATTAATGTTGAACACATGTTTAATTGGTGTGATTATTATCCAAATTTAATTATTATAATAAAATGGGTTGTGATTAGATAATAGAGTATGGTGTAGTTATAAATACCCAAACAACTATTTAGAGCTTGTCTTTGTAGGCCATTTCATATGGGAATTTTGTCGTAAAAATATATTTATACTAATAAAAAAGTTTTTAGAATACACATGCTACAATTCTAGAACTTCTAAATTTTATATTCTCGATTATCTTTCCTAATAAATATTATATTAACCACTAATGATATTATTTAATTCTTTTTCATATCAACTTTTTTATTAAACTAAAAAAGAGATATTTTTACAAATGTAATTCTAAAGTATTATTTTTTTATAAAATAAGATTTTTTTTTAAAAAAATATCAAACTTAGAAAAAAACAATATATTTTATAACATGTGTTTTCTAAAATTTAAAATTCTTATGAAACAAAAATAATTAAAATTCCAAGTTTAAATAAATTATTAAAAATGACAAAAAACGATTTGTTTTGAAACCGTTTATTTAAAAACCAATTTCTTTTAAGAAAAAAAATAACAATAGTTTAAAAAATAATATTGTCATATTTAATATTTTATTTATCAACCCGTGTAATACACGCGTTATTAACCTGGTAGTTATAAATAGGATAGATCCCACCATAAATGCTAAACCAACATCAAGAAATGATATTAATTGGTAGTTTACGTGCTATGTGTTGAATTATTAAATGAACCACAACCATCCACAAACAAAATCAATCGTACTGGACGTATAACTTTGAACTCAGAAAACAAGATGTAATTAATTTAGAAACAATACATAAGGCTCTATAGATACTACTACAAATCCTTATCTTACTATGACTCAAAATCATAAAAATAGGAATATAATAACAGATTATCATTATCTAAATCTACTAGATAACATTATCTTCTTTGGTTATTATACTCGTTGAACTTTAGATCTCCTCCACATTTACACCATCCCTTGGGATCAAACTATACCTCCCTACGTTCGACATTGGACAAGTCAATACTATGTCTATTGTTTTCGTCGATCATATCCCTACTACTTCATATCGTTTTTGTTTAATTAGTGGTAACTATGATGTTGGAATTGATAGTCTTGTAATTAAAACAAGATAAAGGTGGTCTTGTGACTTGTGAGTTTTGTAAAGGGTACACCAAATAGTCTTAAATATATAAAATGATAATTACCGATACTAAATATACACAAAAGACAAATATATCTATAAACATATAATATAGTTAGCGAAAACTAAAACAAACTATTGATACTAACTAGCACACATAATCTAGTCATGATAACAAATCATCAATGATATTTAGCGGAAACAATAAAAAAGGTTGAATTCTTAAACCAAGGAAAACTAACTTAAAACTACATTCAGAAACTAAAGAAAACTTAAATCACTAAAACAAGATATCATATGATCCAACTGACTTGATGTCGATTGACTTATAAACTATTTTATAAATAAACCAATTTAGTATACTACCTCCAACTAGTCAAGCAACTACCTATGGCTCCAGGACCTAATGGGCCTATCCTAAGATCCACTACTGTGAAGTATCAATAGGTGCATGAAATGTTCGAATAGACAAACTCCTTGCTAAAAGGCTGGTAATCTCATAATCAAAGGAAAGAATACGCTATAGACACAAGTGAGAAACCAAAAACTATGAAACAAACCTCATTCTTGATAAGAGTTAAAGTCAAAAATCATATGTTAGTTTTTGTATAGTTTTTGTTTTTGTGTTGTTTACAGTTCTTGTGTTGTTTTAAGTTCTTGTGCTGTTTTCACTTCTTGTGAAGTTCAGGGACTGTATGTGTTGTTTTCTGTTTGTATAGGGGATAAAGGTGTAAAACGTTTGTTACAAGTTTGTTAGGTCAATTTGGGTATAAATAGAGTTGTAGAAGATGGGAATGAGATCTGTATTGCATCTGATCTGAATAGAATTGAATGAGATTCATTTCTTCTTGTAAATTCTCTTTGATTACTTTGTGATTACTAGTGTTGTTCTTCTTTGATTTCAATTCTTCTTTGGTGTATTGCTTACAATTGGTATCAGAGCCTGGTTTGGCTCGAGTTCTCAAGAAGGTGATCGATTGAAGTTAGAAACAGAGAAGATGGTGTCAACAAAGTTTGATCTGGAAAAGTTTGATGGTAAGAACGATTTTGGCTTGTGGAGACTCAAAATGCGAGCCCTGTTGGTTCACCAAGGTGTGGTGGATGCACTCGCTGGAGAAGCCAATCTACCAACGAACTTGACGGTTGATCGTGTTGTCGTGGTTGAATTAAAAACAAGTTAATATTAAAGACTTAACTACCTATAACTAGTATGGGCAAGTAAGACCGTCTCTACATGGAATTGGTAGAAAGTGTAATATTGATACAATGATGAAGTATCATCAACTTCTTCATAATCCGCCTTCCTATATTCTTTGCTTCCATTAATATACTTTTCCGCGTAACGTTTCATATACGCTTTGACTTTTATACGAAACACTTGACAATCTGGCAACTCATGAAAGTGGCTCCCGCAACACTCACACGAATCATCATCCCAATTCATGGCGAAATCAAATTCCTTGATATTCTATTAAGCCTACAAAGAATGAACCTGAACAAGCAAACTAGAATACCCAAGGTAACAAGGAACAGAAAACATAGAGCAAAAAATAGAAAAAAACTATTTTTGGACTTTTGATTTTTAAAATAAACAATTAAACAAATATAAAGCTTAGCACTTTGCGCACGTATTCCCCGGCAACGGCGCCATTTTGATCGTGTTGTTGTGGTTGGATAAAAAACAAGTTAATATTAAGGACTTAACTACCTATAACTAGTATGGGCAAATAAGGTCGTCTCCACAAGGAATTGGTGGAAAGTGTACAACTTTATATCTAAGAACTTGAAACACGAAACGAAAATACTAAAAAGCAAATAATTTGGGTTTTCATTTAAATGGAAAGGTAAATTGAATGAAAATAATTAAGAAAGTAACAAACTTGATAATGGGTTTTGAAACTTATGAGAAAAAGGCAATCACTTCACGATTCAAGTTCAAAGATTCACACTTGGATTCATTAGAATTGATTAGGAATCACATAGACATAATTTTCAAAATCGTTTGATTAAAGTGATAGTTATGTGTCACACCCCCGCTAAAAGCGGAAACACGGGGATGTAACGAGATCGGGATCGTCATAACACATGGTAAGCAATAGAGATGCAATATAATAATTGATGACAAGCGTGTCATGACGACACCCGACAACAATGGGACTTGTGTCGTGTTTAGTCAATTTTCACGACAACATAGCCATAAGCAATAAACATGATATATGATTCACATAGTCAAAGATGATAACATTGTAATGTAAATTCCCACAACCCGGGAAGAAGTATCAAAAGATTGTAATTGTTTAATCAGACTACAACATTGTATCAAAATAATTGTTTGTCAAATTTGTTTAGTCCCAAAAATGCATCCTAGGGTCTCCACTAAGGCAGCACACCTAGATTCCTCAATTTGCATGATCACCTGAAAAGATATGCTCAAAATGGTCAACAAAATTATTGGTGAGCTCGCAGGTTTAAGTAGTAAATAAGTAAGTGATGCTGTATATAGTAAGCGATGTGGAATACCGTGAATACAGTTATATAAGCAAGTAAAATCACATGACAATAAGCTTTGCAACCAAACCTAGCGACGTACACAAAGATATTGTCGGAATATATTCACCCAAGGGCCCGTTCCTGGCCACTGATGGTACTAACTAGTATACCAACGAACAAGGGTGGGGTGTCAACCCAGTAGTACTACCAATACCTATCCGTCGGTTCCCACACTGGAATTAAATAGTTGCAAAGAAAGAACCACACAGCAGACCCAAGCATGTATAAGATAAGTACTTGCAAAACAGTATCACGTTGATTCCATGTATGTAAATTGTAAATAAATTGTACAGCATTGAAAATTGGTGAGCATACATTTTCCCCAAGTTGTAAATGATTGAAATATTGTAAGCGTAAAAAGGGGCCACGAAACTCACTTGTTAAGTGGTAAGTATGTATGATCAAAGTATAAAAATGTTGTATGCAAATGAACGGTCAAACACCTATTGATAGTTATTATTAAGCATTAATGATATGTATAAAGCGAATAATAATGTTCGGTCGGTTCGGGTTGTATCGGCTGGGTCGCGTGTAACACACACAAACAGACACACGTATTAGATCTTATGTAGATCCAAGTACTAGACATCGTCGCCATTGCTGATGATATTTGTGTAAAAGTTTCATTGTCATTGAAGATGTATTTGGTAAACATTAATAGTTATAAGTTGGTTGTTAGTACTTGTAAAATATTAAGTTAATTTAATTTGGAATAACATTAGTAAGTTTGATTATGTTGATTTTAAAGTTGTCATTAGTAATGGCAATCGTGTCGATGTCACCTTAACATCACACGACATACACACACCACACACAAGAAGGAAAATCACACATAACAACTTCAGTCGCACGACAGGACCAGACGCACGACTCAACACTCCATTCGCACGAATCAACCATCAATCGTGCGAATCAGCTTCATTCGTACGATTGAACCTTCATTCGTATGACTGGCATTCAGTCGTACCACACAACACTCAATCGCACGACTCAACCTCCATACGCACGAATCAACCTTCATTCATACGAATCAGCTACATTCGTACGATTGAACCTTCATTCGTGCGATTGGACTTCAGTCGTGCGATACACGCACAATCGCACACATTCATTCGGTCGCCTGACTCAATCGCACACATTCATTCGCTCGCATGACTCAATCGCACACATACACACAGTCGCACGACACACCCAGTCGCACAACTCAGTCGCACGATTGACTCAGACGCATGATTCAGTCGCACGACTCACCCAGTCGCACAGCTTAATCGCATGACAGACCCAGTCGCCTCGACAGCAGAATCGCGACTGCAGGAAGGGCTGAGCAGCCTTCGGCTGCTACGAGCACGAGTTTTACACAATAAGGACTTCCAGAAACACACTACAAACATACACAAACATGAAGCACACACAAAAAGACCTCACACGCACCCACATGACCTCATGTGTTCGGGTTGAACCCGAACACCCGAAACCCTAGAATGGGCAGCCATGAATAAGCAAGAAAAGGGACAACCAAGGTCGTCTACCTGCTAGAATGGAGTAGACTAGGTTGTAGATGAAGTCTAGACGGCGAAAACGAGACCAAATGGGTCGATTTTGGTGCTAGAATGAAAATGAGAGGTGAAGAAGAAGATGAAGAAGAAGATAATGGTTCTAGGGCTGGAATGGGGGGTATTTATACCCATCCCAAGTTTGCAAAATGTCAATTTTAGTCCCTGCACTTAACCCCCGAGTTTCCCAAATTTGTTTCGGTTGAAAACGACTTTAATAGATTAGTTATATTAATGATAAAAATGCATTTAATGATGTTTATAACTTAAAAATGGTTTTTATTAGTGACGTTAATTTTATATAAAAATTGGTAGATTTGGCGATTATGATAATGAAAGTTTTAAAAGTTTTTAAGGTTAGCATATGTTAACGATACGAACACAAGAATAAAGATGATAGGCAAGCATAATATTCACATAAAGAGTCAATAAAGATGAGGGATGATTGATCAAAGAATAGTTAACGGAAAACCACGTTAATTGACGGACCTTTAGGTGACGGATGTCACAGTATCCCCCAGTTGAGAGAATTTCGTCCCGAAATTCAGCTGGGGTTAGGTCCAAGAGTGTCATCCTCGAATAGGTGTGGATATTTGAGTTTCATCTGATCTTCCCGTTCCCATGTAAACTCTGGACCTCGTTTTGAATTCCACCTTACGCGAACAATAGGTATTCTACTGCGCTTCAATTGCTTGACCTTTCGATCCATGACCTCAATGGGTTCCTCAACAAAATGAAGCTTCTCGTCAATCTTGATTTCCTCAATTGGCACGTGAAGGGATTCGTCTGCCAAACACTTCTTGAGGTTCGACACATGGAAAGTATCATGTACACCGCTGAGTTCTTGTGGCAACCTTAATCGGTAAGCCACTGGACCGATTCTTTCTGTAATCTCGAATGGTCCAACGTATCTTGGGGCTAACTTCCCTTTCTTTCCAAATCGACGACTCCTTTCCAAGGGGAGACTTTAAGTAAGACTCGATCCCCAATGTTGAATTCTAAGGCTTCCGACGGTTGTCGGCATAGCTCTTTTGGCGATCTCTAGTAGCTTTTAGTCGGTCTTTGATTTGAAAGATCTTGTCAGTTGTTTCTTGAATGATCTCTAGGCCTGTTAGCTGACTTTCACCAATCTCGGCCCAACAAACGGGAGATCTGCATTTCCTTCCATACAACGCTTCAACGGAGCACACCCAATGCTTGTATGGTAGCTGTTGTTGTAAGAGAACTCGATCAACGGTAGATGAGCATCCCAACTACCACCAAAGTCGATTACACACGCTCTCAACATGTCTTCTAGCGTCTGTATAGTTCGTTCACTTTGGCCATCTGTCTGAGGGTGATAGGCGGTACTCATATCTAATCGAGTGCCCATCGCTTTCTGTAGTGTCTGCCAAAATCGTGAAGTAAATCGGCTGTCACGGTCGGATATGATTGACACCGGCACCCCGTGCCGTGTCACGACCTCTTTGATGTACAATCTCGCCAACTTATCCATTTTGTAGTCTTCTCGGATAGGCAAGAAATGTGATGATTTCGTCATTCGATCCACTATGACCCATATCGAGTCATGCCCACTGCTTGTTCTAGGGAGTTTGGTAATGAAATCCATAGCTATATTCTCCCATTTCCACTCGGGAATTTCAGGTTGCTGTAATAATCCCGATGGTTTTTGATGTTCAGCTTTAACTTTCGAACATGTCAAGCATCTGCTGACGTACATAGCAATGTCTTTCTTCATGCCTGGCCACCAGTACAGATCTTTGAGATCGTGATACATCTTGTCTGCACCAGGATGAATAGAATATCGCGTCTTGTGGGCTTCATCCATGACTAAGGTACGTACACCTCCCCATCTGGGTACCCATATGCGATCCATGAAGTATTGTATACTGTCGTCCTTGCAAATCATTTGTTTATCCAACCCTCGGAATTCTTCTCCCGCAAGGTTCTCCTCTTTCAATGCCTCACTTTGTGCAATTTGGATCTGAGCTTTCAAGTTCGTTTGAATAGTCAATCCCAGCGCTCGAGCACGTAGTGGTTTCACGCGTTCTTTACGGCTTAAAGCATCAGCCACCACGTTAGCTTTCCCCGGATGATACCGGATTTCACAATCGTAGTCACTAAGTAGCTCTACCCAACGTCGCTGACGCATATTAAGTTCCTTCTGATCCAGAATATGTTGGAGGCTCTTATGATCTGTGAAGATGATGCATTTGGTTCCATACAGGTAATGCCTCCAAATCTTGAGTGCAAATACTATAGCGCCCAACTCAAGATCATGAGTTGTATAGTTCTTTTCGTGCACCTTAAGTTGTCGCGAAGCGTAGGCAATCACCTTATCCTTCTGCATTAGCACACATCCCAATCCTTGATGTGAAGCATCGCAGTACACCACAAAATCATCAGTTCCGTCTGGAAGGGACAGTATAGGCGCGTTACACAACTTCTCTTTCAACGTTTGGAACGCTTGTTCTTGTGCATGTCCCCAATCAAACTTCTTGTCTTTCTGAGTAAGCAGGGTTAATGGTTGCGCGATCTTCAAAAATTCGCGATGAAACGACGATAGTAACTGGCCAATCCTAAGAATTGTCGTATCTCTGATGGTGTCTGGGGCACATCCCATTTCTTCACCGCTTCGATCTTGCCGGGATCTACATGAATCCCGTCCTCGTTAACCACATGAACCAAAAACTTCACTTCCCGCAACCAAAATTCACACTTCGAGAACTTGGCGGAAAGTTTCTCTTCCCGTAGCAGTTCCAGAATTGCCCGAAGGTGTTCTTCGTGATCCTCTTTCGATCGGGAGTAGATAAGTATATCGTCTATGAATACGATCACAAACTTATCCAAGTAAGGTTTGCACACCCGATTCATTAGATCCATAAACACGGCTGGTGCGTTAGTCAGCCCAAACGGCATGACCAAGAACTCATAGTGCCCGTAACGAGTTCTAAACGCTGTTTTCGGTATGTCCTCCTCGAAAACCCTTAGTTGATGATATCCAGAACGAAGGTCGATCTTTGAGAAATATGAAGCTCCTTGCAGCTGATCAAACAGATCGTCGATCCTGGGGAGAGGATATCGATTCTTCACGGTTAACTTGTTCAACTCACGGTAATCGATGCACATGCGGAACGACCCATCCTTCTTTTTGACAAATAATACCGGTGCTCCCCACGGTGAGTGACTTGGCCGAATAAAACCCTTCTCCAGTAGTTCCTGCAACTGACTAGATAACTCTTGCATTTCGGATGGCGCTAACCGATATGGCGTCTTTGCTACCGGTGTAGCTCCAGGAACCAACTCTATACGAAATTCCACCTGTCGTGGAGGAGGCAAACCAGACAAGTCATCAGGAAATACATCTGGGTAGTCCCGTACCACTGGAATATCTACTAGTTTCCTCTCTTCGTCCTTCTTTTCAACCACATGAGCCAGAAAAGCGTAGCACTGCTTTCGTAAACTTCGGCGTGTTTTCATGCAGGAAATAAGCTTTAAGTTCCTTCCCGGTCGTTCTCCTTGAATCTTGAGTACCTCCCCGTTTGGCATAGGGATTCGTACTATTTTGTCCCGACAGACAATCTCTGCTCCGTTTTGCGACAATCAATCCATACCCACAATCACATCAAAACTTCCTAGCTCAAAGGGTATCAAGTCTATATCAAAGGCATGGTCCTCCAATGTTAACGAGCACCTCCTAATAATCTCATCGGCCTGAACAACCCTACCATTGGCCATTTCTACTGAGTAGCTAGTTTCTAGCCTACTAGGACTCAAATCAAGCAATTGCACAAACTCAGAAGATATAAAGCTATTGTCGGCTCCAGTATCAAATAATATAGATGGGAAGTGATGATTGAGTAAGTGCGTACCCGTGACAACATTCGGGTCCTGACGGGCATCGTTGGCTCCAATGACGAATGCACGTCCCCGAGCTGCATTCCCTTGATTGGTCGGGCCTTGATTTCCAGCTATGGCCATCACTTGCTGCTGGTTGTTCCCCTGTTGACCCGGTGCTCGATTCAGTCTGGGGCACATGTTTTTGTAGTGGTCAGGGCCTCCATACTCATAACAGACCCTGGCATTCCCGGCGGGGTTAACCGCGTTGACCGGTGCCACAAGATTCGGCGTTGTTCTGCAGTCTCTCGCCAAATGCCCCGGGCGCCTACAGTTCGTGCACACCTGGCACTGCGTTCCTGGGGGATGATGATAGTTGCACCTGTCACATTTGGGATGCAGCCCCACATACTCTCTCTTGCCCTGAGTCACGGCCACAAAATTTCTGGTCGTCTTGGCCCTCTTATCAAACTTCCCGGCACTCGACCGGCTCGTTTCCCCAACATCTTTTCTCTTTTCTGCTCCTCTGCCCAAAACCCCTGTTCTCACCATCTCATCAGTTAGAGCGCCAACCTTCAGAATTGCGCTCTGAATAGTAGGAGGAGCAGCTGCTGTTACTATTGCTCGGATTTGAGGCACAAGTCCCCAAATATACCTCTCGATTCTCTTTGATTCCGGCGTGACCAGATGCGGAACCAACCTTGCCAGCTCATGAAAGCGGTCAGTATAAGCTGCATGCCTGGCCCCCACCATAGCATGATTCCAGAACTCATGCTCCAATTTCTGCATCTCGTTGAGGGGGCAGTATTCCTCGGTGATCAAAGCTTTAAATCATCCCATGACATCTGCATCGCTGATTCTCTTCCTCTAGCTTGAACCTAGGTGTTCCACCAGGTTAGGGCCTTGCCCTGCAGTGAACATGTGGCATATTTGATTCTCTGGCTGTCGAGGCACTCACTGATGTCAATCACCGCCTCCATCTTTTCTAGCCACCTGGTTAGGGCTATCGCCCCACCTTTCCCATCAAATTCTCTCGGCTTGCAGGCCACAAACTCTTTGTATGAACACCCCCGTCTAGTATTAACAACCCCAGTCTCAATACCGTCTGTTCCACCATTCCCGGTCTCCTGATTGCTTTCGTTCCCAGTCGGGTTTCCATTTCCCTCCTCAGTTTCGATCCCACCTTGACCTCTTTCACCACCATCCTCATTATCATTGCCACCATCCCCGTGGGGGTGGTGTTGCTGGAGTGCATCGCTCACTTGGGCCACGATGGTAGGAATCAGTGCGGCCAACTGTTGAGCGATCAAAGCTGCCATCTCAGAGTTTCCTATTTCCTGATTGTTACTGGCGGGACCATCATTTGTTCTTGGTGCTCTACCTCTGCCTCTGCCCCTTGGGGCTTCACTCCCACCACTATTGCTGCGGGTAACTCTTCGAGGCGGCATTTTCTAATCATAAAAGTAGTAAACACGTAAGCTTAAATAATTTAAGGTGTATTCTCCATAACACTCATCAAGTCCAGTATTCCCAAGTTAATATCACACTTATTGTCATCACACATCGCATGCAAGTCGTGTAGTTCTCACACCATGAATTGATAATGTCTCAACAATAGTCCATCATATCAATTGTAAATCCATGTATATAATCACGTTGGGTCTAGCGAAGGTCGTCTATCTCTTCCTTTTTCGAGGTTTCAGACATAACCTCCTCAGGGTCAATCTCAATGTCCAAGGTCAAGCGCAATAGCATGATCTGTGAAGATCTCTTCGGGTTTAATACCCGGATATGATAAGCCAACTCAGCGCGCAGAGGGAACGGAAGATCCAATTGAAGCATCCCATAAGGAGTGAGCACAAGGGCTCTCTCATAGGGTGAAAGATCACATAACAGACAGATAAACAAATCAAGCAACGAGGAACACATACACGAGATATAATATGCATACAGATCCTAGCATGCAAATCTACATGAAGGTTCCTAGGTTATAGTCTAGGTCAAGCGTATTGCCTAATTCTCTATAACCAATGGCTCTGATACCAATCTGTCACACCCCCGCTAAAAGCGAAAACACGGGGATGTAACGAGATCGGGATCGTCATAACACGTGGTAAGCAATAGAGATGCAATATAATAAATGATGACAAGCGTGTCATGACGACACCCGACAACAAGGGGACTTGTGTCGTGTTTAGTCAATTTTCACGACAACATAGCCATAAGCAATAAACATGATATATGATTCACATAGTCAAAGATGCTAACATTGTAATGTAAATTCCCACAACCCGGGAACAAGTATCAAAAGATTGTAATTGTTTAATCAGACTATAACATTGTATCAAAATAATAGTTTGTCAAATATGTTTAGTCCCAAAAATGCATCCTAGGGTCTCCACTAAGGCAACACACCTAGATTCCTCAATTTGCATGATCACCTGAAAAGATATGCTCAAAATGGTCAACAAAATTGTTGGTGAGCTCGCAGGTTTAAGTAGTAAATAAGTAAGTGATGTTGTATATAGTAAGCGATGTGAAATACCGTGAATACAGTTATATAAGCAAGTAAAATCACATGACAATGAGCTTTGCAACCAAACCTAGCGACGTACACAAAGATATTGTCGGAATATATTCACCCAAGGGCCCGTTCTTGGCCACTGATGGTACTAACTAGTATACCAACGAACAAGGGTGGGGGTGTCAACCCAGTAGTACTACCAATACCTATCCGTCGGTTCCCACACTGGAGTTAAATAGTTGCAAAGAAAGAACCACACAGCAAACCCAAGCATGTATCAGATAAGTACTTGCAAAACAGTATCACGTTGATTCCATGTATGTAAATTGTAAATAAATTGTACAACATTGAAAATGGGTGATCATACTTTTCCCCTAAGTTGTAAATGATTGAAATATTGTAAGCGTAAAAAGGGGCCACGAAACTCACTTGTTAAGTGGTAAGTATGTATGATCAAAGTATCCAAATGTTGTATGCAAATGAACGGTCAAACACCTATTGACAGTTATTGTTAAGCATTAATGATATGTATAAAGCACATAATAATGTTCGGTCGGTTCGGGTTGTATCGGCTGGGTCGCGTGTAACACACACAAACAGACACACGTATTAGATCTTATGTAGATCCAAGTACTAGACATCGTCGCCATTGCTGATGATATTTGTGTAAAAGTTTCATTGTCATTGAAGATGTATTTGGTAAACATTAATAGTTATAAGTTGGTTGTTAATACTTGTAAAATATTAAGTTAATTTAATTTGGAATAACATTAGTAAGTATGATTATGTTGACTTTAAAGTTTTCATTAGTAATGGCAACCGTGTCGATGTCACCTTAACATCACACGACATACACACACCACACACAAGAAGGAAAATCACACACAACAACTTCAGTCGCACGACAGGACCAGACGCACGACTCAACACTCCATTCGCACGAATCAACCCTCAATCGTCCGAATCAGCTTCATTCGTACGATTGAACCTTCATTCGTATGAATGGCATTCAGTCGTACCACACAACACTCAATCACACGACTCAACCTCCATACGCACGAATCAACCTTCATTCATACGAATCAGCTACATTCGTACGATTGAACCTTCATTCGTGCGATTAGACTTCAGTCGTGCGATACACGCACAATCGCACACATTCATTTGCTCGCATGACTCAATCGCACACATACACACAGTCGCACGACTCAGTCGCACGACACACCCAGTCGCACAACTCAGTTGCACGATTGACTCAGACGCATGATTCAGTCGCACGACTCACCCAGTCGCACGGCTCAATCGCATGACAGACCCAGTCGCCTGGACAGCAGAATTGCGACTGCAGGAAGGGCTGAGCATCCTTCGGCTGCTCCGAGCACGAGTTTTACACAACAAGGAATTCCAGAAACACACTACAAACATACACAAACATGAAGCACACATAGAAAGACCTCACACGCACCCACAAGATCTCATGTGTTCGGGTTGAACCCGAACACCCGAAACCCTAGAATGGACAGCCATGAATAAGCAAGAAAAGGGACAACCAAGGTCGTCTACCTACTAGAATGGAGTAGACTAGGTTGTAGATGAAGTCTAGATGGCGAAAGCGAGACCAAATGGGTCGGTTTTGGTGCTAGAATGAAGATGAGAGGTGAAGAAGAAGATAATGGTTCTAGGGCTGGAATGGGGTGTTTATACCCATCCCAAGTTTGCAAAATGTCAATTTTAGTCCCTGCACTTAACCCCGAGTTTCCCAAATTTGTTTCGGTTGAAAACGACTTTAATAGATTAGTTATATTAATGATAAAAATGCATTTAATGATGTTTATAACTTAAAAATGGTTTTTATTAGTGACGTTAATTTTATATAAAAATTGGTAGATTTGGCGATTACGATAATGAAAGTTTTAAAAGTTTTTAAGGTTAGCATATGTTAACGATACGAACACAAGAATAAAGATGATAGGCAAGCATAATATCCACATAAAGAGTCAATAAAGATGAGGGATGATTGATCAAATAATAGTTAACGGAAAACCACGTTAATTGACGGACCTTTAGGTGACGGATGTCACATTATGAAACAAACTTTTAAGATCGCTCGTTCACACAATTACCAACTCATTTATGCAAAGAATTCACATAAATGACAAACTGCTCACGATGCAAGGAGACCGAATGCGAATGAAAGCACACAAATACTTAAACATAAACAATTTTTTTCACTTTAAACAAACGTACAATTATATTCTTGTGTCAAGAGTACATAACCCAAAACATCAATTCAAACTAAACTTAGTGCTTTACTTACAAGAACTATCCTTCCGAAAGTGATTATGAATGAGATTAGCCACTCATTAGCATGATTAGATCTTCAATTGTTGATTGGATGTTGTTAATTCTTGATCCGGGTGAAATCATGGTGAAAAAAACTCCCAAAAACGCCTTGAAAATCTGTAAAATTCGTGTGTCAAAAGTCTTTTTTCGAAACCCTAATGATTGGGGTTAAATAGGATTTAAAATTTGAACTAGTCCTCCAAATATCGCGTTAGACCATAACTTACGGCCTATAAACCCTAGGTTACGGCCTACCTTCAACCAAACGACCAAACCTTCTATCTTACGGGGTTCACAGACGGACTCAGCACAAGGCCGTAAGTTACGGCCTCAGGCCGTAGCTTAAGGCCTCCCTGACTTTTTCATAATTTTCTCTTTTTCAGCACCTTTCAAGACATAGTCTTGCTATGCTTTGTATCCTTCTCAAATAATGTTCGTTAAGCTTCATTTAACCTATATTTCATACACATAATAAAGTGATTATATTGGATATCAAAATTAGGTTAAAAAATGTTTTAAACATCTAAAACTCATACCTAACACCAACACATCAACGGTTAAAGAGAAGAAAGATATCATGGAAAAAGCCCATAGTGCGGTGATCTTGTCTCTAAAAGATCGTGTGTTGCGTGAAGTGTCGAAAGAAACTACGGAGGCCGAAATTTGGTCGAAATTGAAGAGTTTGTATATGACCAAGTCACTCGTAAATCGACTACATCTGAAGAAGAGGCTGTATACATTCCAGATGGGTGCTGGTAAGACCATGGAAGACCACACAGATGAGTTTAACAAACTCATATTGGATCTTGAAAACATAGATGCGACTTTGGAAGATGAAGATCAGGCCATAATCTTCTTGGATTCTTTTGCCCGAATCGTATAAGCATTTTGTTGATACGTTGATGTATGGTAGAGAATCTCTATCTATTAAAGAAGTTCTTCTTGCTAGAATTCAAAAGAGTTAAAGAAACGAACAGATGTTCAACATGATTCGAATGATGGTCTGCATGTGAGAGGTAGAATAGAGTTTAGAAGTGGAAAGTCAAAAGGGCATTCAAGATCTAAATCAAAGTTCAAAAGAAGATTCTATGTATATGGATCTGAGAAGCACTTAAAGAAAAATTGCCCCGAGAAGAAGAAGGAGAGTGATAATTCTTCTGCAAAAGGGTACAACTGCCATGTTTCAAAGTGTTCTTCAGAAGGGTATGAAAGCTCTGATGTACTAAATATAATAGATCAAGAATATCAAGGTGGGTGGATTCTTGATTTGGGATGTTCATTTCATATGACACCAGTTAAAAAGCATTTCAAAGATCTCAAACTAGAAGACCATGGTAAGGTAAAGTTAGGAGATGATCGACCCTGTAAGATTCTTGGTATGGGAACTGTCATATCCAAGTTGAAGAATGGGAGTGAGATGGATGTGCATCATGTCAGGTACATTCCTAGTCTTACTAGAAGTCTGATGTCTTTAGGAACTTTTGAGAAAGATGGGTATATAGTCAGTCTTAAAAATGGAAAGGAAAAAGTGATAAAAGGGTCTTTAGTGTTAATAACTGGTATTAGAATGGGTAATAATACATACCTGTTAGATGGTGATGTGATCACTGGAAATGTGTTTGTTGCAATGACCAGTGAGGGTAGTGCTCTTTTATGGCACAAGAGGTTTGGCCATCTAAGTGAACAAGGTTTAGTTGAGCTCACTAAACAAAAGATCATTGATAATGTAAGAATGAATGAATTAGGGTTTTGTGAGACTTGTGTTTTTGGTAAGAAGAAAAGAGTATAGTTTAGTAAAGGCAAGCATACTACCAGAGATATTCTTGATTATGTCCATTCAGATCTGTAGGGATCCTGTTAGTGTAAACACTATAGGTAGAGGGTAGGTATTTTCTATCCATAATATATGATTACTCTAGAAGAGTTTGGGTTTATGTGATTAAACATAAGAGTGATGTGTTTCAAAAGTTTGTTGAATGGAAGACATTGGTTGAAACTCAGACTGGGAAGAAATTGAAAAGGCTCAGAATAAATAATGGGTTAGAGTTTTGTAATCAGGAGTTCAATGAGTTCTGTAAGAAGAATGGAGTGGGTAGACATTTGACCATTTCGGGTACACCACTGCTGAATGGTCTTGCTTAAAGAATGAACTGAATATTATTAGAAAAAGTGAGGTGTATGAGAATAAATGTTGGGTTGCCTAAAGGTATTTGGGGTGAAATTGTAGCACAACAACTTATTTGATAAATAGATCTCCTTCTAGAGCTTTGGGGTATGAAAACACCAATGGAGATGTGGACTAGAGAGAAACCTGATTGTAGTCATTTGAGGGTGGTTGGTTATGTGGCTTATGCTCATATAAGTCAAGATAAGCTAGATTCAATAGCTCAAAAGTGTATCTTTTTAAGCTATCCTCAAGGTGTAAAAGGCTATAGGTTATGGAGTTTGGATAATTGCAGTCTAAGAATTGTTATCAGTAGAAATGTTGAGTTTCAAGAAGATGTTTTGTATAAAGATGTTGTTGGGAATACCAATATACATGTGGTTGATAGGGATCAAAAGGTTCTCATTGAGGTGGAGCAGGATGATGGTTTACCTGTTGGTTCTCAATAAGATGAAGGAGGTATTCCGGAGTCTGTTAATACAGGTACTTCTAGTCATAGTATACCAAAAGATAGACCAACAAGAAAAATAGTACAACCAATAAGGTTTAGATATGGCTCTGATGTCTCTGCAGTGGCATTCACAACTACTGAACATGAGAGCATTTATGAACCGTTGTCTTATGAGCAAGCAATGACTTCTGATAATAAATATAAGTGGGTTGCTGCTATGGATGAGGAGATGTCTTCTTTGATGAAGAATCATACTTGGGTTTTGGTGGATAAACCAAGTGATCAAAAGTTAGTTTCATGTAAATGGTTGTTTAAAGTTAAAGAAGAGATGAAAAGTGATGAAGGTCCAAGGTTTAAAGCAAGGCTGGTAGCCAAAGGTTTCACTCATAAGGCTGGGGTGGATTATACAGAGATTTTTTTTACCTGCTGTGAAACATAACTTCATCAGAGTACTTTTATCAATTGTAGCTTCATTGGATTTGGAACTTGAACAACTAGATGTTAAAACGGCTTTCTTACATGGGTTTTTGGATGAACGCATTTATATGAAACAACCTATTGGGTATATAAAGGCTGGAGAGGAAGATAAAGTGTGTCTCTTGAAAAGGTCTTTATATGGGTTAAAGCAGTCACCTCGTCAATGGTACAAGAGGTTTGATGAGTTTATGGTGACTCATGGTTTTTCAAGAAGTATGTATGATAGCTGTGTTTATTACAGACAGCTAGGTGATGAAAACTTCATTTATCTACTCTTGTATGTAGATGACATGCTGGTGGCATGTAGAGATAAAGTAGATATGGTAGCCACTAAAGAGATGCTTAAAATGGAATTTGAAATGAAGGAATTGGGTGAAGGTAGAAAGATATTAGGAATGCATATTCCTAGAGATAGAGCTCAAAAAAGCATAAGCTTACTTAATTTTCTTATGTTGATAAAGTTTTGAGAAATTATCAGATGGACTGTTGTAAGATAGTGAAGACTCTTTTAGCTGCTCATTTCAAATTATCAACAACCAGTTATGTGTTTAAAGTTCTTGGAAATGTTGTCAGTTGGAAATCTCAGCTGTAACATGTAGTAGCTCTCTTAACAACTGAGGCGGAGTATATGGCTCTTACTGAATCAGTGAAAGAAGGACTTTGGTTAAAAGGTCTAGTTCTGGAGTTGGGTATGAAGTTATTACATTGTGTGATTTATTGTGATAATCAGGGAGCTATACAGTTGTCAAAGAACAATGTGTTTCATGAAAGAACAAAGCATATCAATGTAAGGTTACATTTTGTAAGAGATGTGATCTGTGCTAAGCCGTTAGAAGTGAAATAGATAGTACATATGAGAACCTGGCAGATATGTTGACCAAGAGTTTGCCTGGTGAGAAGTTTTATTACTGTATTGGTAAGCTTGGGATTGGTTGATGATTTGGTGACCTTAAAGGTGGAGATTAATGAGAGTTAAAGTCAAAAATCATATGTTAGTTTTTGTACTGTTTTTTTATGTTGTTTACAATTTTTGTGTTCTTTTCAGTTATTGTGCTATTTTCACTTCTTGTGAAGTTCAGGGACTGTTTGTGTTGTTTTTTGTTTGTATAGGGGTTAAAGATGTAAAATGTTTGTTACAAGTTTGTTAGGTCAATTTGGGTATAAATAGAGTTGTAGAAGAGGGGAATGAGATCTGTATTGGATCTGAATAGAATAGAATTGAATGAGATTCATTTCTTCTTGTAAATTCTTTTTGATTACTTTGTGATTACAAGTGTTCTTCTTCTTTGATTTTAATTTTTCTTTGGTGTATTGCTTCTAATTCTAATAAACAATTAACTTAGAACCGTCTAGTAACCTCAAGAAACTGTGCGTCACATTAGCATAGCCTACAAACAATCAGATAATCACTAGAATTATCCTAACAATGTTTTAGATTCTTTTATTAATCAAACCTAATTCCAAAGTTAGCACAATAACTATTCAACCAATTACACCAAGATATATCTATTACCCGTTAAAGTCTTAAGTTATATTGTAAATAACCTACAGATAATTGCATTTAACCAAAGAATATAACTTTTCTCAAGATTAGACATAACTACACAGATCCAAAACACATAATAAACTTAAATAAGCACTCACAAAGACATTAAAAAGTGATATAGACTAATGTTTTATTAAAATTATATAACACAACCATAAGTAACTTCAATCAAAGAATTAAGGATCCGCTAAGTTTCATATATCCTAAGTAATAGTAAGAAAACTACCCATTCATAGTAGATGAAAACAAAAACTCATTTGCACATGGCTTCTAGAATAAAATAAAAACAAAAAGTTAATCAGATTGAAGCCGAAATACATGATTAAACAATGGAAAATCTTCAACTAAGAGGAATGGATCTTCAATATAATCTTCGATCTTCAAAAATAACGTATGGATCTTTTTCAATGCTAACTCCAGTTGAAATCTTTAAGTGTGACTGTAAAAGCCCTTTTAATAGACTTTCTAGTGAATTTATTAATTCTTGCAATACAATCTGTGTAACTGTGTATGTTTCGTATTGCACCTTTCTACCTTGTCAAAGGTGGTATTTTACTTTTGCAGTCTTCAGGTTCACATAAAAAATAGCACGGTCTGTAATCATCCCTACCATCCGTGTTCCTCATGACATGACTTTGACAACTTCTAAGAGCATTCACAGTCTGTTTCCTAAATTTATGTGAGTGTATTTCTTATATTATATGATATGATTATAAGTGGTTGTGAGTAAAAGATATGTGAATTTTACTGTTCAATATGTAATCTTAGGAAATATTGTTCAAAACCTTATAATGTTTTTAATATATTTTAAGTGATAAACGTAGATAGATAAGTTTTGGAACTCATGAGCACACTTAATGTTTTTTGTAAACAAATTCTTGTAATATGTTATTTGCAACGTTCAAGCATCTTGCTAGAAATATATCATTGAAAGTGTTTGCTTCCTTAAAAAAACACAAATTTTAAGTTACATGCCAACATTTTTATTAGCTTTCTGATAAAAATAATAATCTCATGACAAACATTAATTAAAATATTGTACATTCAGGTTTGTAAATAAAAAGTTTTAGTTACTGAAGAGTCGTTTTTTAGTTTACTCAGAGACTCTTTGCCTTCACATTCTATAAATGCACAATGCATCCTTCCAGCAACATCCATCCTTTGTGCTCTCTGTTCTCAAGCTTCTGCAAATTTCTTTCTCAGGTATGATCGATCCATATCACCTCATTTGATCTCTAAAGTTTAATATACATATGTAGAGAGTATAGTTAACAACTTATTATGGACTTATGTTATGATCACTGAACTTTGTTTTATGCTGGTGAATTGGTGATCTTAATCTGAATTCAAATATGTTCCTGTCAGCTTATACAACTTCAACTATGGGTGGATGTTCGTGTGAGGGCGATTGCGAGGTTATTCGTCCTCGAACGATTGTTTTAGTTGGAAAAACTGGTAATGGGAAAAGTGCTACAGGAAATAGCATTCTTGGAATGAAGGTTTTACTATCGAAGAAGAGTTCATCTGGAGTTACAATATCATCAGAGTTGCAGGCTACCACACTTGAAGATGGTCAAATTATTAATGTCATTGATACTCCAGGTTACATAAGATTATGCTAAAACTGTTAAATTGTTAATTAGACGGTTAGATTGACACTGCTAATAGGTCTGCTATGAGTGATATTATATTGGTTATGTTTGTTTGTTTGTTTTTGGATTGTTGAAATTTACTCTATTACAGGACTGTTTGATGCATCCCTTGATTCTGAGGTTATTGGGAAAGAGATTGTCAAATGCATCAGTATGGCTCAAGATGGTGTGGATGCATTTTTAGTTGTCGTTTCAACGAGTCGGTTTTCAGAAGAAGAAAAGGCTGCAATAAGCAGCTTGCAGACTTTGTTTGGAAGAAGGGTTTATGATTACATGATAGTAGCTTTCACCCGAGGCGATGAGCTTGAAGAAGAGGGCCAGACTTTGGAAGATTTCTTATCTGACTCTTCAGAAGCATTAAAGGTTGTTTATATAGTTGTATACTTGTATCTGCATGTTTTATTTTTGAGATGTTAAATGTTCATTCTTCATTTACTGTAATCGTTTCAGGGAATTCTCAGTCTGTGTGGGAATCGTTACGTTCTTTTTGATAACAAAACTAAAGATGAAAAGAAGAGATTGAATCAAGTGAAGGAACTTTTTTCTTTGGTTAACATGGTGTCAATCAAGAATGGTGGAAAACCCTATACTAATGAGATCTTTACTGAAATGAAGGTGACATGCACTTATTATTATTATATATATATTCATGTCATCTAACGTATACACTTTACATAAAATGACAACTTTTAGAACTTAGAAAATTGTTGAAAATTGAAATAGTCAAAGTCATATTGTTAGTTACATAGTTTAGTAGTTAAATTCAGTTACTTTTCTAATCTGTTAGCTTATGAAAAATGATTACAAAATTACAATTTCTCTCATATTTTGTTTATAATATTTTCAAAAACCTTGCAAGTGTAATATTATCAGTTTTTGCATTACAGAATCAAACAATGGAACTTAAAGAACAGGAGATATCACTTGATGATGAGAGATTCAAGCACATATATGAATTGGTACAATTATCTGAAAACTTATTTATGTTTAGTCCATATATAAGGGACTCATAAGAGCATATTTACTGAAAAAAGCTGCATGTTTTGAAATGTCTGTAGTAGATTTATATCAGTTGATACTAACACAAAATAATGTTGAGAAAATGTTATATTATTGTGCTAAAGGTTGAGTCAAAGCTTAAGGAGACAACTTTAAAGCTTGAAAAACAGTTGGCAGACGAGCGGGCGGCTTTTGTTAAGGCAGAAAAGAAAGCTAAAGCTGCTCTGAAGAAATCGGATGATGAGAAACAGAAGCTTAATGAGAAGTTAAAGAATGCTGATAAGAAGAACAAGGAGTTACGCCGGCAGAAGGAGGAGGAGATGCGGAGGAAGGAAGAACACTGGCGGCAAAGGGAGGAAGACCTTCGTAGGGCTGCGGGTGGATGTTTTATTCTATGATCATCTAAACATGATTAATATGTTTTTGAACGGGTACTAAACTAGTATATTGTATTTCTTTTTAAATGGGAGAATGAGATAGTGAAGATCGAACGATGATTGCGTATCGACATATTGCTATAAGTGTTGTTTGGATTATATCACTTGAAATCGATGTGGGCGGTGGGCCTCGTCGATGTCTCTGTCTCTGTCTCCTGCTGCTTCTATAGTTGCATGTTTTCTGGTTGGGTGACTAACTTAATCTTCAGCTGGTTTTTGTTTGTTCAATTAGCTTACAGGTTCCATTCACGTGAAACAAACAATTATCTGATGAGTAATTTGTTTTGATTTGTCGCATAAATTCCCTTGATTCCAGTTTATTTTTCTTTTGCACCATGATCTGTGTGTTATATGATTGAATTCCCATAATATATATTCCTAAACCCTGTCATTGAATCTCCAAATTCAATTTTTAAATCTGGTGTAACCTTTCAGTTCAAACCAAATGTTTAACGCTCCTAAATTTTCATCTTGTGATCTTATAAGTTGAAAAGATAAAATAGAATCTTCATATATGATATGCAAATATCTAGCTTCTAATTAGATTCTTTTGTAATTTCTTTTCTTTGTCTGGTTAAGGTGGGTTTTTGATGGTAGACACTGACCGAGGCTCAATCATTTGCTATCTATAAAAATTCTTTACATTCCATAGGTAGCCTGCATGATATATGTTCTAACTTTTTTTTGGATTTATTGGTTTTAGAAGTTAAATGTGGTTAATCGATATGAAGTTGTATCTAAATGAAATATATTTTTGTTTGAACGTGTGATTAGATTAATGATAAATAGTTTAGATTTCGCTGGTGCTAGGTTATGCACATTACGGTAATATATAATTCCAGCCTTCCAAAATCTTTAAATTTTTAATGTAATCCATAGTATTTGCCTAGAAGTTTACATGATAAAGGGCCCTTATGTGTTTTAGCTTATATCATTAAATTATAGGAACATGGAGATTATTTTGCGCTAGAGCTCCTAAGATCTTTTTTTTTCTTTTGTACATTGGATTTTTATTTTTATGGTTTATTGTTAAAACTTGAAAGATGAGGTTACATTAATGTTCTTTGAATTTATCATGACCTTAAGCTGTCCAGGAAAGCTTATGTACTTATGGTCTCCAGTTTATGACACGGCTGATGACCTCATTCACAATACAACAATGTAGAATTCCTTTTGTATCATCATTATTGTAATTCATGTATTCATTGTTTATCCTTCGATGTCTTCTAAAAAACAGTGTGAATTGTGTGATTTTGCTTAATGTGAGTTTTGATGATTCTGTATTTGACTTCAGCATTATAATTCATGATGGATTCAATAAAATGAATGGGTCAGTCATAGTCTTATAAAATTTGTTAATTCAAAGTGTTTCTCATAACTTTCAACCAAGTCTGTGGACTTTATGTAGCTTACTTTTTCCAATTAGTGTTATGGATATGTTATAGTTTTGAACTAGAGTTTGTATAGATGGGAAAGTGAATTTACTGGGGTTGAATATGTTTAGCTCAAATTATGGATTGTTTTTAATTTGAGGATGTTTAGGATGTTTTTTTTGCTTCATCTTAACTTGCTTTACCTAGGGTTTATATGTTTAAGTTCTTGATTTAACTCATAAATAACAAAATCGGTTTATATGCTTAAGTTCTTGATTTAACTCAGAGATAACAAAACCAATACTCGATATATTGAGATTTAACAGAAATGATTAATATTATGTGTTCCAGATGATTTAACAGGCATGATGGAAGCTGAGTATTTCTATGTTATGAATCATGGAATAAGTGAAGATTTTATGAATGAAGTTTTAACCCAAACCAAGAACTTCTTTATTCAGCCATTCAAGAAAAATATGAAGCTTCTTAGGAACAAAAATTATCATGCTATCTTGCAAGAGGCGGCAAGAGGACACCCGCAACAACGCGCGGGCACAATTATAGTATATATATTAAAAACACATGTCGGTTGCTACAGTAGTTTTTTTAAAAACTTTTCTCAACTTTTGTTTTTACATAAGTATAAAGTTTTACAATAGTTCACAAATATCTTTTGATGTACTGGTTAGTTTCATGTGCTCCATTACCCACAACACAGGTTCGATTTCTTCTAGCATCATCCTTGGTTCGTTTTTCTCTTTTTTGTTATTCTTTCTTTTACTTTCATTATCTATACTATATCTTTTATATTTATTTTCCTATTGATGAGATTATTCTTCTGTAATATATAAAATAGGTTTTTAGTGAACATTTGAATTCATTATAAATATTTTTATTTAGCCTAATTGACCAAATAATATTAGTATTATTATTAATATTAATTTTGTAACATTTTTTTACTGTACTTAAGTTACTTTATGAAAATTGATAGATATGTTTTTATTACAATTATTGGTCAGTATATCACGTAGTTTATGTATATATCTAACTAAACTATCTTCTTGTAAAATCGTTGGGACATAAGATGTTAAGGTATTCTTATGTTTACAAATAGTATGACATTTCGATACTAAAAACATGTTGATGATTTCTTGTTCTTTTGTGTTAATATGGTTTTCATAGCGTTACGAAAATATCACCCCCCGGCAACGCGCGGGGGGTTGAATCCTAGTTCGTATTATTAAAATATGTATCACTCGTTCTTTCTTAATCTTAAAAGTTTAAAGAAAAGAACATCGTATTAATATGTCAAATATATTACTTTCCTCACATAGGCGAATATTTTTGAAGCAGAGATACGCATTTTGGTTTTTTTTCAAGCCAGTTTTAGTCCACAAAGCGATTTGGTTTTTAGTCAACAATGATCAAAACCGGTTTTAGTGAATCGGTTCGTGTTCAAATTGGTTTTTGAAGTGAAAAACAATTTGTTTGGGTTCAAATCGGGTTTTCAAGTGGAAAATAAATTTGTTCTGTTTGAAACTTGGTTTTAGCTTGTTTGGTTTGATCTTCACTGGTTTTAATCGACGAGGGTTACAGTGTGGTCTTTAACCAATTGTTTGCTTTCAAACCTAGTTGATTTCACTCAAACTGTTGCATGTAAGTTTTATTTTTGGGACACTAAAGCTTAATTACTTAAAAAGATGCACATCAGGTATGTGCATGATGCGATGATAAAAACGTTTCATTGTGGTTGATGTTACGCGATTTAATGATGCACATGAGAGGCGACCTAATATGCAGTCAGATGGGGTGCCTTATGTAGCTGACCAGTATTTGAACTATTTATACTACTACTCTTGTATTTATATGTCCACTTATTGCTGCTTTGTTTTAAATCCTCTATTATATGCTTGTACTTTACGTTTTGACTGCTTGTACATAGTTTGTAATTAGAGTTTGGATTCTCTTAGTTGTACATGAAGCTTCTTTAGTTGTACGTAGAGTTTGTACTTTCTTAAAAGTTAATTACATAAATGGTCCTTGTGGTTTATTAAAAGTAACAGGTTTAGGTACTAAGAGTTTTTTTTAACAAGTTAGGGTATTCTGTTTTCAATTTTGTAACAAGAATATGTATTAAGACTAACAGATATTAACTTTTCTGTTAAATTAAAATAAAATGACTAACATAACCTTAAGGGACTAACTTTGTAACTTTATATATCTATTTGATTCACGGGCCATTTGTGTAATTATCTATAACTTAAAAAAAACCCAACCCCCACCCACCCCTGTCTCTTTCAAAAATCAGCCACCGCCAAGAGGATTAAATCCACCACCGCTGTTACTCACCATAGTTGCCGACCACCGTCACTTAGTCTGTCGTCGTTGCCCATAACAAAAACCCCCAACCCACCCACTGTCGTCTCCCTCTCACTCTCATTTCAGACCATCACCACCACTAAATCCACTGCCCCCGCCAACCATTTCAGCCTCGTGGGGACTAATGTCACCGCCACCACCTTGGTGGCTTAGTCAATACCAGCGCCATCATAGACGGGAGCAACCACCACTGAAAACACTTTCGTCAAAAGGTTAAACCACCACCATCTAGCCACCACCATCGGCCCCATCACAACATTTCGTCCGACCACACCCATCCGATGACACCACCACAATCAATGCCAAACACGTTGTCGGTCCCCCACCCTAATTTGGATTCTTGATTTTAGGGCTTGTAGGCAACAACAATGGTTTAATGGGGAAGAAGTGGTAGTGGATGGTGCGACGGTGGTGATAATGCGATGATGATGGTGGTGGTGATGGTCGGATGATGATGGCGTTATGGTTCTGTTGTTTCATTTAAAGAACTGAAGAAAATGGTGGTGGTGAGTACGATGTGATGGGGTGGTAGCCAATGATGGGAGCTAGTAGGGGTGGTAGCTCGTGGTGGGGGCTGGCGGGGATGGTGGACAACGGTGGAGGCCGGCGGGGATGGTGGACAGCGGTGGAGGCCGGCGGTGGTGGTGGCAGCGGTGGAGGCCGGCGGGTGGTGTTTGTCACACCCCGACCGACGGCGGAATCATCGGGGCGGACGGATGGGAGACGATTGCTCATAGCACATGGAACTAAATAAGTTGTAATAATATTAAATGTCATTATTCATTAAACATTACAAGACAAATAAGTATGTACAAAACAATCAAGATACAACTAGTAATATAAGACTTTCAATTAATCTAGGTCCAAGTCCTATATGAGCACAAGAAGATCTTCAAGCATCAAACCTGAAACATGTTAAAAAATAAGGGTTCAACTATAAAGTTGGTGAGTTCACATGGTTTAAACACACACATATATGTGTATATATGAAAGGGTTACAAGTAGCAATTCATGTCCATGGTTACAAGTTAGCAAGCTTATAGAACACATACAGTTACAACCAAACCTCGACTTGATTACAAGTATATAAGATTGGCTAAGTGTATTTGGTTCCCATGATGAACAAGCATACGTCATCAGGAGTCGGCAATACATCGACTTTAGCACCAAATAGGCTTGTCAGGCCCAAAGATCTAAGACGTCGCTAGGCTAGCAATAGTTAATGATTGTAAACAAAATATGTATCTCATATAAGACTTACAATAACACAAATAACCATAACAAAAACGTATAGATGAATTGCATGGGCATTTACAAGTATTTACGATGTTTACAAGTGTAAATTTATAAGATTAACATGTTTCACCCCAAAAGGTGTGAAATAAAGTAAAAAGAGGCATGGAGAACTCACATGATATAAATAATATGATGATAAGAATCTAGACGAGGCTCCAACGTTTTCTTTTACAAGTTGCCTAAACGTATAGATTCCAAGATTAAGTTCGATAATAAGCTTAACAATGAGACTTTGAGAGTTTAAATAATTAAGTAAAATAATGAATCGTTTATGTTTTGATTTAATAAAGATAATATAAATCAATTAAGTTTAAGAATAATTAAAAAAAGTCTCAACAATCTAAGTTATTGATTTAATAGAAATTAAGTTTAATATGTGAAAAGAAATAATTAATTTAATAATTAATTATTTAAAACTTGATAAAGAGAATTAATTAAATACTTATTTAAATGACGTTAAAATTATTTAAAATCATTTTATAAAGTTTTGAACTTTTTAACGATTTATTGTAAAGATCTTATAATGCAAAACCTTAAGAACAAAGTATAATAGGTTGTTTTATAAGTTAATTAAAAGTTTAAGAAGTAGATTTATTAACTATTTATGATATAACATAGTTAATTAAAACATTGAATAAGTAATTATTTAAATAAAAATTGAACTATAATATATTTATAACATGAATGACTACATAATATTTTTATAACTTTTTAATCTTAAAAAAATAACTAGATTTAAGAATTATAAGTTTTTAAAATCTTTAAAAATAGCTTAATAATTTCAGAAATATTCTAGTTAACAAAATAATTTTTATTGTGATTTAGTAATATAATACAAATTTTCTGAATTATAAAAAATGTTAAGAAAACTAATTAAAACAAAATATGGTGGAGGCCCGGTTCGAACCCGGGACCTCTTAGCCATAAACCATGTCCCTTACCAGTTGGGCTATAGCCCCATCTGGTTAAAAGTTCATCCTAAACGTTTAAAAACATAAATTGCTTAGTTGCCCCAAATCCTCATAAACCCTAATTTTATTTGGATCAAATTGAACATCAAATTGATGTTGTTACTGAAATTAACATTGGGGCTTTCAATCCCCAAGTGAATTCGAGTATAATGGTGTGTCTAATTACCTGGATTGGTTTAGATTCGATAGAATGAAGAACAACGAACATCGCGACTACATGGATGTTGATTCAGGGCGCAAACGTTGATGTTAATCAAATTAACTTTGCAGATAGATCTTAGGGTCGATGTTAAGCAAAAGCCCTCTATCAATTAGGTTTAATAGGGTTTCGAACATGGATCCCAGTTGAGTTGCAGGTCGCGGCATTGGAGAGGATCAAGTATGAGGTTGGTGTGTGTTCCAGGGGAAATTATGTTGGTTACAAGTTTAGGAATTGATAGATGATCGATTAGGTTAAGTTAATTGAGTTATTATTAAGGTTTAATGTTCGAACGGTTAGAAAATTTGGGGTCGACGGTTGCCGAGCCCAATCGACCCTTTTAACTCGAATTAAAGTTTATTAAGTGCTCAAAACGGTTTAGGAAACGGTTAGCATCGATTAGGCTTAAAATTCGGGGGTTATGGGTTGGTTTGGGTGGTCGCCGGAGGGTCACCGGTGGTTGGTCGGAGTGCCGACCGGAAAAGCGAGGGGGGGGGGGGGGCTACGAGTGATTTGTGTTAACCAATTTACACATTTGGTCCTTCCATTTTTAGTAGTTGTTATTTTATAAAGCAATCTTAAAACAAGGTTTTATAATTTACAAATTTGACCCCAAACTTATAAAACTAATCAAATTAATTATTTATAAGTCTTTATAACTTTTTAAGGCTTGTGAATTTTATAATTTGTTTATTCATTTCTAATAATTAAACTCATAAATAATATATAAAATCTTATAAACTTATAAATTAATTAAATGATAAAAAAATAATAATAAATAAATATGAATTTAAACCACAACTTAATACATTCATGGTTTTTAAATCACCAAAATGAGTGCAGTTGTTTGATTAAAGTGCTTGATTTATATATTTGACAAACGGGTTTGGGTCTATATTTTTAAAAATGGCAGATGTTACAGTCTCCCCTACTTTAAGAAATTTCATCCCGAAATTTAATCACGAGGGGACTAATTTCAAGGACAGGAGAAGACTTGGATTCGATTTCACGTTTGCACGTGAACTCTTGGAAACGTTTAAATTCAACAACTTTAAATAGAATATTTTGCTATGCTTAAGTTCGTTCAATTTCATGATTCACGATTTCATGTGTTTCTTGATAAAGGGTACATAATTATTAATCTCGAATTTTTAATTGGTAATAGTTCAAGACAATTGCGAAGGTTTTGTTACAAGAGAAACACTAAGTATTAGTGTGACACGAGACTCGGAGATAAGTTCAAGATGCTTTTGGATGGAATATGAAATTCATAAGAGCTTCTCAAGCAAATAACTTTAACGAGGTTCCTAGATGATCAATTCTTGTTTACTATTTCGTTGTGGTTTTCAAAGTTTCATTAGCTTAAAGTTGACACGAGAATCGTGTTTGTTATGATTTAGAATTCATTTCAAAATGGGAGCATCATTGTAATAGGTTTTCAGGATAAGTGCGGTTTTAAGGGGAAGACGTTTAGAAAGATTTTTAAGGTTCATTAAGAGAAATGGATAATGAGTTTTAAGATTCAGGAGGACAAAATCAATGATAAGATGATTCAAAATAACAAGATGTTTCGAGGGTACCGTTCGGTTTATAAACCAAAGCAATACGTTGACTTATCAAAGTAGTATGTCAACTACAACCTTAATGAAGACATGCGTACCTATAAGCGGATACTCACCCCAAGGGTTCCCAGGTAAGGTAAACGGATCCATCGGTTGATTTGGATTTATATGAATACCTTGCCTAGACAGAACACCTCGAGATACAGGCATCCCACTCTTCCAGCATTACATGTTTCAAGTTATAGGACATAGACTTTGACGAGACTTGAAAACCACGAATAACGATTCAAAGCTCATTTTGAAAGCCATTTGATTTAGACACATAATGCCTTAGAATATGGATTAAGGTTCGTGTGTGCATTGATAAGATTCAAAGTATAAGAATAAGCACATAAGGCATATAATCACATAATCAAGTATAAACACATAAGGCACATAAAATCCTATTTAAGCATATAAAATACATGAGAGGACTCATGTGTAAGGGTACTTAGTTATAGTCTAGGTCATTTCATTTCTAATAACCTAATTCCCTATAACCATGGCTTTGATACCAATCTGTCACACCCCGACCGACGGCGGAATCATCGGGGCGGACGAATGGGAGATGATTGGTCATAGCACATGGAACTAAATAAGTTGTAATAATATTAAATGTCATTATTCATTAAACATTACAAGACAAATAAGCATGTATAAAACAATCAAGATATAACTAGTAATATAAGACTTTCAATTAATCTAGGTCCAAGTCCTATATGAGCACAAGAAGATCTTCAAGCATCAAACCTGAAACATGTTAAAAAATAAGGGTTCAACTATAAAGTTGGTGAGTTCCCATGGTTTAAACACACGCATATATGTATATATATAAAAGGGTTACAAGTAGCAATTCATGTCCATGGTTACAAGTTAGCAAGCTTATAGAACACATACAGTTACAACCAAACCTCGACTTGATTACAAGTATATAAGATTGGCTAAGTGTATTTGGTTCCCATGATGAACAAGCATACGTCATCAGGAGTCGGTAATATATCGACTTTAGCACCAAATAGGCTTGTCAGGCCCAAAGATCTAAGACGTCGCCAGGCTAGCAATAGTTAATGATTGTAAACAAAATATGTATCTCATATAAGACTTACAATAACACAAATAACCATGACAAAACGTAAAGATGAATTGCATGTGCATTTACAAGTATTAAGATGTTTACAAGTGTAAGTTTATAAGATTAACATGTTTCACCCCAAAAGGTGTGAAATAAAGTAAAAAGAGGCATGGAGAACTCACATGATATAAATAATATGATGATAAGAATCTAGACGAGGCTCCAACGTTTTCTTTTACAAGTTGCCTAAACGTATAGATTCCAAGATTAAGTTCGATAATAAGATTAACAATGAGACGTGAACTAGGGTTTCAATTGGAATTTGAGGGTTTAAATAATTAAGTAAAATAATGAATCGTTTATGTTTTGATTTAATAAAGATAATATAAATCAATTAAGTTTAAGAATAATTAAAAAATGTCTCAACAATCTAAGTTATTGATTTAATAGAAATTAAGTTTAATATGTGAAAAGAAATAATTAATTTAATAATTAATTATTTAAAACTTGATAAAGAGAATTAATTAAATACTTATTTAAATGACGTTAAAATTATTTAAAATCATTTTATAAAGTTTTGAACTTTTTAACGATTTATTGTAAAGATCTTATAATGCAAAACCTTAAGAACAAAGTATAATAGGTTGTTTTATAAGTTAATTAAAAGTTTAAGAAGTAGATTTATTAACTATTTATGATATAACATAGTTAATTAAAACATTGAATAAGTAATTATTTAAATAAAAATTGAACTATAATATATTTATAACATGAATGACTACATAATATTTTTATAACTTTTTAATATTTAAAAAAATAACTAGATTTAAGAATTATAAGTTTTTAAAATCTTTAAAAAATAGCTTAATAATTTCAGAAATATTCTAGTTAACAAAATAATTTTTATTGTGATTTAGTAATATAATACAAATTTTCTGAATTATAAAAAATGTTAAGAAAACTAATTAAAACAAAATATGGTGGAGGCCCGGTTCGAACCCGGGACCTCTTAGCCATAAACCATGTCCCTTACCAGTTGGGCTATAGCCCCATCTGGTTAAAAGTTCATCCTAAACGTTTAAAAACATAAATTGCTTAGTTGTCCCAAATCCTCATAAACCCTAATTTTATTTGGATCAAATTGAACATCAAATTGATGTTGTTACTGAAATTAACATTGGGGCTTTCAATCCCTAAGTGAATTCGAGTATAATGGTGTGTCTAATTACCTGGATTGGTTTAGATTCGATAGAATGAAGAACAACGAACATCGCGACTACATGGATGTTGATTCAGGGCGCAAACGTTGATGTTAATCAAATTAACTTTGCAGATAGATCTTAGGGTCGATGTTAAGCAAAAGCCCTCTATCAATTAGGTTTAATAGGGTTTCGAACATAGATCCCAGTTGAGTTGCAAGTCGCGACATTGGAGAGGATCAAGTATGAGGTTGGTGTGTGTTCCAGGGGAAATTATGTTGGTTACAAGTTTAGGAATTGATAGATGATCGATTAGGTTAAGTTAATTGAGTTATTATTAAGGTTTAACGTTCGAACGGTTAGAAAATTTGGGGTCGACGGTTTCCGAGCCCAATCGACCCTTTTAACTCGAATTAAAGTTTATTAAGTGCTCAAAACGGTTTAGGAAACGGTTAGCATCGATTAGGCTTAAAATTCGGGGGTTAGGGGTTGGTTTGGGTGGTCGCCGGAGGGTCACCGGTGGTTGGTCGGAGTGCCGACCGGAAAAGCGAGGGGGGGGGGGGGGGGGGGGGGGCTACGAGTGATTTGTGTTAACCAATTTACACATTTGGTCCTTCCATTTTTAGTAGTTGTTATTTTATAAAGCAATCTTAAAACAAGGTTTTATAATTTACAAATTTGACCCCAAAACTTATAAAACTAATCAAATTAATTTTTTATAAGTCTTTATAACTTTTAAGGCTTGTGAATTTTATAATTTGTTTATTCATTTCTAATAATTAAACTCATAATAATATATAAAATCTTATAAACTTATAAATTAATTAAATGATAAAAAAATAATAATAAATAAATATGAATTTAAACCACAACTTAATACATTCATGGTTTTTAAATCACCAAAATGAGTGCAGTTGTTTGATTAAAGTGCTTGATTTATATATTTGACAAACGGGTTCGGTTTATTTTTAAAAATGGCAGATGTTACAGTGTTCTTCAAATTAGATCCAAAACCTAAGAAGAGTGTGTATATGTGTGTGTCTATGCATATACATATATATATATATATATATATATATATATATATATATATATATATATATATATATATATATATATATATATATATATATATATATATATATGTATATATATATCTATAATTACACAAACAAACCCTTATATGTATTAAACAACATAAACAGTCCCTATAAACTAAAAAGACAAAAATGCTCTTAAGATTTAACAGAAAAGTTAACGTCTATTAGCATTAATACCTTAACTCGTTACAAACGAAAACACAGTACCCCAACCTGTTACAAAAAACTCTTAGTACCTAAACCTGTTATTTTCACTAAACCACAATGACCATTTACGTAGT
Source organism: Flaveria ramosissima (assembly GCA_025215565.1). Classification (NCBI taxonomy): domain Eukaryota; kingdom Viridiplantae; phylum Streptophyta; class Magnoliopsida; order Asterales; family Asteraceae; genus Flaveria; species Flaveria ramosissima. The sequence continues at coordinate 32,899,284 of CM046045.1, forward strand.
TAACTCTAAAAGTTAACAAGTTAAGGTATTTTTTATGAATACTTTTTTACTACTTTCTATATTGTGAATGCCTTAGATATGTGATGCACGCCTTGTGCATTGCACATTGGATTTTTGGTGTTCTTTTTTGTGTTAAAAGTTGTCTTTTTTGTGAATGCCTTGGGTAGTGTGGTGAGTTGAAAAGCATTCTTACAAGGGGTAGTGGCATTGTCCACAACAGAGTCAGAATATATAGCTCTCACAGAGGCTATTAAAGAGGCTTTGTGGCTAAAAGGATTTGTTAATGAGCTGGGAATTGTAGTTGATTGTGCAGTAGTCTATTGTGACAATCAAGGTGTTAACTGTGGTGAAGTTCAAGTTAGAAGTATTCACACTTTGGATAATGCTACTGATATGCTTACTAAAGTTCTACCTTGTGATAAATTTTCAAAGTGTTTAAACTTGTTAAATGTTTGTTAGTACTTCAATTCATGCACTGAGGTGGAGAATGTTAAGTGCAGTGCATGATTTGATTTGTTTTCTTTCTAATGTCTAGGGGGTAAAGGTGACTTTTCTTTTAGTCAAAGGGTTGATGTGTAAACTGTTAACTAATCATGCTTTGATTAGTAACTAACAGGGTTGTTAAAGGTAGTTAAGAAAATAGAGATATGTGTGTAATCGGTGGTAGACTGGGGATGTTCTTTTCTTGTTCAATTGATCACAATCTTTTGCATACTTTTGATTCAATATTCATTTTCGATTTCATATTGGTGTTAATTTCACAACAATGATTATAATCGAGTACTTGGTTGAATCAAAACTTGAATTTTGTTTTGTTTCTACTGATTGAAACCGAACGGTTCGAGAAAACTTAGTTCGGTTCGAGAAAACTTGATCAATTCGTCTCTGTTCTTGATTTAATCGATGATGTTCTTTAATTTAAACCGGTCATTCTAATCGATTCTGATGTTTGATGAATATAAGTAGTCCTAAATTGATGATTCCTTCGGTGTGTATGAACCGACAAACACGTCTACTGGCTTTCGATGAAAAAACAATGATGTTCTTGGTTCCGATTTTGATTATATCCGGTAAATAAGTCGATTTCGAAATGGTTTGATTTCCAGATTTCGATTCTAACATTGTTGCAGGGAATCAATTTTGATGTTTCAATTGTCACACAAACTTATGATAGCATATAAACATACTAACTAATTTAGTATTGAAAATATCATATAAAGTGTTTTGAATATGGTTTATGACTGAAAAATAATTATGTTGTTAAACATTTTGTGCCCCCTTGCGATGATCAAGGCTTGTGAAAAAATAGTTTGGCCACAAATCTTTAAAAATCTGAAGACTGAGACTATATGGTTGATGTGTAAAAATAACAAAATATGATATCTATAATTCACATTGAATTTAACACATGTACGTATATTAATGTTACAAAATATTGATGGTAATCATGATCATATTCAACTTAAGGAAAATCCTAAAGCATTTGCTGAGTCATGATGAATATCTAATTTAGGTGTATAATGAAAATCTTTTTCTTGTATTGTTGATTTTTGTGTTGGATCACCTCCACTTTTCCGGGCAACAAGTGTAACTCCAAAACCCCGATCTGAGGCTCCGGTGTCAATGGAAAACAAAACCTCATTGTATGTCTCATGATCCCACCATGTAGTGTGTCTCAATGAATCAAATGAAACATACCACACTTGTGTATAATAACTAAGGGAGACTTGACATAACCAGTTACATTTTTTGAGAGAATCTCCTATAGCTTTAAGTTTGCAGCATTCGTGTGCTCGGAGAATAGCTAATCTTGATGGCAGCTCGGGTATTCAACAAGCTGTTCGCAGCGTGACAGGTCGAGGAGTTTGAGTCGAGTAAATTCTAAGAGGCTGAAATGTAACCGTGTAAAATCATTACCACCTAGATCCAACTCTCGTAAGTTGGAAAATTCAACAATATCAGATGGTATTTCTCTATCTTTCAAATGGCAGCCACGCAAATCTAACTTTTGTAAGCTATTTTTCAACCGTGGGAATAACGAGTGCAACCAAATAGAAAGTTGACTTCCATATCGTCTTGATGGGATACGAAATGACATATTCATGTAATCTAATGTGACAACCCTAGGTTTAGAATTTTATACACTAGTATATTTAATTATTCAACTACACCTAAGCTAACTTGTATATATTTTTATACATACATGTGTGATATACGTATGCATGCTCTTGTTCTACTTATGCATGTATATATTTGCCCATATAAAATATATGATGTACGTATGCATGCAACATGCATGCACAACCTTTTACGTATGCATGTATACATATTCATAACATTATGATACCAAATGATATATGATCAAGATACATCAATCATACAACATCAAACAAACCCAAAACACAACTCAACCAAACATCACAAACATAAGTTAACAACAAGTGAGACTTACATCAAAACAAACCTAAACAAATTCCCTACACCTAAAACCCAAACCAAAGTACCATTTAGGATTAAAGATCAACTCGGTTAACAACCCTTTAACCCTCGGTAGTAGCCTTAAGCTTCGAATTAGGCAACCAAAGTCTAGAACCATCTTGCAATAACTATGGAGTGACTCATGTATCCCTCCATTTCCACCTAGCCATCGGGACACCAAGAACCTTGACAAACCGCCACCTCTCAACCCTAATAAACAAACTAAGCACTCCTAGTTACACCACATAACTCTAGGAAGTAGACCCATGATGACAAGCTCCACACTTGAAGGATGCGGCGAAAGGGACCATGGGAACACCAAAAACTCTCGGCCATTCTAACACAACCATATACCACCTTCACTCGGACATTTGTTCTTCCGGCTACCACTCTCGAACACCACCACGTAAGCCACGAACCATCCTCTCGGTCAAACACTCTCAACCAAATATCATCCTCAACTCCATTCGGTCACACACTCTCGGATACAAGGCAAGCAACATCCAAGCCTCGTGGAAGCACCGTCTCCCGAAAGATTATCAAGAACACCAAAACCAAGCGAGCTTAGACCATCCTCACCTCCTTCTCACACTCTCCTTCTTGTCAAAATCAAGGTTTTAACCCCTAAAACCCTACTAAATTAAGTTATGAAAATCAAACATGTGTTAATAAAACACATGTGATTAACCCTTTTGATTAAACATTCAAGGTTTTTATAAAACATATAATATCAAACTCATTTTTCAGACAAAAAGAAAGATTTTAAAAATCTAAAAAAGTAAAACAAACCTTGAGACAATCAAATTATAGCAAGAAATTATCAACAAAAGGGTTAAAAATCTAGTTATAGTTTGTTAAATTGATTCTGCATATAAAATAACTATGATTGTGGGAACAAACATTAAAAATATTTAGAATATTAGGAAATTGAACTCTGCGAATTTGGTACTATTCCTATGAATTAATTAATTATATGCAATATTAAGGATAAAAAGAGAAAAATTATTAAAAGAACTGATCCTAGTAAAGGTATAGAAAAATTATGTACTGACTATTAGAATTATAGAATCCACTGGAAAAATTTCGTGACCTAACTCAAAAATTTTCTGAAATATTAATTTTTAACTATTCTGTTAACAAAAATCGGGAAAAATACTTAAAGTATGAAAATAAATTAGGAAAATTTATAGAAAATAAAGATAAAAATGGAGCAGTTTGTGTAAAAATTAGAATTTTTGGACATAATCTAGTATTTTAACAAAATAAAGATAAAATAGGAAAAATTATAAAAATAGCTCTGCTATAGTTTAGAGCATGAGAAATTCTGACAAACTTACGAATTATAATTATTAACCTGCCAAAATTTGATTAATTTTAGAGGCCCGAAGGTATTTCTAAAGAATTATGTGAATAATGTAAAAATAATAAAAATTAGCCTGAAAATAATTTGAATATGAATTTTAGTATATTTTACCTAACACTAAGATACATCTACTGTAAAAATTTCAGAATTTATATTAAAACCTGATTATAAAATAAATTCTTCAATCTGAGGTGCTAAAAAGTTAAAGAAAATACATTTTCTGAATTATAAATATTTCTTTTGTATAGGTTACCATTTGGAGTAAAGGTGAGTTTCATGGCCCATTTTGTTTTGTAAAAGTTTTGGGGGGAAAAAGCATACTATCTGATGCATTATCTTCTGAGATTTATGTTACAACCATTAATTCGGATGTGGAACCGTTAGATAATATTGGTAGCGCTACTTAGGAAATATTTCCTGCACCAATAAGATGAGTATTGTGTTGCTATATTATCTGATTTACGAAATAGTTATGACAGATATGAATATCTGGTTGCTATGTAAGGTTTGGTTGTTATAATGCATCTATGTTATATGATAAATCTGTGAAGCTCACCAACTTTATGTTGACTGTTTTAAGTATGCTTTTTCAGGAATTCACCATGACTAACAGCTTAATGTTCTCCTTTGATGTTTATAATGGCTGGGGAGAAGTGGTGGGAAAGTTTGTGTAAACCTGACAGTAAATTTGTATGATCTCAGTGTGTCGGTGGATGCCCACTACCATCGTCTCTGAAGATGTTACTGTTAGGCTTTTAATGTAATAGGGTTATGTTAGTTCAAATTTTGACTATGATGAATTGATGTAATCCTAACTCCTTTATTAATCCTTGTTATGTTATGTGTATTATATATTTAATATGCCTTATCATGAAATATATATTTATGTGATATATAGTAACAATTGTATATCAATGAGTTCTGAGCAAACAGTCACACCCTAAGCATTTCACGCTTCCGCCGGGATGTGACAGGTTGGTATCAGAGCCATTGGTTATAGAGAATTAGGTACCATGAAATACCTAGACTATAACCATAAGCTCATGTCTGTGTAATTATGTGATTTGGTATGTCATGATTCCATGAATATTAAAACATTTTAAATAGGTAATTAATGTTGGGTTCAAACCATGAAAAGATTTGTTTTGCAGCTATGAGTACTGATAACAATTTCTGTGAGACTAACTCATTTGGATACTCGAATTACAATAAAGAACTTAAACTTGAACCTAAACCTCAGCAAATTCTAGAACCTTTTCCAACAAAAGGGAAGACAATCCTAAGACCAAATTTTATGTCCGTCGTGCACTGTAATGGTAGGAGGATATACCATTAAAACTCCTAGGAAAAGGGTACGGCCCGGGAACAAATTCAAGACTAAGCAAGATGAAGGCAAGGAGATACAAGAAGCTGACTCCCTCAGAAACGAAGAAAGTGAAGCTAAAAGACAAAGGGTGGACGAAGATCAGAGCGCACCACTCAACAAACCCTTAAACAGCTCAAGAAAATCCAACAAGAAATCAGGAAAATTCAGAAGGATGTGAAGGAACTAAAAGCACCTAAGGGAAACATCTTCTCAAGAATTTGGAAATGGATGCAGGGAAATTAGGAACTAACTTTTAGTGTGAAATCTTTAAATAAGAACTTAAATGAAAAAAATATCTTTTGTGTTTGAACTATTACTTGCTTATGTGAATATTGTCAAGAATCTAAAATTTTCTTTTAATATTTACTATAATTAACTATAGAAAAGTATGCCGCCAAGAAGAAATACGCAACCCGTAAGGAAGACTGCAAGAGTGGGACGACCTAGAACTAGACTTGGAGAAGAAACACCTGTTAACCCAACAACCAATGAAGATGAAAGGATCTCCCGAATAGTGTCACAACAGTTAGAAGCTGCCATTCCCATACTAGTAACTCAACTTCAACAAAACCTAAACCTTGGCACCACAACCCCCGGCAACGAAATAACAGCTGATGATGCCGTAAGAGATCTACAGCAGAGGAGATTATAACAGAGAAAGGATGTTCTTACAAAGCCTTTATGTCATGTAGACCTCGAGAATTTGATGGTAAAGGCGGAGCAGTACAGGCCCTACGCTGGTTAGATGAAATGGAGTCAACTCTGGAAATCAGCAATGTGCCAATAACAACAGAACCTTGTTTGCTTCACACTCCTTGAAAGGGGAAGCACAATCCTGGTGGAAAGGGAGATGACCACTAAAGGTAGGCACATTATGAATGAGTTGAGTTGGGAGGAATTTAGGAATTTGGTTATAGAGAAATACTGTCCATATAATGAAATAGAAAAAATTAGAAACTGAGTTTCTAGCCTTAGAAATGAAAGGAGCAGCACATCGGGAATATACTGACAGGTACAATGAGCTCTCGAGGTTAGTACCACATCTAGTGGCTCCAGAATCTAAGAGAATAGGAAGATATATTGGGGACTATACCACAAATAAGGGGATTAGTAAAATCAGCTAGGCCCAAGACTTTTCAAGATACTGTGAGTTTATCAGGAAGTCTGACAGATGAGATGATAAGAAATGGATCACTAGGTAACCCTAGATTTGGAGAAAAGAGAAAATGGAGTGATGATAGCCCAGGGGGAAGATTTAAGGAACCCCCCCAAAAACGAATAGTTAGACAGCCTCCTCGAAACTACCTAGGAATGACACGGGAAAGAAACCCCAGACAGAAAATCAGCCATGGTGTAACACGTGCCAAAGATACCATCAAGGCAACTGTGCGATGGTAATCTGTTACAACTGTAAGAAAAAGGGACATATATCCCGAGACTGCAAAAACCCTGCAAATCCAAAACCAGTCTGCTATCAATGTGGGAATGAAAACCATCGCCGGAACGAATGCCCACAGCTAAAGGGAAAGGCACCGACTAATCAGAACAACCCTCGAGGAAGAGCATTCATAATGCAGGCAGAAGAAGCTCGACACGAACCAGAAGTTGTCACGGGTACGTTCCTTGTAAACGATCAGTACGCTACTGTATTATTTGATACTGGAGCAACCCGTAGCTTTGTTTCAAATACATTTAGGCCACTACTTAACTTGACCACAGAAAAGCTTAATCAAAAATATATGATAGAATTAGCGGATGGTAAGATAATCGAAGCTTATGAAATCATTCCTAATTGTATCATGAATTTAGATGAAAACTATTTCAATATAGATTTGATCCCTATTGATTTAGGAGGATTGATATTGTTGTAGGAATGGATTGGTTAAGTAAGAATCAAGCTGAAATAATATGTGGTAAGAAGATGATCAAAATCCCTTTAGTTAATGAGAATAGAACACTGTGCATATACGGTGAAAAACCTAGGGGCACCATAAAAATAATTTCTTGTAAAAGTGCACAAAAATGCCTAAGGAAGAAATGTTTGGCTTATTTGACTCACATTGTTGACACTAAGATAGACAAAGTAAACCTGAAAGATGTTCCAATTGTCAATGATATTCAGATGTATTCCTGATGAATTACCTGGATTACCACCCCCACGTCAAGTAGAATTCAAAATTGAATTGATGCCAGGAACAGCCCCTATTGCTAAGGCACCCTACCGTTTAGCACCTACTGAAATGAAAGAATTAATGAGCCAACTTCAGGAACTTTTGGATAAAGGATTTATACGACCTAGTGTATCACCCTGGGGAGCACCAGTTTTATTTGTTAAGAAAAAGGATGGAACATTTAGAATGTGCATAGACTATAGGGAACTCAATAAAGTAACTATAAAAAATAGGTATCCCTTACCTAGAATAGACGACCTATTTGATCAATTACAAGGATCTAGTTACTTTTCAAAAATAGACTTGAGATCAGGGTACCATCAACTAAGAATACAGGATGAAGATATACTCAAGACAACATTCAGAACAAGGTATGGACATTATGAATTCCTGGTAATGCCATTTGGATTAACCAATGCTCCCGCCATATTCATGGATTTGATGAATAGGATATGTAAACCCTATTTAGATAAGTTTGTTATAGTCTTTATAGATGACATTTTAATCTATTCTAAGAATAAGAAGGACCATGAGCAACACTTAAGATCGACCTTGGAGTTGTTAAGAAAAGAAAAACTATACGCAAAATTCTCAAAATGTGAATTTTGGAAAAGAGAAGTGCAATTCCTAGGGCACATAGTCAATCAAGAAGGAATACAGGTAGATCCAGCGAAAATAGAAGCTGTTAAGAAATGGGAGGATCCCAAGACACCAACAGATTTACGTCAATTTCTAGGATTAGCAGGATATTATAGAAGATTCATAGAAAATTTCTCCAGAATAGCTCAGCCCTTGACTGAATTAACCCAAAAAGACAAGCCATATGTTTGGGGAGAAAACAAAAGAATGCATTCGAACTTTTGAAAAATAAGTTATGTAGTGCACCTATTTTGTCACTACCAGAAGGGACCGATGATTTTGTAGTATATTGTGACGCGTCTCGTCAAGGATTTGGATGTGTATTAATGCAAAGAAGTAGAGTCATTGCATATGCCTCTAGACAACTTAGGGGAAGTGAGAAAAACTACACTACTCATGATTTGGAATTAGGAGCAGTCATCTTTGCACTTAAGATTTGGAGACATTACTTGTATGGGACAAAATGTACAATATATACGGATCATAAGAGTTTACAGCATATATTTGAGCAGTAAATGCTGAACATGAGACAAAGAAGATGGGTAGAATTACTGAGTGATTATGATTGTGAAATCAAATATCATCCAGGTAAAGCAAATGTAGTTGCAGATGCTTTAAGTAGAAAAGATAGGGTTAAACCGTTACGAGTACGAGCCATGAGAATGGAACTACAATCAGATCTGTTAAGACAAATATGGGAAGCCCAACAGAAAAGTAAAATAGAAATAAAAGGACAGGAAAAGGATTTACAGGCAGATACACATGGAATTCTAAGATTTAAAGGAAGAACTTGGATACCTGATGATGCCATACTTAGAAAGATTATATTACAGGAAGCACATAAGTCAAGATACTCCATACATCCAGGAAATAACAAAATGTATAAGGATCTGAAAAATCATTACTGGTGGCCGGGTATGAAGAAATCAGTTGGAGAGTTTGTAGAGAAGTGCAATACGTGTTCAAAGGTTAAAGCAGAACATCAGAAACCTTCGGGGTATTTACAACAACCCGAAATTCCAGAATGGAAATGGGATCAAATTACCATGGATTTTGTAACCAAGTTACCAAGGACCTCAAGTGGCTATGACACAATTTGGGTTATAGTAGATAGGTTGACCAAATCAGCACACTTCCTGCCAATCAGAGAAGATTACAAGATAGAGAAATTGGCAAGAATTTACATACGAGAAATCGTATCCAGACATGGAATACCAATCTCCATTATATCTGATAGGGACAGTAGATTCATATCAAGATTTTGGCAGACCTTACAAAAAGCTTTAGGAACCCAAATAAATCTTAGCATAGCCTTCCACCCACAAACAGATGGACAGAGTGAAAGGACAATACAAACATTAGAAGATATGTTACGTGCTTGTGCATTAGATTTTGGTGGCAACTGGGATATGCATTTACCTTTGATAGAATTTTCTTATAATAATAGCTATCATTCTAGCATTAAAACCGCCCCGTTTGAAGCCTTGTATGGAAGAAAATGCAGATCACCCTTATGTTGGAATGAAATAGGAGATAGACAACTTATAGGTCCTGATTTAATTCAAGAGACATCTGACAAGATTAAAGAAATCAAGAACAGATTAAAGACAGCACGGGATCGGCAGAAAAGTTATGCAGATAAAAGAAGAAAGCCGTTAGAATTTCAAATTGGAGATAAGGTCTATTTAAAAATATCACCTACCAGGGGAATCTTTCGATTTAAAAAGAGAAATAAGTTGAACCCAAGATATATTGGACCATTTGAAGTTATCAACAAAATTGGTCCTGTTGCGTATAAGTTAGATTTACCCGAAGAATTAAGTAAAATACACAACACGTTCCATGTGTCCAATCTGAAGAAATGTTTAACAGATGAAACATTAAAAGTTCCAGTTCAAGAAATAAAGATAGACGAGAAGCTTCATTTTACAGAGGAACCCATAGCCATATTAGATAAAGAAATTAAAAAGCTAAGAAGAAGCAAGATCCCCATAGTGAAAGTTAAGTGGAACGCTAAGAGAGGGCCAGAGTATACATGGGAAAGAGAAGATGAAATCAGAAGAAAATACCCCCACCTATTTTAAGACAATGGTCAGATAAGTTCATTACTATTCAAATAAATTTCGGGACGAAATTATTTTTACGGGGGGAGAATGTGACAACCCTAGGTTTAGAATTTTATACACTAGTATATTTAATTATTCAACTACACCTAAGCTAACTTGTATATATTTTTATACATACATGTGTGATATACGTATGCATGCTCTTGTTCTACTTATGCATGTATATTATTTGCCCATATAAATATATATGATGTACGTATGCATGCATACATGCATGCACAACCTTTTACGTATGCATGTATACATATTCATAACATTATGATACCAAATGATATATGATCAAGATACACCAATCATACAACATCAAACAAACCCAAAACACAACTCAACCAAACATCACAAACATAAGTTAACAACAAGTGAGACTTACATCAAAACAAACCTAAACAAATTCCCTACACCTAAAACCCAAACCAAAGTACCATTTAGGATTAAAGATCAACTCGGTTAACAACCCTTTAACCCTCGGTTAGTAGCCTTAAGCTTCGAATTAGGCAACCAAAGTCTAGAACCATCTTGCAATAACTATGGAGTGACTCATGTATCCCTCCATTTGCCACCTAGCCATCGGGACACCAAGAACCTTGACAAACCGCCACCTCTCAACCCTAATAAACAAACTAAGCACTCCTAGTTACACCACATAACTCTAGGAAGTAGACCTCATGATGACAAGCTCCACTACTTGAAGGAGCGGCCGAAAGGACCATGGGAACACCAAAAACTCTCGGCCATTCTAACACCAACCATATACCACCTTCACTCGGACATCTTGTTCTCGGCTACCACTCTCGAACACCACCACCGTAAGCCACGAACCATCCTCTCGGTCACCACCTCTCAACCAAATATCATCCTCAACTCCACTCGGTCACACACTCTCGGATACAAGGCAGCAACATCCAAGCCTCGTGGAACCACCGTCTCCCGAAAGATTATCAAGAACACCAAAACCAAGCGAGCTTAGACCATCCTCACCTCCTTCTCACACTCTCCTTCTGTCAAAATCAAGGTTTTAACCCCTAAAACCCTACTAAATTAAGTTATGAAAATCAAACACGTGTTAATATAAACACATGTGATTAACCCTTTTGATTAAACATTCAAGGTTTTTATAAAAACATATAATAATCAAACTCATTTTTCAGACGAAAAGAAAGATTTTAAAAATCTGAAATAAGTAAAACAAACCTTGAGACAATCAAATTTATAGCAAGAAATTATCAACAAAAGGGTTAAAAATCTAGTTATAGTTTGTTAAATTGATTCTGCATATAAAATAACTATGATTGTGGGAACAAACATTAAAAATATATTTAGAATATTAGGAAATTGAACTCTGCGAAATTTGGTAATATTCTGTTAAACAAAAATCGGAAAAAATACTTAAAGTATGAAATAAATTATGGAAAATTTATAGAAAATATAAGAATAAAAATGGAGCAGTTTGTGTAAAAATTAGAATTTTTGGACATAATCTAGTATTTTTAGCAAAATAAAGATAAAATAGGAAAAATTATAAAAATAGCTCTGCTATAGTTTAGAGCATGAGAAAATTCTGAAAAAGTTTACGAATTATAGTTATTAACCTGCCAAAATTTGATTAATTTTAGAGGCCCGAAGGTATTTCTAAAGAATTATGTGAATAATGTAAAATAATAAAAATTAGCCTGAAAATAATTTGAATATGAAATTTTAGTATATTTTACCTAACACTAAGATACATCTACTGTAAAAATTTCGGAATTTATATTAAAACCTGATTTATAAAATAAATTCTTCAATCTGAGGTGCTAAAAATATTAAAGAAATATACATTTTCTGAATTATAAATATTTTCTTTTGTATAGGTTACCATTTGGAGTAAAGGTGAGTTTCATGGCCCATTTTTGTTTTGTAAAAGTTTTGGGGAAAAAGCATACTATCTGATGCATTATCTTCTGAGATTTATTTTACAACCATTAATTCGGATGTGGAACCGTTAGATAATATTGGTAGCGCTACTTAGGAAAATATTTCCTGCACCAATAAGATGAGTATTGTGTTGCTATATTATCTGATTTACGAAATATGTTATGACAGATATGAATAATCTGGTTGCTATGTAAGGTTTGGTTGTATATAATGCATCTATGTTATATGATAAATCTGTGAAGCTCACCAACTTTATGTTGACTGTTTTAAGTATGTTTTTTCAGGAATTCACCATGACTAACAGCTTAATGTTCTCCTTTGATGTTTATAATGGCTGGGGAGAAGTGGTGGGGAAAGTTTGTGTAAACCTGACAGTAAATTTGTATGATCTCAGTGTGTCGGTGGATGCCCACTACCATCGTCTCTGAAGATGTTACTGTTAGGCTTTTAATGTAATAGGGTTATGTTAGTTCAAATTTTGACTATGATGAATTGATGTAATCCTAACTCCTTTATTAATCCTTGTTATGTTATGTGATATTATATATATTTAATATGCCTTATCATGAATATATATTTATGTGATATATAGTAACAATTGTATATCAATGAGTTCTGAGCAAACAAGTCACACCCTAAGCATTTCACGCTTCCGCCGGGATGTGACATCTAATCTATGTAATTTGAAATCTTCCAAATGCTTTAATTCATCAAAGTTGACTTCAGTGATCTTTATGTTGGAATTTTGGACACAAAATAATTATATTTATATATTTTTTATATAAATAATTATTTATTTATTGGTTTAAGTTCTCGTTGAACTATATCGTGTCCAAACTGAAGCTAAGATGAATTAGATATCGATGCTCGAAGTTGAGTGGTCGAAATGAAGAAAGTAAAACTTGGGTGATTATTGTAGGAAATTTTGTAATTTCTTGCATAATGCTAATAAAGTCATGTATTGATTAACATGGATATTTTATGTTGACCAAGTCTTTTAATAAATATTATGAATGTCTATTATGGATCATAATTTTATTAAAATTGGTATTAAACTTGTCATGAATAAAATGAGAGTTTTAATTTGGTCTCATAAAATATTTCATAAATCAAATGGGAGTTTTGGTTGTGAATCATAAAACTCACATAAATATGAACTTATTAGCATTAGTACATAAACAAACTCATGATGATGAAAAGTAAGAAGAAGAAATATATTTTCTTTAGTATCCAAGTTTTATAGAAATTTAGAGAGGAGCACTCTCTAAATTGTTCTTCATACACCATCATCTTTAATCTTGTTCCATATAACTTCATAACACATATACTTTATCCGGTGATCTCTCGGGCCGAGGCACTCTCCGGCAGTACATACTGCTTTGGCTGTTGTACCCTGGGAGACAGACGCGTTGTCTTGAGTAGAGACGCGAAATCTGTTTTAAGGGACCTGTGTCTAACACGATCCTCAGCCACAACCGTCAATCTTTTGTTTGTTATTTGTTGTAGTCAAGGGGTATAGTTGAAGATTCAAACGTGATGAAGACTCGTGTCAAGAATTTTATGTGAAGACTCGTTGGAGTATATACTAAAGACGTTTGTTCGAATCAAGTTTGGTACATAAATATTGTTTATATTTATTTTTTTGTCGTATTTGTAGACTTATTGTACTAAAATATTTCTCATGGCTAACGAGAGTATCGTTAGAATTATTATTTTTTAATATAAAAGTGAACCTATTTCCTACAATCTTAAAACAGATTTCGTGATGGGATTTTTAAAACCTTATCACTATGGTTTTTTAGGTTCACGAAATGTTTAAAAATATTATTTGAGATTTTGTTAAAATCAAACAATTTTTTTTGGGAAATATCGTAGTACAACGTCGTGTTTGGATTATAATAAAGATTGGAGTACAATCTAATATCCAAAATACCGTGTTACTAAACGAATATTTTGATTCTATCATGTGTTAAAATATTTTTATAAATGTTTAACAATCTACCATGTGTGTTAGAGATGGTTTAATTTCTAAAAACATTAGAAAGTCATGGGTTTATAGTTTTAAATATTTATGACTACAATGATTTAAGCAAAACCAAATTTTGTTTTAGAAAGAAATTAAAACTAGTGTTTTGCAACAACAAAAAGAGAAATAGTCTTTCTTATATGAGACGAGAAGCTTATAAACGATTTTCTAATCGTTTAGTTCTAACGAGCGTGTTAGAAGCGGGTTTATTTTTATATAAACCAATAAGCTTAAAAACAATGTTTTTGTTGTTGTTTATTTCTAACAAGCGTGTTAGAACCGGATTATATTTTATATATAAAAAAACGATTTATGTAATCGTTTATTTCTAACGAGTAAGTTAGAACTAGATTTAGATATAAATCGGAAAGTTTTTAAAACGATCTTTGTATTCTTTTATTTCTAACGTACGGGTTAGAAGTGGTTATTTCTAACCAATAAGCTTAAAATGATATTTGTAATCATTTATTTTCTAACGAGCGTGTTAGAAAACGGTTTATGTAATAAGAACCGTAATATTTAAAATGATTATTGTAATCATTTGTTAGAAACGGTTTATGTGTATAAACCAAAATGTGTTTAAAAACGTTCATTCTGTACTAAATGTGTTAAAACGATTTATTATACAAATCGAAAGATGTTCAATATATTTTTTTTTGAAAAAACGGTTTGTAATTGTTTGTCTTCTAACGAGCGTGTTAGATATTAATTTAACCTATAAAACCATTTTTGTAGTTTATGGTTTTGACTATTGTGATCAAGAGATAAAATAAAAATGATATATTTTTAAAAATTGCAACGCTAGGAAATGTTTTGAATGAATAAACATGTGTTTTGCAATCTAAAATGATTAGCTACTCATGTGAGAAATAGCGCGTCTCAAATCACATAATATTCTCGATGAGATTATTCGGAAAAAACAACATGTTTTGAATGAATAAAACATGTGTTTTGCAATAAAAAATGATTAGCTACTTATGTGAGAAGTAACGCGTCTCAAATCACATAATAGTCTCGATGAGATTATTCGAAAAAAAAAACAACTCGAGGTTGTTGTGAATAGAAATAATTATTCAAATACAACTACTTATGAATAAGATAGTGTATACATAACGTTTTTTTTCTTTCGGTTTTGACTATTTAAATTAGAGTTTCAAGATAAGATGATAAACTTGATCGTATGAGTGCATAAAGTATATTGAGGGAGTACGTCAAGACATGCCATATAATCGATATCATTGCTAATGATGAAAGTGTTATAAGCTAGTTTAATTTTTTTTAAAAGTGTTTTACACTTTACGTTTTATTTTCGGTTGTATTATTATTTGTGTTCAATATCTTAATATAACACATGTAATATTTACAACGAAATAAATTAATTTCTATTATGACTTTCAAAATGATTTCGAAAAAAAAATAAATTAAATGGAAATATATAACTTCAAACGGATAGTGCAATAAGAGATTTGCATAGAAAACAACTTGAGAGTTGTTGAATTGTTTTAAGTGTCGAGGATGAGACATCAAATGTCATACAATATCATGAGATCGAAAATAAGATAAGTGTATCATGAGATCGAAAATATAATAAGTGTATTGAGATGAAATACACAAATATGAGATATACCGATAAACTTCATTTGAAATTATCATAAAGATTCACAAGTGTGGATAAATCTACATATGAAAGCAATATATGTTATCTTTAATGAATTTTGCTAAATTCATTTTGAAAGATCTAAATGTTGATGCGTCTACCATCTTAATGGTGTTATAAGTTATGTGGAGGATTTTTCTTTCGTTTGGGAAAGTATCCTTGTTATACATAGCTTAAAGGGAACAACAATACATGTGTGCCAATAACTCTAGGCAAAATTTATGAATTACATATTATTTAGTGTCAATGTGTTTGACTCTATCTTAATATAATATTGATTGTAGACGAGTTTTATTTATCTTGTTAATGATAAATGTGTTCACCAAAGTGAATTGAATCAAGACTTATTACTAAGTCTTTATAAAGGGAAGATAGTGCCCTTTGCACTTCGCACACTCACACTGTTGTGTTTGAAAGTCGGTTGAGTAGTTTTGAAAGATGCTACGAGATCTTGGTCTTAACTCAATGCCAACTACTGACGTGTGTGTATGCTAGATTGGTACCGAGCTTGCCTTTAAGTTGCTACCAACCTATTGTGGTAATGTCGAGTTCCGGTAGTTACTACCGACTGCTGCTGCTGAGTTGGTGCTGAGGCGACTACCGGGTCCAGTGTTATGACTGGTAACTTGCTTGTGATGAGAGGTTCAAAGGAAAACGAGTTATGTTCCTAAACTGAATGATGACGAATAAGTCTCATGATTTGTCTATAATAAGATATGGATATGGACAAGGGATAATGTGTTATTCCTTAAAGCTGTGAAGGATCAGAATGATGCATCTTCTGTTCACATGCTAAAGTACTGTAGTCTAAAGCATGCTAGCCTAGTACTTATCAATTATGATGCTCTAAGGAGGTCAATTATGTATAGACAAAGTTGAAAGAGGATATTCATTCGGTTCAAGGAGGTTGATATAACCTATGAAAAACTTAACTAACTAGATAATGTTATCTAGTATACAAAGCTTAATGAGGAGGACTCAGTTTTCTAGGTTTGTCTGATAGCAAACCTCACTTTGAAATCAAATTGCAAGAAATGTGGGGGAGATGCCATTTTAGAAACAACCCTTTAGGGTATGTAGAAATGGTTTTGTGAGAAGTTTTCTCAAACATATTTAGAAAGGGAGAACCTTTCATTACCTTATATGAATGTTATCTAATAACACTTAAATGTGGGGGTTTCTTGCATTTGAAAATAAAATGTTAGCAATATGGATTTTGACAATCCAAAGATATTGCAAACACATGATCTAGTGTAGTACACAAAGGTCATAAGAAGTCTATGATAGACTCAAATTCTAATTGGCTAGATTTAGAATCTTGATAGATGTCTACTACCAAAGACATAAAAAAGATGTGTTCGTCTTGAAATAAGAATTGTATTCTTCAAATACACTTAGAAGTTTCACAAAAGACATTATTAACTTACGAGTTAAGAACACATCATGAAAACTTATCTCGATTGAAGTTATCTATATCAACTTGACAAAGTGATAGATAATAATTTTGGATCCAAACAACCAGCGGGTTGAATCAAGATGAGATAGAGAGGAATTGGACTAAAGCCCGTAGAAAAAAGGGGAATATGAGGAAAACCTAACCTAGTTGACTGGAGATCCCAAGATCTAGGTTCAATAGGACAACTTAATCATATGACCAACGGAGTCACTATAGGGGAGTACCCTAAAACAAAAAGGGAGTCACGAACTTCCTAGTCCATTCACTCTGGGGGAGTACCCTGAACCAGTGACCAAGGAAAGGTTAAGCATATTCAGGTTAAATGATTGTGGGAATCAATATAACCATAATGCTTTTAATGATTCATGGAATCACCTATGTTAGAGAGAAGTGGGGTCGCTTCGAATGGATTTGTGGAGTGGCGCAAATCCTAGAGCTCTCGCAGAACCAGGATAGTGATCCATGACCATAACGGACACGACAATGAGGGGATGTGCCCGAAAAGGGAGAGTCTTGTGTGAATGTATATTGTCGTCTACACAAAACGGGGTCTGTTCAAAGACATCGCGTCTACACACCACCAGTAGGCTAAATATGCTTCACAAAGGAAGGTTCAATGGGAACACCAACCTATCCTGCAAGACTCAACTGTCGAGTTTTCATTGGGAATTTTGTGTGTTTTGATCGATCTCCATTCATGTGGGGGATTGTTGGAATTTTGGACACAAAATAATTATATTTATATATTTGTTATATAAATAATTATTTATTTATTGGTTTAAGTTCTCGTTGAACTACACGTGTCCAAACTGAAGCTAAGATGAATTAGATATCGATGCTCGAAGTTGAGTGGTCGAAATGAAGAAAGTAAAACTTGGGTGATTATTGTAGGAAATTTTGTAATTTCTTGCATAATGCTAATAAAGTCATGTATTGATTAACATGGATATTTTATATTGACCAAGTCTTTTAATAAATAGTATGAATGTCTATTATGGATCATAATTTTATTAAATTGGTATTAAACTTATCATGAATAAAATGAGAGTTTTAATTTGGTCTCATAAAACATTTCATAAATCAAATGGGAGTTTTGGTTGTGAATCATAAAACTCACATAAATATGAACTTATTAGCATGAGTATATAAACAAACTCATGATGATGAAAAGTAAGAAGAAGAAATATATTTTCTTTAGTATCCAAGTTTTATAGAAATTTAGAGAGGAGCACTCTCTAAATTGTTCTTCATACACCATCATCTTTAATCTTGTTCCATATAACTTCATAACACATATACTTTATCCGGTGATCTCTCGGGCCGAGGCACTCTCCGGCAGTACATACTGCTTTGGCTGTTGTACCCTGGGAGATAGACGCGTTGTCTTGAGTAGAGACACGAAATCTGTTTTAAGGGACCTGTGTCTAACACGATCCTCAGCCACAACCGTCAATCTTTTGTTTGTTATTTGTTGTAGTCAAGGGGTATAGTTGAAGATTCAAACGTGATGAAGACTCGTGTCAAGAATTTTATGTGAAGACTCGTTGGAGTATATACTAAAGACGTTTGTTCGAATCAAGTTTGGTACATAAATATTGTTTATATTTTTTTTTTGTCGTAATTGTAGACTTATTGTACTAAAATATTTCTCATGGCTAACGAGAGTATCGTTAGAATTATTATTTTTTAATATAAAAGTGAACCTATTTCCTACACTTTAAATAGTAACAATGATACAAGTGTAGCGAAATAAGGTTGGCACACCGTTCTCCAATTGATGATAAAAGAGAATCAATCCCCATATTTTCCAAAGACAACTTTACCAAGCTTTCCATATTTGATTTGATCTCTGGGAACTCCAAACTTTCATGACAATATTTTATTTCAAGATTCTTGAGTTTTCTCGTTTGGACAATCGTTGGAAACATTCTAAGCTTAAAACAATGTGATACACTTATGTATTCAATACTTGTATGATTTCCAAGTGATGTGTGAATTTCTGTTATCTCATAACAAAATCGGAGTTCCAACTTTTGAAGACATGGGAGTCCACTAAAATCTGGTGTGCGGAGTAGATTCTTCATTTGTTCGAGCTGAAGCACTTTCAAATGTGGTAGATTCTAATTAATGTATAAAAGCATATATAAATTAATTCTAAGGTATAAAGAGATAAAGAAACAGTTTCAATGCATCTAAAATAAACTTATAGTGTGTCATTTTCTATGTTAATCAAATGATGAATTACCTTGTAACCCTTCCAAAGTTCTTTTTGCAAGCTATAAAACAATCTCAGAACAACAAGCTTCATTGGTTGGAAACTCTCTGGGAATGGACTTCTAGGATATTTATTCCAATAAATGTACCTCAACTCATTTGAAAGAAAATTAGGGCCTTCAATATCATCTATATTATCTGGATTTACACTAAGCCACCTTAGTTTCTTCATGTTTGATATCATCTTATAGAAGAGTGGTGAAACACCACCACCATCGGGACGAGAATAAACTTGTATCGCTTCAGTCTTGTGATTTTCCTGCAAAAGGAAAGAAAAATATAGATTGAGTTTATAAATCATTAAATACACATATAATGTATAATATAAAAAAGATAGGTATCTTAATACGTACCATTGTTGCACCCTCAAGATAAATGATGTTTTCATATTCCCAAACTCTGCTATGTTCTTCAGGATTGTTAGGATGATCCCCTTTGACAATGTAATGTGCCATTTCTTGAACAAGATCATGCATATCAAACTCCTCATCAACTATAGTTATGAGAGCTTTTTGTATTAACACTCGTATGCCTATACCAGGATTATAACCACAAGCTTCGAATATCTCCATTGCATCAAGTCTGCTCTCCCCCCTAAATAAGCATGCAATATCCAAAAATAATTGTTTCTCTAAAGGTTTAAGCCCATCATAACCTAGAATTTTGAGTGCTAATGGAAGCCCGGCAGCATAAGAAACCACACTTAGTGAAAGAGTCTCATAATCTTTTACATGCTCTTTTGCATTATATGCTCTTTTATTAAAAAGTTGAATAGCTTCATCATGTGTTAGCAATGTGACTGGACATACCTGGTCTACCTTGTGGCTTACTAGCAATTGTTCATTTCTTGTGGTTATTATGATTCGGCTCCCACAACCGAACCAATTATGCGATCCGACTAAAGCATCTAGTTGGTCAATGTGATCGACATCATCAAGAAGAATTAAGACATTACTATGACTTAACCTACTTCTTAAAATGTGTTTTCCTTCTTGAACATTCTGCAACTCAATCTTTGTTTTCAAAAGACGTGATATAATTTTTTCTTGTAGAGTCTTTAAACCAAGTTTTCTTGATTCCTCCCGAATATTCTCAAGAATGCAATGACCATGAAAATGGTGAGATATTTTCATATAAAGAGAAGATGCGAGAGTAGTTTTACCACTACCCCCACCACCCCAAATCCCAACCATGCGCACACCAAGTGACTCGATCTCTAATTGTGCTTCGAGTTCTTGCATGCGAACCTTCATTCCAACTAGGTCTTCATCAATATTGGAAGTTAAGGAAAACATTTTATCAGAAATTGTATCAACGATTTCTTTGATGGCTTTCATTTCATGCCTGCAGAGTTGGTACATATGGATAATTAGTGATGTTAACATCAATTCACAAGGTGGTGATACAGCCAACAATCTAAGGCGACGAGTTTCATTAAATATTAGATACGTATATAAAATAGAAATCCCACACAAATGACAAAATTAATAATAGAGTAAATTACAAAGTATTTATTTATTAATATACAAAACTGCATGTTATGTTTTGTAGTTTTAATAATTACTTGTAAAGTTTTTTTTATAAAATTTACACACTTGTTTTCCTTTAATAACTTTCATTCAAATGTACATTTAAGTTTCACATGAGGAGCATATTTATCATTTGTTTTTCACATCTAATATATAAAAAATAAAAGTTATACAAATTCCATAGACCATTTACTTTAAGGTTTAGAAAATTAAAAGATATCGGACTGTTGAGTAAGTTGGTGAACCCGTCCCTATTACCATTGTGTTTGTTCAACTAATCGTCAAATAATTAACCGAAAAACAACCTCCAATAACATCTGCTAAAGTAAAAAAAATCGAAGTCATAAACCAATTAAAAGGTCAGGAAACAATAAACACCAAAATATGCTTGTAAATACTTCATCCATAACTCACATCAACAAATAATGAAAGATAATTTAGGAATACAGATTTCGAGATTGCCCATGCTTCTGTGAATTGCTTGAGTAATTACGGAAGCTAGAAACGAATTGTGATTCACATGTTAATCGCTAAACAACATAAGTCAGAATTTCAAAGAGAAACGAATTGCTAAGCAAATTAGGGATTAATTGGAATCTTACCATTGTTTTTTGTTCGACTTCATCGGTTTAAATGGTGGAGTTTCAAATAGAGGGGGAAGCTGAATTTAATAGGGTTATTGAATTTTAATAATCTCAACTTTCATTTATTGGCCGATATTAATCCCAACTCGATAAATGTTTACAGTCACTCCTAATTTTGAACTTATTTTCCTCCAATGATCCATTACTAACTGAGACTTAACTCTCGTTAGTTTTTTTTATGAAACGATGCCAACTTTGAGCCATTTTTCAACTCCAGCACCGCCTAATCTAAGTTAGGTTTGATTTCTATTGTCTAGCCTTCATCATCACTTGAAATCTACCTCCAACGAGTTCGGTGGTTCAAATTGACGGATCTGATGATAGACTTCAACTTTCTATTTAGTGTTTTGGCCACAAAAATAGTTCACATTATCAAAAAGCTAACAGGGTTAACTTTCAGTTAATAATGGATCGTTGAAGAAAAATAAACTAAAAGTTAGGAGTATTTGTAAACATTTACTGAGTGATGATTAATCTCGACCAATAAATGAAACTTGGGATTGTCAAAATCCCATAACCCAATTAATAGTGCTGAACGTAAGAGGGTCGTGAGTTCACCAACTAACCTAACCGTCTGATATTTTCTAGTTTTTTTTCCTTTAAAGTTACTATTTTTTTATTTTTTAACATATATGAAGTGAAAAGTAAATGACAAACATGTCTCAAATGTGAGTGGCACATGAATGACTTAACTGTATATTTGGATAAGAGTTAGTGTAAAAGACAATAAATGTTTTTTTAAAACATTAGATGTAATTATTAAAGAGTAAAATGCTATTTTCATCCATGATGTTTTGTTGAATTTGTCATTTCAATCCAAAAACTTTTTTTGTCATTTCAATCCAAAAACTTTTTTTGCCATTTCAGTCACTGTGGTTTACCAAATGTTGTTATTTCCATCCACTCAACTAACTTCATTAAGTTCTCCGTTAAATATGAGTGTATTTTAGTCTTTTTAACACCCTAATTGTCCAAATAAAACAAAGTTAATCAATAAAATATTCAATTAAAACTAAAAGAAAAATATAAAGCAACTAGTGAGATCGGACACTTCAGTTTAAAAGTTTTGATTAACATTAACTAGTTTTGATTAACATTAACTAGTTTAGAAACCCGTCTAGACGTCTACTACATGTGTTGTATGAAAAAATTAAATAATATTATTTAGTACTATTAAAAATTAAAAATAATTTTTTGAGATAAAATATACTTAAAGTTACATATAATTAACCATTAAGTAATTAAAAATAACAATAATTTTTCAAACTTTCGTATTTAAAAAAATTATGCTTTTAAAAATTATTGATTTTTTTAACTCTCTAAAAAAATTATTAAAATGTTTGTATTATAAAACTTAATTTAGTTTTTTATGATACAACACAAACCTAATATAACTTTTTCATACAACATGTGTAGTAGACGGGTTTTTAAACTAGTTAGCGTTAATCAAAACTTTTAAATTGAAGCGGCTGGTCTCACTTGTTGCTTTATATTTTTCTTTTTATTTTTAATTGAATAGTTTATTGATTGGTTTTGTTTTAATTGGACAATTAGGGTGTTAAAAAGACTAAAATACACTCATATTTAATGGAGAACCTAACGGAGTTAGTGTAGTGGATGGAAATGACAACATTTAGTAGTGACTGAAATGGCAAAAAAAAAATTTTGGATTGAAATGATAAATTCAATAAAACGTCAGAGATAAAAATAACATTTTACTCATTATTAAATAAAGGACGTACCATGCAAGTTAATTTATTAATAAAAGTCACAATTTCTAATTTATAAAAAAAACTACTTTATGACCAACATTAGAAGTTACAGGAAAGTCGACATGTAACAGTATATAATATAAGTGTATGTAATATAAGTAAGTAAATAATAATTAGAGTTAAGTTCAATTTTACTCCACAAGGTTTGTTAAAAATAACTATTTGCTTCAAAACACTAAAAATATCAATTTATCTCCAAAAAATTCATAAATTGTTTCACTTTTAGTCTAAAAGTTTTATTAGTTGTTTCAACTTTATTCAAGATGATAAAACTTTGGGAGTGAAATTAAAACAACATATGAAACTTTTGGAGTTAAATTGATGTTTTGAATTTTTTGAAGGAGAGCAAAATTAAAATTAACTTTAATAATTATAATAATAATAACATTATCATTAATAACAACTACTACAACAACGATGATCACAAGTTTTGTTAATAAGTAATGACTAATTAACTGAAAATTTTATTGCTTAATTAAGCAGCTGAGTTCGAGCCAAAGTTTGGTCTTTTAGAACCATGAGTTGAGCTTAATTTTTAGATAAAGCAAGCCGATCAAGCTTTGATTTAGTTTAACGAGTAAAGTTTAAGTCTTGTCAAGCTCGAGACTTAGTGAATTGATTTAGCCCCTCAACACAAGGTAAGAGCCCAGCGTATTAACTAACATATATGCCACTAGAAACTTATGCGGTACAAGTTTATTTTACGCGTAAAAAACGTCTTAAAAACACACGCATATTAAAAAGTAGAGAAATTAAATTACCCGTTTGCAATGTTTTTGGGTTCCCATCCTGCAATCCCACAAGCACTAACGAGTGCTTTTCTCCATGATTCAACCTTGTTGATGTTCTCTTTCTCGTGTTTGGCAAACGCTTCTCCGAATTTTCTTTTTTGTTTTCTAACTTCCGAGGGATCCACAGAATAAAATATGGGCATAACAATTAGCTTTCTCTCATCCCTACATTTCATAATATGTGCAAGCTCTTCCAAACACCACGTAGAGTCGGCATAATTTTCTGAGAATATAACGACAGCAATTCGTGATCCTTCAATCGCCTGGAAGAGGGATGGGGAGATGGATTCGCCTCGACCAAGTGTTACATCGTCCTTGTAAGTAGAGATCAATCGATCCACAAGAGTGTAGTACAGATAATCTACAAAGGTTTTGCGGGTATCTTCTCCTCTGAAACTAACAAATACATCGTAATCATAATTACATGTTTGAGAAGAAGAAGAAGCAATAGCCATTGATGTGTTGTGATTTGTAAATCAGTATAAGAGGAAACGAATCTAAATTTAAAAGATAGTTAATGTGGTTGATATATGTGTTTTAAGAAAATTATTACTTTTTCTTCTTTAAACATATTTTAAGAAAAAGGTGTATGCAGGTATGATGATAGTGTGGGATACTTTCGGTCAATTTCTTTTTAGCAAAAGAATGAATGAATTTCTTTAAGATAAACAAGTACGAAATTGCGTGATTAAGAATAATCACATTTAAGATAATATATATATACTTAGTGAATTTGTATTATTCAAAAGCGAGAACTTAACGTCAATTTTCCTACTCTAATAAAAAATTA
Organism: Flaveria ramosissima; assembly: GCA_025215565.1. NCBI lineage: Eukaryota > Viridiplantae > Streptophyta > Magnoliopsida > Asterales > Asteraceae > Flaveria > Flaveria ramosissima. The sequence goes on from CM046045.1 coordinate 32,924,280, forward strand.
TCTTTGTACGACACGTGGCAATACCACAATCATTCTCAATAAAATTTTTCTACATCTCTCTCATATTAAATAATTATCTTAATTAAGAATAATATTATTTATTAATTTTATTTATAAATATATAATTTTTTTATAAAATAATAAATTTTTCTAAAGCATAAAACTTTTTTAAAAATACTAAATATTTTAAAATTGGTATTTATAAAAAGTTACTTTTTATAACAAAAAATAATTAAATTTGAGAGTTATAATAAAGAAATTTTTAGAAATGACATTTTTATACGGATTTTAGAACAAAATGTTTATTTATTTTTGGAAAAGATTAAAAAAAATCTAAAATATTGATATCACTGTTTTATTACTTATAGTTATTTTGTCATACGTAATTTCAGTTATATCATATATTATAATATTATTTTATAATTAAAAATCATTATTATGTTAATATTTTATTTTATTCAACTTATATAACACACGTGTTTACCAAAACTAGTGTTATATATAAGCAAATGTTTGAAATTGCCATTAAAATGTTTCACCGAGTCTAGAACTTATATCAAACGTGGTTTCTTAATGACTAAACAACACATAACTTTGCCCTTGCAATCTTGAATTTGTTTAAAATTCAACGTTTTTAATGAAATTATAGAAAACCAGCTTTTTGTATTTTAAAACTAACCTCATATTTATTAAATAAAAAGAAAAAAGTGAAACATATTCGTTGAGACACGAATTCATTGTCGCGTCCGTAGGAAATTTCATTGAAGTTTCTTTAAAGCAATTGTCCTTTCAGTGGTCCACATGATTTATTTATTTTTCATATGTCACTTATCTAGTTATCTATGAACACTATTTTCTCAAAGACGACTTTTGATAGAGTTAAAATTGGTGTTTTAATTTTGAGGTATATACGGTTTGATTTTCAGATTATAAGTGTGTTGAGTTTTATTTATAAAAAATTGTTATGACTTAAGTTCAAGGTTTGTTAACACTATAAAAGATTAAAAGTTGAGAGATGTGAAAAATAGGTATTATCAGAGTCATTAACATCTCAATGGCACCCTAGTCTAGAAATCAACATTAGACAATGTGGCTCAAGGGTCACCAAAAGCCCATGGATGAAGTTCTAACTAATATCTTTTCCTTACGATCGCGTTAGGCTGTAGCATTGGTTTGGGCTCCCGATCAACGCTATGGGCTGGCCAACCAAGATGTGCACCTAGAGGGGATTGAATTTATGTCTTCTTTGGAAAACCCAAGTCACCTACTGATCAGATGGTGAAAGTGCAATATTTAGATGTTTTATTTTTGTGATTTACGTATTAATTCATGAGGAATAGAGTTACTTATGAAATGTTTATGTGATTGTAGCTAAAACATGAAAAGTATGAAGAATGTGGAAGAATCGATGTGTAAATTGAAAGCCAAGAGATGAAGAGAAGCGGATCAAGATGTTGGGGGACTTTCCTAACTTAAAATGTGCATTACTAGAGCTAGAAAAAGAGTTACGGGACTCACGACATATAAATGGAAAGATATCAAAAAGTGATGAAGTTTGCCAGGTCTAATAAAAAACAATTTAATTTTGTGATCTTAGCTGTAGATAGGGAAGTAAGGCCATCTTCACAAGAAATATGTGAAAAGTGAAAAGCTTGGTTAACAGTTTGAAAACTAATTAAGAATTAGTTGAAAAGAAAACTAGTTTTTAAAGTAAAACTGGTTTGAAATTGGATTGTTTGTAAAACAATAATTGGAAAGGTAATCCTTTCCGGGCTCAGGTTTGTAACTACTGACTTGTCTAGATGTTTGTGAATGGTCACATAGACATAACCATCATTGGTTTAACTAGACGTAATGAGATTGAACGATACTGTTGTAAATGAACTACTCAGATCATGCCCAACTTACATTAACCAACCCAATCTTAACCCTCGTGAGACTTCCCGATGTAAAAAATCTAAAACACTCACAAAAAGCGGAACGTAGGTTTCAATCAACATAAATATTTTAGAAGATCTGATTAACAAATAAATACACTTTGCTTAAGATGCCTATTTCAAAAATAACCCATTAAAAACACAAGAACAAGTCAAACGTACACAAACCCTACCACCCGGAGAATATCACGGATGGTTTAGCTGGACATGGCAACGAAAATCGACTCAAAAACAAATGAAAACATTGTTCTAATCATTGAAGAATCAAACCGAATGATAAAAATAAGATCTTGAGCCTTGAAATCGCCTCCGGAAGTCTTCGGATTGCTTGGAATCATTCTTGGGACTTGTATACGGCTGGGAATGAAGAAGTACCCCCGGAGCAATGAATCTATTTGAAGTGGCTCATTTCGTACCAGAAAAGCCTATGTTCTAAAACCTAAATTTCTCGTCTTTTTTATAAAATTTTAGCGCACCTTGCACCATAGGTCATGTGACCACCGTAGGTTACATTAGGACCTTACTGTTTTTTTCAATGTTTGTTGTACCGCAGGTCGTCTCCCACCGTAACTTACGGTGGGGGCTTTCTACCATTTTCTCCCCAAAGGCCACCGTAGGTTACAATGGCCAAGGGTCCTACGCTGGCCAGGGATTTTCATCTTCATTTTTCTTGTGCTTCTTTCTTGTATTTTGCTCGGGTTTGCACCACTTCCTCTTATAACTTCTCAACTAACTTTGTTTACACCCTTTATTACCCAATACATGTGAAACATAAACACACACGCAATAACCTCGTTCTAACACGTAAACTCATTAAAACCTTATAATTAAATACTTTAGAAACCATTCAAACAACCTAACATAAAAAAGCTACAAATGAAAAATAAGGAGTTATAGTGGGTGGCGCCACCGAAGCCATTATAGGCTCCACCGACGCCACCGGAGTGAAAAATACTGTCAAAAGCATCATCGATAAGTGAATTTCAGCCCTGTTAATGCCAGGGGGCCACTGACGCCACTGGTGGCACCGGTAATGCCGTTCCCTGCATTGTGACGGGTTTTGACCTAATTTTGAGGGATTTAAAAAGAGATTAATCCTAGAGTTGATCACACTTTCCACCACAACAACTGAAGACGAAAAGTGATCATTTCCATCATTCAAAAGGCTTTCCAACATCAAGATCATCCAAGTCCACGTGCTTAATTCGATTTACTTTTACAGATTAATTGATGAGGCAAGGCTAGTTCGATTGTGATTCACTTTCGGGGACGGGTTTTGTGAACGTATTTGTCTTTCTTAGTTTGTAACCTAGTTTTGAGATTGAATTGTAAACCATCCATTTTTAGTTTTATTAATTCAACTTGTGATAAGTAAACAATTTAATTATGGTTCAAACCTAATTTTAAACTCATATGACTTTGGTTTTTCTTAATCATTGTATAATTGGTTTTGAAGTTAGGTTCATATTCTTAAATTGATAGTTATGTGTGTCACACCCTCAAATTCCACCTGCGGAGTTCTACCGTGAAGCATGTGACAAGCCAGGATCTCAGACACGGTCATATCAAACGACACTACATGAATTTAAATAAACATTTGATCTTTAATCAGAGTAAAGCATAGTTGAGATAATAACCAGTACGGAAGCTTATAAGTAAAATTTAAAACCAATACTAAAAGTTGCAAAATACAACGCCCAAATAAAAATGTTCAATGCAAAGGAAATAAGTTTGTGATGTATGTCCTGAGTGAATCCCTAGCCATGCAATCTAACCTTAAGCAATCCTACGACCTGAAAAAACATGCTAAAATATGTCAACATAAAGTTGGTGAGTTCACAGGCTTAACAACATATAATATGTTTGAAAATGTTCACATGGTAAAGTAATTAAAGCATAACGATAGGTAGCTAGCCTATAATCAAGTTACTTAGCGTTTCAAACCGAAGCTGACTGTTTTTAAGTTGTTTGCCTTCCCACCACGTCTAACACAGACAATGGCAAAATGTTAGATCAATTAAACACCCGTTCGACCTCCAGTCGAGTAAGCGTGACTAACGCGGGTGGGGTTTGTAAAACCCAGTACTACTCAAATTACCTCGCTACTCATTACTAACGGTTCGAGAATGTAAAGGCTCTCATATATGTTTGCACTAACGTAACAGTGATAAACAATAATACTAGAAACCATTTATAAATAAAGTTTGCATGTTTTCTCCCCCAAATAGAAGTAATGTAAAATAGGGGCCGTGAAGACTCACCTCGAACGCGTTGCAACAAATAAGTGTAAGCACAAAGGATCGGGTTCCAATTAACATGAGTTTAATTTAATATTTAATTGATATTAAATATTAGTAATGGAATTAATTATTCGAAATAGAATGATATGGTTCGTGATCACTGTTCGGTTACGGTGTCGGCAATCAACATGACTCTCCATACACAAGCAAACGCAAGCATACACAAACTCACACAATAACATAAATATATTCCTAATACATGCATGCTCGTACACATATGCTCCTATCCTCATGCTCACCCCACATGCAACATGCTTCTAGGAAGGCACACATACATACACCCACATACACATGCATGCGCTCAACACTTTCATTCCATGCGCCCAATTAATGTCCCATGCGCCCACTTAATTACTCCATGAGTAAGACTAAATAGTTCCATGCGCCCACTACCTCTAACACACACACACATTTAACACACACACACCATACACATACATACATGCATCAAGCATATTCTGCCAACAAATCCATACCCACATATCATAAACAACAACTCATGGCTGAAAAATATCATACACACAATGCAATAGCCGTATATATGTATATATAGATACACACACATATCACATCTTACGCAGCCATATTCATGCACACCACACACACACACACACACACACACACACACATATATATATATATATATATATATATATAGATATAGAGATATATATATATATATATATAAAATATAGATATGTGGTGTATATATATAGATAGATATATATAGATATATAGATATTTATAGGACATATATATAGATATATATAGATATATATATATATATATAGATCTATATATATATATATAATATATATATATATATATATGTATATATATATATGTATACATGTATATATGTATATGTATATGTATATATATATATATATATATGTATATATGTATATATATGTATATGTATATATATATATATGTATATATATGTATATATATATACGCAGAATACATACTTATATACATACATAATGCAGCTCAAACACAATCGCAAATCACGCACGCATTAAACCGAACGCCAAACCACAATAAATGTTCAAGATCAAATGATCGAACCTAACCAAACGAACGGGAGCAAAATAGAGGAAGAATCGTACCAAACGACTGTCGTGATCGATCTACGCGACTGCCGAAGTGATGTCGAATGTTGAGTTCGCGATTAGAGAGAGGAGTAGTCGTCGGGGTACTCGGTCGCGAATGAAAAGGGGCTATCACTGTTGGAATGTTGGCCGAAAGAGGGGAACCATGTAGAAGGGAGATTGTCGTCGAAGGGGAATTGCTAGGGTTGTTGTGTTTTGGTGAATGGCCGAGAGAGAAGGCTTCGGTTGTTTTATGTTTTGCAATATAGGAAATTTGCACAATGGTCCCCTCAAGGTCTCTTAATTTGCACTTTTGATAATTTGAGTTTAGTTAGTAATTAAAAGTTAGTTATGACTTAGTGTTAATTATTATTATTCAAAATTTAATATACAATTAACACTCACTTTATCATTTACTAATAATGAAATATAACGGATAGAGGCCTGAAAAAAAAATATGGGGTGTCACATCATCCCCTTGTTGAAGAAATTTTCGTCCCGAAAATTAGAACGTCAGCTTAATGTAGAACACCAGGTTTAATAGGAACTATGGAAGGGTGATTCAGAAGCTTACGTAGGAACCCAAAAAAAAGAAATAAACAAGAAATATGAGGTTTCGCGAGAGTTGTGACATAATCCCCTTGTTGAAGGGAATTCGTCCCGAAATTTAAAAGAAAGATATCTTAAGAATGGATACCTTAAGAAGTAGATTTCTGATCTTTGAACAATTGCTAATACTTCTTCTTCATTTGATCCTCGCGTTCCCAGGTAAACTCTGGTCCACGCTTTGAGTTTCAACGGACTTTGACAATAGGAATACGACTATGCTTGAGAGTTTTGACCTCTCGGTCCATGACTTCCACCGGTTCCTCAATGAAACACAGTTGTTCATCCATATGTATTTCATCTAACGGAATGACAAGAGTCTCCTCTGTAAGGCATTTCCTCAGTTTCGAAACATAGAACACATTGTGTATTCCACTAAGCTCTTCAGGTAGGTTCACCTGGTAGGCTACTGGGCCAACCCTTTTGACAATCTCAAAAGGCCCAACGTAGCGTGGGTTTAGCTTTCCACGTTTCCCGAAACGAACCACACCTTTCTAAGGTGACACTTTCAAAAGTACCTTGTCGCCAATTTGAAATTCCAACGGTTTGCGCCGTTTATCTGCGTAACTCTTTTGTCGGTCTCGTGCTGCTGCCATGCGATTATGAATTTGTACTATCTTCTCAGTCGTTTCTTGCACAAGTTTAGGACCGGTAAGTTGACTTTCTCCAACTTCTGCCCAACATATAGGTGATCGACACTTACGTCCATACAATGCTTCAAACGGTGCAGCTTTGATCGATGTGTGATAGCTGTTATTGTAAGAAAACTCGACCAACGGTAAATGAGTTTCCCAATGGCTGCCAAAATCAATTACGCAAGCATGTAACATATCTTCCAGAGTCTGTATCGTAAGCTCACTCTGAACATCGGTTTGAGGATGATATGCGGTGCTCATATCTAGTCATGTTCCCAATGATCATTGCAAGGATTGCCAGAAGTGAGAAGTAAATCGAGCGTCACGATCGGAGATGATGGAAATTGGCACACCGTGCCGAGAGACTATTTCCCTTAGGTAGATGCGAGTTAACTTCTCCATTCTATCAGTCTCTCTAAATTCTAGGAAGTGTGCGGATTTCGTCAAGCGATCTACTATTACCCAAATGGTATCGCATCCGCTAGGAGTTCGAGGTAGCTTCGTGATAAAATCCATTGAAATCTGCTCCCGCTTCCATACAAGAGTTTCCGGCTGTTGAAGTAGTCCAGATGGCCTTTGATATTCCACTTTAACCTTAAAACAGGTTAAACATCTGCTTACATAGGTGGCGATGTCAGCTTTCATGTTCGGCCACCAATAAAGAACTTTCAGATTGTGATACATCTTGTCTGAACCCAGATGAATAGAATATTAAGACTTATAGGCTTCGTCCATCACTAGTTCTCGTAGATTCCCATACAAAGGAACCCATATTCGTTCCATGAAATAACGGACTTTGTCAGATTTTGTCTCTAATTGCTTTTCCATGCCTCGCATGGACGCTGCTTTCAGGTTCTCGTCCTTCAAAGCCTCAAGTTGAGCATTACGTATCTGATCAGGTAATCCAGTGTGGATGGTGAGTTGTAATGCTCAAACTCGCTTTGGCTTAGATGTTTCCTTTCGACTTAAGGCGTTAGCTACTACATTAGCCTTACCCGGATGATACTTGATTGCATAGTCATAGTCGTTCAACAACTTGACCCAGTGACGTTGTCTCATATTCAACTCCTTCTGCTCAAAAATATGCTGAAGACTCTTGTGATTGGTATAAATGTTGCACTTGGTACTGTACAAGTAATGTTTCCATATATTGAATGCAAACACAACGGCTCCTAACTCTAAGTCGTGTATCGTGTATTTTTTCTCATGAACTTTTAGCTGACGGGAGGCATATACGATAACCTTCTCGCGTTGCATTAACACACAACCAAGACCTTGGATGAAGCATCGCAATATACTACAAAATCATCGGTTCCCTCAGGTAGGGATAGTATCGGTGTCGTACAAAGTTTTTGTTTCAGTACTTGAAATGCGGACTCCTGCTTGTCACCCCAACTGTACGCGGTGCCTTTATGAGTTAATGTTGTAAGTGGTTGAACGCTCTTCAAAAATCCTTCAATGAATCGTTGGTAGTACCCAACTAACCCAAGAAACTGTCGTACCTCAGTTGGAGTCTTAGGCGTAGCCCAGTTCCTGATGGCTTCTATTTTTGCTGGGTCAACATGTATACCCTTCTTATTAACCACATGACCCAAGAATTGGACTTCTTGAATCCAGAAGTCACACTTCGAAAATTTGGCATATAGTTTCTTTTGTTTAAGTAATTCTAAAATCAATCGAAGGTGTTCCTCATGCTCCTCCTTGTTCATTGAATATATTAGTATGTCTTCGATAAAAACGATGACAAACTTGTCTAGGTAGGGTTTGCACACTCGGTTCATGAGATCCATGAACACCGCCGGTGCATTGGTCAACCCAAAAGGCATAACCAGAAACTCATAGTGATCGTAACGAGTTCTAAATGTTGTCTTTGATATGTCCTCCTCTCGGACTCTTAGTTGATGATATCCCGATCTCAAATCTATCCTGGAATAGAAACTCGACCCTTGAAGCTCGTCAAACAGATCATCAATACGGGGAAGGGGATAACGGTTCTTAACTGTCACTTTGTTCAGTTCACGGTTATCAATACACATACGGAAAGTCCCATCCTTTTTCTTAACAAATAGGACTGGGGCTCCCCACGGCGATGAGCTAGGTCTGATAAACCCTTTATCCAAGAGTTCTTGTAATTGAGTGGACAATTCTTGCAGTTCATTCGGAGCTAATCTCTATGGTGCTCTCGCAATAGGTGCGGCTCCAGGCGTCAAATCAATCTGAAACTCGACCTGATGATGTGGTGGAAGACATGGTAAGTCCTCAGGGAAAACTTCAGGAAAGTCAAGAATGATAGGGATATCCTCAACCTTCTTTTCTTCGATGGTATTCTCTGTGATCATGGCTAAAATAGCGGTATGGCCTTTGCGTAAGCATTTATGGGCTTTCATGTACGAAATGATGCCACAGACTACACCACTTTTCTCGCCCTGAACAGATAAGATTTCACCACTAGGAAATGGTACATGATCGACCTTTTCACGACAGATAATCTCAGCTTGGTTCTTAGATAACCAGTCTATACCGACGACCACATCAAAGCTACCCAGTGTAACATGCATGAGATCAATATCTTACTTGTGTCCCGATAGTCCTAATTTACATCCTTTAAGAATATAATTTGCCTCGATCAATTTACCATCAGCTAGTTCTACAGTGTAACTAGGTTCTGTTTCAGTTAAAGTTACATCTAGAAGTTTGCTAAACTTGGTAGAGATAAAGCTCCTATCAGCACCGGTATCAAATAATATAAAAGCAAAACAGTCGTTCAGAGGAAACATACCGGTAACCACGTTTTGGTCATTCCTTGCCTCACCAAACCTAATCACGAAAGCTCGACCCTTAGCGCCATTCTCATAGTTGTTATTTCCATTATTGCCCTTGTTCCCATTCAGTTATGGGCAATCCTGTAATGACCCTTTTTGCCACATTCGAAACAACCCCTGGTTGCTTCACCTTGTCGTTGTTGCTGAGGTTGTTGTTTAGTCATTAGTTCACCCTTGTAGTCTTTAGCAGCATGGCCCATCCTTCCACACCTTTGGCAACGAAAATGATCACACTGGCCATGATGATGAAAATTACATTTATTTCACTTTGAATACTTGCCTGCATAGTTACTTGATCCCTGACCATTGTTGTTGTTGTTGTTGTTGTGATTATTATTTATGAAGCTTCCGGAGGAATCAAACTTTCTAACTTGTTGTTGTTGAGTGTTATTGGAGTTTGAGGACTTGCTGGTGGTACTATCCCATTTTCGCTTATAGTCAGATGAACCAGATGTAGCACCACGTTTAGGCAGAGTGCCCTGCGCCACTGCCTGATCGGTAAGCTTATGAGCTAGCCGGATAGCTTGCTGAATAGTAACAGGATCAACAGCTATGACACTAGCTTGAATTTGAGGAACTAGACCATCAATATACTTCTCTATCCTTTTGTAAGTCGGGGTTACCATTTGAGGACATAAAGCAACCAACTCGTGCGAACGAGTCGTATATTCCTCAATATAATATCCAACCATCTTAAGATTCCAAAACTCTCCCTCCAGCTTCTGAACTTCATTTATGGGACAGTACTCATCTTTCATTAAGATCTTGAAGTCATCCCATGGCAGATTATTAGTAGCTTCAAGTCCTAATGTCTGGACTTGTGAGTTCCATCAAGTTAATGCTGGTCCTTCTAATGTGCCAGATGCATACTTGACACAGTTTCCAACAGGACAATTGCACATGGCAAAAACCAACTCAAGTTTCTCCAACCAACGAAGTAGTGTAACAGCACCCTCAAAACCACTGAATGAATGAGGCTTACAGTCCATAAACATCTTGAATGTACAGACTGCTGGACCTGAATTAAAAGATCATAACGATGTTTAAAAATTTAGGATATAATAATAAGTTATCATAGGGAATGACCAATAGGTCCTTTAGGTTCAAGGTTACCTCCTTGATTTTGGTTCTGATTGTTCTGGTTCTGATTACAGGTCTGTTCATATGCCGCAAGCGCGTCATGAGCAACACGCTCATTGATGACAGCGTCCAACTCAGCCTGGGTCATGTTAATGTTACCTCTTCCTCTTGGACGTCCAGCTCTTCTTCCGGACATGATTCTTCACATTCACAATACACAAACATGAGAAAATATACATAAGATATAATTATCATAATGTATAATGTAGGAAAATGCATTTCACAAAACCATAACAGTCAATAATCAAATAATAATCCCTGATAAAAATATATTGTAAGGAGTACAATGTATTCAAATCAAACAATCATAATTCAATATATATCAGTTGGATGGAAACAATCCTGCCCATATGGGTTAAAGAATTTCCTTTATGAGTCTGTTATGGCACTTGCCAGTAAATTCGAGGCTTTTCCTTTGGAACTCTAAGCATCTACGTGTTGTCTCAAGCATATGTCGTGTCTCACGTTTCATCGCAGTTACATGGTGGCGAATGATTGTTCAAGCGGGTAGGGAAGTTAGGGTACGATAGAAGTAGAAGCAAGTGTGAAAGAGGTAGGAGGGTAGGGTACATTATCCTCCCTAATTTTCGTTGTTAGGTGAGTCGTGCGCATTTGAGGGATCCCCGTGCCTCAAGGTTGCAACGCTAGGTTCAAATCGACATCTCTTTGACTCCGGGGGTGAATAAACAGCTGTAGATGTTGAAGGCAAGCAAGCGGAATCCTTCGCCTCTCTATTAGCCGAGGATGGTACAGGTAACATGGATGGTGCCGACGATGATGATATGGACATTCTGTAACGTAATGCGGGTATACCAGGAAATGTGCGTACAAAAGTCGTAAACAAGTATGAGTATCTGTGCAATGCTAGTGTTGTTTCTAAGGCTATAGTCTAGATGCAAATGCAATCCAAGTTCTCTATAACCAGTGGCTCTGATACCAATCTGTCACACCCTCAAATTCCACATGCGAAGCGTGTGACAAGCCAGGATCTCAGACATAGTCATATCAAACGACACACATGAATTTAAATAAACGTTTGAACTTTAATCAGAGTAAAGCATAGTTGAGATAATAACTAGTGTGGAAGCTTATAAGTAAAATTTAAAACCAATACTAAAAGTTGCGCATAATACAACGCCCAAATAAAAATGTTCAATGCAAAGGAAATAAGTTTGTGATGTATCTCCTAAGTGAATCCCTAGCCATGCAGTCTAACCTTAAGCAATCTTGCGACCTAAGAAAACATGCTAAAATGTGTCAACATAAAGTTGGTGAGTTCACAGGTTTAACAACAGCTAATATGTTTGAAAATGTTGGTGAGTTCACAGGTTTAACAACAGCTAATATGTTTGAAAATGTTCGCATGGTAAAGTAATTAAAGCATATCGATAGGTAGCTAGTCTATAATCAAGTTACTTAGCGTTTCAAACCGAAGCTGACTGTTTGTAAGTTGTTTGCCTTCCCACCACGTCTAACACAGACAGTCGCAAAATGTTAGGTCAATTAAACACCCGTTCGACCTTCAGTCGAGTTAGCGCGACTAACACGGGTGGGGTTTGTAAAACCCAGTAGTACTACTCAAATTACCTCGCTACTCATTACTAACGGTTCGAGAATGTAAAGGCTTTCATATATGTTTGCACTAATGTAACAGGTGATAAACAATAATACTAGAAACCATTTATAAATAAAGTTTGCATGTTTTCTCTCCCAAAAGGAAGTAATGTAAAACAGGGGTCGTGAATACTCACCTCGAACGCGTTGCAACAAATAAGTGTAAGCACAAAGGATCGGGTTCCAATTAACATGAGTTTCATTTAATATTTAATTGATATTAAATATTAGTAATGGAATTAATTATTCGAAATAGAATGATATGGTTCGTGATCACGGTTCGATTACGGTGTCGACAATCAACATGACTCTCCATACACAAGCAAACGCAAGCATACACAAACTCACACAATAACATAAATATATTCCTAATACATGCATGCTCATACACATATGCTCCTATCTTCATGCTCACCCCACATGCAACATGCTTCTCGGAAGGCACACATACATACACCCACATACACACACATGCATGCGCTCAACACTTTTATTCCATGCGCCCAATTAATGTCCCATGCGCCCACTTAATTACTTCATAAGTAAGACTAAATTGTTCCATGCGCCCACTACCTCTAACACACACATTTAACACATACACACACACTTATATACATACATAATGCAGCCCAAACACAATCGCAGATCACGCATGCATTAAACTGAACGCCAAACCACAATAAATGTTCAAGATCAAACGATCGAACCGTAACCAAACGAACGGGAGCAAAATAGAGGAAGAATCATACCAAACGGCTGTCGTGATCGATCTACGCGACTGCCGAAGTGATTTCGATTGTTGAGTTCGCTATTAGAGAGAGGAGTAGTCGTCGGGGTACTCGGTCGCGAATGAAAAGGGGCTGTCATCGTTGGAATGTTGGCCGAAAGAGGGGAACCATGTAGAAAGGAGGCTGCCATCGAAGGGGAATTGCTAGGGTTGTTGTGTTTTGGTGAATGGCCGAGAGAGAAGGCTTCGGTTGTTTTATGTTTTGCAATATAGGAAATTTGCACAATAGTCCACTCAAGGTCTCTTAATTTGCACTTTTGATAATTTGAGTTAGTTAGTAATTATATTATTATTCAAAATTTTAATATACAATTAACACTCACTTTATCATTTACTAATAATGAAATATAACGGATAGAAACCTGAAAAAATATGGGGTGTCACAATGTGAATGAAGCCTATTAAACATTGATATATAGTCATTACTTGGATTTTGTCACGTATAGAATCATCATTAATGACTTTTCATTAGCTTCAACTAAGATAACATTACTTTGCCAAACCGGAATTCTGAAGTGGATTGTTTTTTATTCAAAATTGTTGAAAATTGAATATTTACTTTTTACTAATTTCACAATTACTAAAATCAATCAACAAATCAAGTTTCTTTAGTAATGTTTAATTTTTATATTTTCGTTGTTATTAGCATTATCCAGTGATTCTCTTAAGATTCAACACCCTACTTGTCTGTTACTATTAAAGATGATTAGAAACTATTTTATATATATTTTTTACCAATCACATGAAATCGATAACCTTGACCTAATATTAAAACTCGCTCTTTATTTATTCCTCTCCTTTCAGTCAAGTAACCACTACCACTAAGCCACTTTGTGGTGCTTAATTAAGAGATATGAGATGAGTTGTTTTCTAATGTTAGTTTGGTTTTGTTATTTGTACTTGTTTTTTTATAAGTAAATAATATTGTACTTGTTTTTGTATAAGTAAATAATATAGAAGTATTTGGCTATGGAAAATTTTGTATTTTGTAATAAGAATTAATTAAAGTAGGAATGGAACAAACATTTTGTGTTTTGTAATAAAGATTTAATAAAAATAGGAATGAAAGCCGCATGCTATTGTGGGGTTCTTGTCACAATGCCTTGAAAACAATATTAATACAAAAGAGCAAGCAACACATCAACAAACCGCTACACAAAAAACATAGATTTGTTAAGCATACATAAACGGAGTGATATATACTGGCCGACGTATTTAAAGGAAAGATAAGTTACCCTTAGTTATCAAATTAAAGTCATACATGAATACAAAAGACACATAATAATAAAAAAATTGATTGTTCCTTTAAATTAAAGTCATACAAAAAAAGTGAAGGGGGCATCTTTTAGAGGGAGGGGGTGTGAAAACAAGTGGAATTGTAAAATTGAGTTTTTGTGCATTAAAGCATTCACAGTTCGTTTCTCATGTATATATGAGTGAGTAGTCTATATTATGGTGGATGGTTGTTAGTGATTGTGAGTGAAAGAGTTAGAAAATTAATGGGGATTGTATCGTGTAGGGGTGTTCATTTTCGGATATCTGAAAATTTCGGATAGTGGATTTCACTATCCGAATCCGAATCCGAAATTTCGGATATCCGAAATTTTGGATTCAGATTCGGATATCTGTTCGGATATCCGAATTTCAAAAAAAAAGTTGTATTATTTAATAAATTTTATAAAAATATAATGAATTTTATTGAAATTTATTTCATATATCTGAAGTTTTTATTAAAATATCCAAAATATCTAAAAATATCCAAAATATTTAATTAATATTTAATATTTTTAATTTTTTATAAAAATATTTTAGATATTTTGGATATTTCGGATATTCAAAATATCCAAAAATTCTCAAATTCACAATCCGAATCTGAATCCGAATTTTCGGATATCCGAATTTCGGATTTTCGGATTTTTCGGATTCGGATATTTTTAAACACCCCTAGTATCGTGTTTCACTATATTTGGGGAAACACAGTACAACCCTCATAAATTTTCTAATATTTTTTAAAGTGGCTCTAAGTGGATTAGAGAGAAAATATAATTATAAATGTTTGAAAAAGTTATTATTTAATTAAAGAAAATAAAAAAAGTAATATTTATTATAATTATAAGGATGAAAATTGAGGATGGAAATTGAGGATGAATATTGAATGCTTTTACAACATTAGTTTCAACTTTTAAACCATGGGACCAGGTCAACAAATGAATACCCATACTTGCGAGATCAACGACCCGGATGAATTTATGAAATAGAGGGATGATAATGTGGTGCATGTGCGTATGAAACATGAGATTTGCTCCGCCGAATATTGGTAGTTGGTTGTTTACATGATTCCTTATCTTGATTAATTGTTATAAGTGGGTTTAATAAAATTTATAGAATAATAACAAAATTATAATTAGGTTAAATATAAGATTATTACCTTTAACATTATTCTTATATAATATCTAGAGGTATATATTTTATATCTTCATTGTTATTTAATATCATTGCTATTAATATTATCGTTGCTATTTATTATCACTGGCGGTGCAATTGTAGTTATGAGAGTAACAACAACACAAGCAGCAACAAGAATAACAAAACAACAACAACAACAAAAAACAAACAAACATACAACAACAAACAACTCATCTTAAGCGTATGCAAGACTATAATACTAGAATATCGAGCTAGAAAGTAAAGCGACTCGTCACAAGCTACATAAAGTATATGAATACATGAGTATGTGAAGGAGGGGTTGGTTCATAAAAACCCTAAGGGAGCGTTTGGTTGAAAGAATGGAATGGAATTGAATGGAATTGAGAAACTAGTATAATTTTCATGTAAAATTATGTTTGAGTGAGCAATTAAAAGTAAACCCAAGGGAATGTTTCACCTCAAATTCCATTGGTTGTGGGATTTCAAAATCCTTCCACCTAGAGAGGGAATTTGAAATCCCACAATCAAGGGAATTTAAGGTGAAACATTCCCTTGGGTTTACATTTCATTACCACTCAAACATAATTTTACTTGAAAATTATACTAGTTTCTCAATTCCATTCCATTCCATTCCATTCTTCCAACCAAATGCTCCCTAAGTGTTCAATCAATCCCATTGATTTATGTGCCTTAAAAAAGGCTAAGTTTGATCCACATTATCCCGATTGACCCGTTGGTCACGTTATGTGAAATCATGTTTATTTATAATTAACATGTTTGACAATTGTTCAATACATTCACGTATCCCACATAATGACGTTTAAACTTTAGTAAGTTTCTATACTAGCACAACCTACCATACAACACATATGAATCTATTATAACAACCAACTTGTATATTTCAAAGCATCCAATAACTAATTATTTCAAGTTTCCTCATGTGATCACTACCTATGATACTATCATGCAATCTAGATGCACGTACGGTTTATCAGTTTGTTTAGACTTCCAGTTACTAAATACCGTAACCGTAGAACTTTATAAAGTTATCATGAAATCTTTACATGTAACTAAGGACAACAAAATAGGGTATTTATTATTCAGTGTGTCAATACAATTAACACTTAAATTTACAAATTACATAATCTAGATACATTTATCAAATACCCCTTCAGCTTAAATTCCAAAGCATTTTGTGAGTCCTGACGAATCTTAACTTTAGGTATATAACAAGTAAAATCGGGTTCTTCTTGTGTCGTTGATGTGTCTGTTGGACCGCTTCTACTTGTACTTGCAACCATTTTAACTCCAAACTCGCTACATATTCCGTTTCCATGGGTATCGAGGTGAAAGGAAATTGAATCTGCTTTGTACGTCTCCTCCCACCATGTAGTGTGTCTCAATGAACCAAATGAAACATACCAAACTTGTGTATAATAATTATTTGAAAGAAATTTAGGATAATAATCCCATTTTATATAACACAACTCATTTGAAAGAAATTTAGGTCCTTTAGTATTCTTATCAGCACCATGGTTTGAAGCGACATAAAGATACCTTAGTCTTTTCATATTTGAAACACTCTTATAGAACAGTGAGACATGATTAGGATAAGGAAAAGAACATTTCATCGCTTCAATTATATAATTTTCCTACAATAAGAAAAAAATAATAATATATGTTAATGGAGATATTGCATATATTATCCGTATGCCTGTGTGCATCATGTAAAGCACATATAATGTATATATTGAAAAGCTAATTGGCTTAATCATTACCGTTGTTGCATCTGAAAGACACATTTTTTTTATTTCTTCATGGCCCCAAATTCTGCTATGTTTTCTAGGATCATTACAATCTTCCCTTCTAACAATGTATCGACCCATTTCTTGAAACAGATCATGCATATCAAACCTACCATCTACAATAGTTATGAGAGCTTTTTGTGTCAACACCTTAATTCCTATATGAGGGTGATAACCACATGCTTCAAGTATCTCCATAACCTCATATTTCTTTTCAAACCGAAAAAAACATGCAATATCCAAGAATATCTCTTTCTCATCACTTTGAAGTCCATCATAACTAATCTTGAGTTGTTCCAAAATTTCAGTTTGTGGAGTATCTTTTAGCCTATCCAAGGTACTCCTCCACTCCTTCTCGTCTTTGTCAAATAGAAAAGAACCTAAAACTTTAAGTGCTAGCGGGAGCCTAGCAGCATAAGAAACCACACGTAATGAAAGTGTATCGTAATCTTTTAACGGTTCCATTTCATTATATGCTCTATTATTAAAAAGCTGAATAGCCTCATCATTTGATAATAATTTGATTGGATAGACCACGTCTACCTTATGGGTTATCAACAAATGTTCAT
The DNA here is from genome assembly GCA_025215565.1 of Flaveria ramosissima. Classification (NCBI taxonomy): domain Eukaryota; kingdom Viridiplantae; phylum Streptophyta; class Magnoliopsida; order Asterales; family Asteraceae; genus Flaveria; species Flaveria ramosissima. The sequence goes on from CM046045.1 coordinate 32,942,016, forward strand.
TTCTTGTTGTGATAATAACTCGGCTCCCACTACCAAACCAATTAGGCGATCCGACTAAAGCATCCAACTGCCTACCGTCATCAACATCATCAAGAATGATTAAGACCTTGCTATGACTTAACCTCCTTATCATGCATTTTCCTTCTTCAACATCTTGCAAATTCATATCAGTTTTTAAAAGCCTTGATATAATTTTTTGTTGTAGAACTTTTAAACCATATTGGTTTGATTCCTCTCGAATATTGTCAAGAATGCAATAATCTTGAAAGAGGCAAGAAATTTTCTTACATAGGGTAGATGCAAGAGTGGTCTTACCACTACCCCCAACCCCCCATATACCAACCATGCGCACATCATGTGACCCAATTTCTAACTGTGATTCCAGTTCTTGCACTCGAGTCATCATCCCAACAAGGTCTCCATCAACACCAAAGGTTACAGGAAATAACTTATCAGCAATAGTATTAACAATTTCTTTAATAGCTTTCGATTCATGTCTGCAAATCAAATATTTACGGATAATGTATGCTTAGATGGCCTGGTCATGTTGTTCACGTAGTGGTCTTGCAACCAACATATACATATATCTCAAATATGATGAATCAGATTGTAGCCTCAATTAAATAGTTGGTTGACTTAAAAATAATGCTCCTTCAAGAAAAAATTAGGAGCTTGAAAGCATGTGAAGAAAGAACCAACATGAAAAACAAGTTGCACAGTAAAATGGTAAAGTTGATCAGTTGTTGCTTACCTGTTTTGAATGGCAAGAAAAACAAAAGAGTATGGATTCCAAGATAAAAAAAGGGTACAAAAATGATCATGGTACCTGTTGAATTAATTCTCATAGTCTTATGGGTTATTGTGTTATTTAGTTTAATGTTTACGTATGTACTTGTTCACATGCATGTATGCATCCATGTGAGGTTATGGGTGTCTTTTGTCTTTTGTCTTTACTTTCAGTCAAGGCAGTTGTTGCCAAGTAGTGTGATAGATGTAGTAGAGTAGTATGTCTAATAGTGGGGTAGTTGAATTGATGGAAGTGGGTTTGTAACAGTGACTTTATAATCCTTCATTTGGTGATAGTTGGAGAATGGTTGAGTGTTGAAGAAACCTTTTTTCCTCCATACATTTCATAGAGAGTTGTGAAAGATACTTTGTTTCTGATCCAATATGTGGTATTAGAACAAGGTTGGAGATTAAGTGAGTGCAGAGGTAACAATCATCCAATGGCGAATAATGTAGCGAATTGGCCTTTACCCCCTCTCCCAATTTTCAAAGGGGAAGGCTATGAATATTGAAGCATTCGAATGAAGACGATTCTGAGATCTCAAGATCTGTGGAATTATGTAAACAACGGGTTTAACGAGCAGGACAACGATCATACTCGATAAAGAGAGAGTATCAGGAGGGATGTGCGTGCCTTGTCCTTGATACAACAAGCAAAAGTCTTTTCCCGTATAGCTGCCGTTACAACTTCACAACAGGCCTGGACACTTCTTGATCAAACTGAGTTCCAAGGTGATTTGAAGGTGAGAACAGTTAAACTACAAGGTCTAACATGAGAATTTTAAACCGTCCAGATGAAAGATGGTGAAGTAGTTGCCGATTTCTTGTCACAAACTATCAAGCCTTGGCCAATGTGTGAAAGTTGTGCACTTGGAATGCATGTCAAAAGACCATTCCCAAAGGATGCTTCAAGAGCCTCTCGGTTGCTAGAACTGAACCATGCGGACCTTTGTGGTCCAATGTCGGTTCAATCACTAGGTGGAAGTCTGCACTACTTTCTACTTATAGATGACTACAGAAGAATGTCATGGGTGTTCTTCTTGACAAGTAAGGTAGAAGCATTTCTAAAGTTCAAAAGTTTCAAGGCTCGGGTTGAGAATGTTGATATTCTTATAAAAGCTCTTCCAGTGATGAAGGTTAGTAAGATTAGGCTAATTCATGGTGTGGGAGATTTGTTGGGTGATTCTTGGGTTGTGTTTGGTTGGAAGAAATGGAATGGAATGTAATTGAATTGAATTGACAAACTAGTATAATTTTCAAGTAAAATTATGTTTAAGTGGATAATGAAATGTAAAACCCAAGGGAATACTTCACCTCAAATCCATTGGTTGTGAAATTTCAAATTCCCTCTCTAGGTGGAAGGATTTTGAAATCCCACAACCAAGGGAATTTGAGCTGAAACATTCCTTTGGGTTTACTTTTAATTGCTCACTTAAACACAATTTTACTTGAAAATTATATTAGTTTCTCGTTTTCATTCCATTCCATTCTATTCTTTACAACCAAACGCAACCTTGGAATTAATGGGGAGTTTGTTAGCATAATTCCAAGAATAACAAAGTTTGTAGTATAAATGTCAATGTGTGAAGGTTTAGGGACTTGTTTTGTACTTTTTGAATAATGTTTGTTAGGTTGTTAGGAGTTGATTACTTAGTTATTAATCTTTTTCTTTTATTAGTGTACTAGCTAGAATAAACTTGTATATTACACGATTAAATAAATAAAATATTAAATATAATAAAATTTATTAATTAGAACATGATAATTTAAAATAAGATATGATTCAAATTACGTATAATTAAAGTCTATAAGTAATAAACAATGAAATCAGTTCTTTAAACTTTTGTTTTTTTTTTCAAAAAAATTACATTCTTGTTTCTAAACAAACTTTTTTAACAAAAAATATCATTTTTAAAAATTTCTTTATTATACAACTTTAATTTTTTTTGTTTATAATAAATTTACTTTTTAATAACACAAAATTTAAAATATTCGTATTTCTATAAAAGTTTGATGTTTTAGAAAATTTTCTTATTTTATAAAAATATGTTTATTTAGAAATAAATTTAATAAAGATATAATATTCTTAAATTATTAAAAAACTATTTTTAATCTACAAAATTATAAAATAATATTAATAGTAATCAATGTAATTATTTAATTAAAAAAATTGATAAGAATAAATATGATGCAAGGGCGTGTCATATTTAGTTACTATTATATTAAAATAGATATTCACATCATCTTCATCAATTCTATTTGGGAAGCATTATTATTTTTGATTCATTCATTTTTATACTAGTTTTACAGAAGCTACGTGCTGAACTTGATCTTTACACATAAGTAAAGATGTAAAAATGTCTAGTTTACTACGGTCATTATTCTAACGACCAAAAATGTTGCTTTAAGCTCGGCAAGTAAAAGTTTCGAGGCAGCTTATTTATTTTTAATGATTTATACCTCTTACATAATTCATTATATATAAATTATAAATAACTAGTATTAAGCCCCCGCGTTGCGGCGGGAGGCGTAAACCATGCCAAGTAACACTAATGGCATACCACCGTCATTGACCACCAACGCCAAAAAAACCATACAAAAGTAAAAAATAAATCGAATAAAAAGTAGACAAAAAAACGTTAAACCACACACACGTTATGGCGTGTTAACTCGTAAAATTTAAACCGAGACGTAAAACGAAAAAATTGTAAAATATATGAAAAGTATAGGGGACCAAAGTTGAAAGTAAAAATTTACTGAGGCTAAATTGTAAAAGATGTAAAATATTTTGTTAGAATAAAAAGCTAAAGATTAAAAAAATAAAACAAATTAATTGGGTACAACCCATGAAGCATAAAGTATAACTTACAATGCATAGAAAACTTGCTAATTAGTATATATATAATATTTCATAAAAAATGATCATATATTATATTATTAAAATCATACATATTAGAGAAATACATGTATGTTATTATTTTGGTAATAAAATTTATATATAAAAATTTTGGCTCTAATTTGAACAGTTAAACAAGTAAGTCGAAAAGCCAACTCAGCTCACGAGCCAAGCTGACCTTGGCTCGAGCTCGGATCAATTACATATTAAGACGGCTTGGCTCATTTAAATAAAAGCCAATTTCAAACAAGTTTTTTTCGAACCTTTTCAAACAAGATTCAGACGAGGTGTGTGCTTTTTGAACAACACTAACAATAAGGCAAGAGGAACATCAGCTTTGATTATAAAACGAGTCAAGTTTGAGCTTTTCAAGCTCAAGATTCACTAAGCTGGTTCGTTCACTTGATGCGAGGTGTTTAGTCTATTAAACTATTAATAAGATCACTTGACCCAGACAAAAATAATAACACTTAAAAGAAAAAAAAAGTTAAATTACCCATTTGCAATGTTTTCGGTTTCCAATCCAGCAATTTCACATGCACCAGCAAGTGCATTTTTCCATGATTCTGCTTTGTTAATGTTCACCGTCTCTTGTTTAGCAAATCCTTTTCCAAATTCCCCTTCTTGTTTTCTCACTTCGGAGGGAGTCACATTATAAAATACGGGCATAACAAATAGCTCTCTCTCATCCTTGCATTTCATAATATGTGCAAGTTCTTCTAGACACCACGAAGAGTTGGCATAATTCTTTGAGAATATAATGACAACAATCCGTGATCCTTCGATGGCGTTAAAGAGAGATGGACGAATGGATTCACCTCGGGGAAGTGTCTTATCGTCCTTGTAAGCGGTGATCTTTCTATCCTCAAGAGATGAATAGAGATGATCAACAAACGTTTTTCGGGTATCTTCTCCTCTAAAACTAATGAATACATCGTAATAAATGATTGAAAGGAAGAAGATGCAGGTGGGGAGTGCGATAATGACGATGAAGATGCCATTGGTGTGTTCTCAATCGGTGCAAGTTGAAAGAAATCGAAGTTTGAGATGATATGCATGTGGTAAGTCCCCGAACCCCACCTTCACATTTATAATGAAAGAAAACCCTTTGTCTTGTATAAGAGCAAAATTAAATTTATACAACTATATGAAGTTATGTTTCTATTTTTAAATATTGCAGTTTTTAGTTAAGATATAATATGTTATTTATATTATAATTTTTATATAGTAATTAAAAATAACAATTTTTTGACCACTTTCTCCCGGCTTGGCTAATTATAATGATGTGTAGAAAAAATATATAATGTCTAAATTATCTCTCATATAATTTTTTTATAAATACAAAACTGTCTATTTCATACTTATTTTATAATTACTATATACATTAAAACCCATTGGCGATTAACACAATGGTTTTAATATTTGAATATACCTTAGTTATATGTGTATTATATATTTTGCTTTCAAGTTTAGTTACCGAGGTGGATTGGAATTGGTATTGTCGAAGTGTTGTGGCACTTTGTTGATTATCTTATTCTTTTTAGTCACACTGTCGCTACTGACCACCAATACCAAAAAAGCTCACAAAGCAAAAAAAATAAAAATGAAAAGAATAAGTAGACGTAAAAACATTGAACATGCACTCCCGTTGCGGCTTTTTAATGTGCAAAAGTTAGACCAAAATGTAAAACACAACGCGACCTTTAAACGAACAAAATAGAGGTAAAAATGTTGAACCACATACGCATGTTACGGCATGTTAACTCCAATTTAGACCACAATGTAAAAACGAAAATTTTATAAAAGATGAAAAGTATAGGAGACCGAACATAGAAAGTGAAAAAAAATGTTAGGGTTAAATATACTAGATGAAAACTATTACGATTAAAACTAGAAAAATTAAATAAAAACAATGTACAACCTATAAAGCATGATGTACAACTAATAATGTATAACTAAATTGAAATTTAGTAATATATATCTAATTAATTTCATATGTATTTTTATTTTGACTATAAATTATGTTTTCTAAAACTTCAATTATACTTTTCGGATGTACCGATTCATATCTACGTTTGGTATACACTTTATTCAAAACAAAGCCCGGTTAAAATTGGTGTATTTCAATTTTTGTAATTGTGAATATCTAGTTATGACATACTTATTTTTATCATGTTTATTTGTATCTACATTTCGGTATATATACTTTATTCAAAAAGATGTCAGGTCAAATACGGTATATGTTTTAAATTTTATTTTTAAACGTTTAATATATACAATTTCTAATATTTCAAATTGTAGGAATTGAACCTAGAGGCTCGGGAAATCAAATCAAGATGATCAAGGTCAAGTCGCGTGAGAACCTAAAGTTGTCGCGCGAGAACTTGCTTCTCGCGCAAGATCCTTGAAGTCGTGCGAGAACAATGCGAGAACTTCATAGATTAGTATAAATAGTTAGTTCTTAATGTAATCTGTAAGCTTTTTATCATTTTTCAGATTTCACACTTATTGTAATTTGATTCAAATCAGAAAGCAATACAAAGAATGTTATTTCCATTTGTGCTCAAGTCCATTTGATTCTTATTTAATCTTCATACCGTGTGCGATTACATTCCGTATTCTCCTCACGAGATCGATTCATTGTTATTGTTGTTCCTTACAATTGGTATCAGAGCTTGGTATGCTCTAGATTGTTTGTTTGAAGATTGAAGTGTGTTTCTGAATTGTTCTTGAGCTCATAATTGAAATTCGTTGAAGATCTACTTGATTTCAGCTGATTTTGACCATAAGTGAAGATGTTGAACATTGTTATGCTGTTGATTGAAGATTTGAAGATTTTATGTGATTAACAAGCTTAATTAAATCAATTAGAGACTCTTAAGATCTTAAGTGAACCTAATATCACTAATTCAACACCTAATAAATCAATTTGAACAAATTGATGAAAGATTAAAGTTGAAACTCTTCAGAATTGAGAAAATGATTCAGGCGAAAAGTTTGTGATCACACGCGAAAAGTTTATGTTCACGCGAGAAGCTTGATTTTTGCAAAATTCTGTTGGAAAGCTTGTTATAGAAAATTCCTTTCGTGTGAGAAGTTCATGTTTTCGCAAAAGTCAGTTTGAAAAGTAACCATGTGAAACGTTTGGTGTTTGTTCACGCGATAACTCTGTTATTCGCGCGAGAACTTCAAGTTTGAAAATTTCTGAGATGTTTGTTCTAAAGTCTGAAAATGGCAAATCTAAAATACATCACTATCACCATCAACATTCAACAATAAGATTGGAATCAGCACAAAACCTCCCATATTTCTTAGCGAAGAAGACTACCCTAACTGGGTTTATAGATTTGAAAATCATGTTATTTATACCAAACCCCGATGATGCGATCAATCAAACAAGGACCATGGATTCCTATGTATAACAATGAGAAAGGAGAGTTGGTGCCCAAACCTAAACACCTCTGGGATGATGAAGACTTGAAGAAACTGGAGCTTGATGACAAGCCGTATTGTCACGGCCTGCTAAAATCAGTTCGCGTTACTCGGAATCCGGAAGTTTCCGGACACATATGGATGCGTTTAGAGCTGCCCGGAAGTCTCCGGAACAGCCCACACAACGCCAGAACAATGTAACAACGTTTGAGCCATCCAGAACAGCCTTGAAACATCAAGAAGTTTGCAAGATATCTCCTAGAAACATCTAGGAAGAAGGCTGCCAAGAAGGATCTAGAAATGCCTTCAAATATTAAAGATAATATCATGTAAATATTATAGATTTAGAATATTCTAGATCAGGAATAAGCTAGATACTTGGACATGTATAAATAGGTGATGTTAGGATCATTTGCAAGCACCCAAAAACACATACAAGTCTTGTGTACTACTTGTAACTTTCTCTTGTAATCATCATTGTAAGCAATACAAAGTTATTTGTATTACGAGCTTGCAAACGCTTCCGCATCGTTACTTGATACGATACATTGTTTGGGTCACAAAGGCTGAACTTAGATCGAATCTAAGTGCCGCACGAGGGTTGAGGAAATCACTCCGTGACAAGTGGTATCAGAGCAAGGTTGGTTCATTCGGGAATGGTAACCGAAACAAGCAAACTCGTAACCATGGAAGAGAAACAAGGACGAGATGAATCCCAAAAGGGATCAAAGAAGGATCGAGGTACTTCCAAGGATCGTACCTTGGAAAAACGAGTCGGTGACATGGAAACAGGTCTTGTTGAGATAGGAACTCAAGTAGACTTGTGTTTCCAACGATTGGATGCTTTAGAAGTAGACTTCATGGAGCTTAGAGATGGACTCAAAGCTGCTGTGGAGCTGCTACGAGAGGAGGTAAAGATAATGATCAAGGATGCAATCGGAGATGTTACTACCAAGCTACAAAAAGACATGGATGAGCTGTCAAGCGACATGCATCGAAGTCTAATGGGCTTGGAAACTAAAATTGTTGATTGCAACAAAGCCATGATCACGACTGGAGGTAATGTCGTGAACTTTACTCCAAGAATCAAAATTCCCAAACCATCACCGTTCATGGGCAAACGGGAAGCTCGGGCGGTTGACGACTTTATTTGGGAAATAGAGCAGTACCTAGGAGGGGTACAAATCTTGGACGACGCCACCAAAATAAAGACGGCTACAATGTACCTCAAAGATACAGCGGCGCTATGGTGGAGACGCCAAAGCATGGATATTGAACGAGGTACGTGCACTATCAAAACTTGGGCTGAATTTGTTCAAGAACTCAAAAGACAATTTTATCCGGTAAACGCTGAACACGAAGCGAGAAGTCGACTTCGTAAGCTCAAACAAACCGGGACCATCAAGGACTATGTTAAAGAATTCACAACACTTGTCCTTGAGATCCCGGACTTATCGGATAAAGACTCCCTTTTTTACTTTCTCGATGGTCTACAACCATGGGCTAAGATAGAGTTGGAGAGACGAAATGCTCAAGATCTAGCTTCAGCGATTGCAATAGCTGAAAGCTTGATCGATCATAAAGAAAAACGACCATATAAGCCTATGAATGAAGAAAGTGATGATGAGAAAGGTGGGGGAGTTAAGGCCAACCATGATCGAAAGGTGGAACCAAGAAGACCACCCCGATACGACAATGAAATGCATCCTCCAAAATTTTGTTTTAAATGTGATGGACCGCATAATGCCCGGGACTGCCCAAAGAAACAAAGCCTGCACGCCATGGTGGCTAGAAATGATGATGCATCCCACGAAGACAAGGAGGTTCGTCTCGGGGAAATGCAACTACAATTACTGAATGCCTTGACGGCACACGAAGGGAAGCCGTTAAAAATGGTTAACTCCTGCCCAACGGAGCGCAAGGGTAACATCACAAGCGTGGAGGCAAAAGGGCTTTGGTTTGTGAACTTGGAAATAAATGGACGACTTGCAAAGGCACTGATCGATACCAGAGTAAGTCACAATTTCATAACACGAGAAGAGGCTAAGAGACTCGGCCTAAGGATATCTACTCGTGATGGATTTCTCAAAGACGCCAATGGTAACACGAAAGCAATCGAGGGAATGTCATGGGCTGTCAAGACCAAGATCGGGACATGGCAAGGAAAGCTCGATTTCTCGATAGCACCATTGGATAACTACAAGATTGTGCTCGGGATGGACTTTTTCCGGAGAGCAAAAGCCGTTCCAGCAACATTTCTAAACACATTGTACATCGTCAAAGGCGATCAAGTACACACTGCCATGATGGAGTCTAGCCATCAAGGCAAAACACTATCCATCTTGCAACTCATGAGAACAAGCCGAGGGTCATGCAAGAAACACGAGTAGGACGTCATGGGTTTAGGTGGGGGAGAATGTCACGGCCCGCCTAAAATCAGCTCGCGTTACTCGGAATCCTAAAGTTTCCGGACACATATAGATGTGTTTAGAGCTGCCCGGAAGTCTCCGGAACAGCCCACACAACGCCAGAACAATGTAGCAACGTTTGAGCCATCCAGAACAGCCTTGAAACATCAAGAAGTTTGCAAGATATCTCCTAGAAACATCTAGGGAGAAGGCTGCCAAGAAGGATCTAGAAATGCCTTCAAAGATCCAAGATAATATCATGTAAATATTATAGATTTAGAATAGTCTAGATCAAGAATAATCTAGATACTTGGACATGTATAAATAGGTGATGTTAGGATCATTTGCAAGCACCCAAAAACACCCAAAAACACATACAAGTCTTGTGTACTACTTGGAACTTTCTCTTGTAATCATCATTGTAAGCAATACAAAGTTATTTGTATTACGAGCTTGCAAACGCTTCCGCATTGTTACTTGATACGATACATTGTTTGGGTCACAAAGGCTGAACTTAGATCGAATCTAAGTGCTGCACGAGGGTTGAGGAAATCACTCCGTGACAGTATGCTGCCATCACGATGGGAGCTGAAGCATCTGCATTATATGCCAAAATGGCCAGTAATCCAAATTATTATGCCAGCTATTCCCAGTTGTGTCAACAACAAATAGCCAATTCTCAAAATGTCTAGGAACCACCCATGCCTAAGTTTCAGGCTTCTGATCAACCTCATTACAATCAAGTGCAATCCCAACCACACAGTCAAGCCTCTCAGCCAACACAACAAGCTTTTATTGTAAACTCCAATCCTACCAAGCAAACAATTCAAATAGCTGAAGAGCATCTGGCTCTATTAACCACTTTCATGAACAGCTATGAAGCATTTACACCAAGAAGATTAAGTGCAGTCAACATCTTAGTTGATGACTTACAACAAGTTAATCCTGATGATGTTGAGGAAAATGATATCAAGTATCAAATGGCAATGGTGGTATATCGGGCGAAAAACTTTGCTAGAAGGACCGGAAGGAAGATGTTTGATTTAAACAACTCTAGCGAAATTGGGTTTGATAAATCAAGTTTGAGATGTTATAATTGTGACAAATCTGGTCGCTTTTCTGGAGAATGTACTGAAGGGAGATCAAACCAGAATAACAATGGAAAGAAAATAGTTACGGTAGAGGTAGAGACTAAGGGTGATAAAGCTAGCTCATCTAACAACTAAGCTCTGGTGTGCCAAACCAATGATGAATATGATTGGTCAGACCAAATGCAAAATTTAGATATCAAATTTTCTATTGGTTTGTTAGCTGAAATTCAAACTGGTGATGAAAATGGTGAGAAGAATATACTCGATGAGTTTGTGTCTGATGATTTGTTGAAGGGGGTGTTTGCTAAAGAAGTCTATAAGAATGTTGAGGGGTGGTTGAGTAACAGCAGTTGAGAATACTCCAGCTCAATCAAAGATGAATGAAGATGTAAAGGGAGAAAATGAAGAAAAAGCTGTTGAGTTCACTCCAGCTAAAGAGGATATGTTTGAAAATATTGTTGAGGAAACTCCAACAACTACTTGTGATGATAACGATGTCAATGTTGTTGAGATTACTCCGGCACCCAAAGTAGAAGAAACAATTGTTTTGAAGGCCTTCATGTTAAATGTCATACCTAAAGAGACAAAGAAACAAGAAGGAAGTAAAGAGGTACATACTAATCTTTGTTCAAATAATTGTACAGAAAAGGTAAACAGATACAGAGTTCACAATGAACGCTTGATCCTAGAAGTTGAAAAACTTCAGAATCAAGCTCGTAAATTTAAAAATGATGAGAAAATTTTAAAAGAAAAGATAGATGGATTGAACAAATCAATTTATCAATCTAAACTTCATCTGCATGATAAAGATTGCAACATAAAAGATTTAAAAATCCGTAATAATGAGCTTTTTTTAGAAATCAATAATCTCAACAGTGAACTCTTATCTACAAAATTAACTGTTGAAAAATTTGAGGTATCCTTAAATATGGTTGAAGGTATAAACAAGTCTCAAATGACTCAGAAAATTAATGGTAGAAAGAGTGGTGTTGGATATTATAACATTGCACCACCTATTAATCATGATTATACTTGTTTACCTTCATCTATTACCATATAAGATGAAAAGACCTATGGATTAGATTTTCAACCAAAGTCAGAATTAATAACTCCAGTCAATGTTTCACTGATTGTTCACCTTGTCATAATAACTAAATTTAAAATTAATCATGACAATTCTTTTGCAGAAAGTATGAAGAAAGAAGGGTTGGTTGAAGATTGGGAAAGTATGATAAAATAGATTTTAAGGAAAATAAAAGTTGTAATGAAAAATATTCATGTAATTCATCATCAATCATTAATGAGATTTCAGATGTTTTTGTTTCTACAAATGATTGTCAAAAATTGTATAACAAACAATTGAAATTAAAATCAAAAATAGATTTTAAAGAAAATGAAAAGACACGAGGCACAACATCGGCTTCTGACTTGAAAATTGATTTCAAGAATAGATTTGTTTCAAAAGACAAATACAAGTTAACTATTATTGCTAACTCTGTGAAACAAGATGTTTGTAGAATAGGTATCAAGAACACTGGTCATATTCTAGTACTTTCTAATCAAAGAGTTAAAGCAACAGTTCATGCCTCATCTACCTCAGAATTAATCAATCTGTTAGGAACATTACCTCGAATCTTTCTGCATCATCTAGAACAACTCCTAGCGAAAGAGAGAAACGAGAGACTATTAAGGAATCTCTAGGCCAAAAAAATACTAAAGTCAGATTCTATGATAACTATGGAAGTTATCATCAATAGTTTGTGAGAATGACACGAGAGTAAAAAGTGTATTCTAATATGTGTTGTTATCTTTGTGGCAAGCCAAATCATAACGCTAGAAATTGCCATCATCAGCATCAATTGATAAGAAAACAAATATTTCACAATTCAATTGCAAATAATAGACAACAATTCTTTCTAAATGCCAAATTTAGAAGCAATGTCCAAATAAAAATAGATTTGCATAAAGAAAATACAAATAAAAAATCTTTACATGTTGATGACAACGATTCTCCTTCAATTCAAACCACTCTCAAGAAATTTGTTACAAATCTGATCAAACCAATTCAAAGGTGGAAAATTAAAACTACACAACCTGAGCCTGATATTGTTAAAGATTATGTCTTCAATGATAAAAGAGATATGATATTAAAGTCTGTATCATATTTAGATAAAAAAATGTCCTCAAGTCAACCATGTCTTGGGTTCCTAAACTTGAGTAAATTCATTCATATGTGCCGGAACAATCAAGGCCCAACATCAACAGTGTTTGGCATGTTGAAAGTGGTTGTTTAAGGCACATGACAGGAAATATATCTCTGTTAAATAACATTTAACCTTACAACGGAAAATATGTTATTTTTGCTGGAGATAGAGGACGTAAGATTACAAAGAAAGGTACAGTGACTGATGGTGTTTTAAGCTTTGAAGATGTCAATTTTATTAAAAAACTTAAACATAATTTGTTAAGTGTTCCTCAAATTTGTGACAAAAAGTATTCAACACATTTCACTGATAAAGAATGTCTTATTTTAAAACTGGATTTGTAATTCTTGATGAGTGAATTTTGTTGAGAACATCGAGAGACAAAGACACATATTTACTTGACATAAACCAATTGCTCATACCAAAATTGATGTTATTCTTCAACTGTTATACATGGATTTATACGGTCCAGTAAGTGTATTGAGTTTAGGACGTCGTGCATATTGTTTGGTTATTACTAATGATTTTTCCAGATTTACTTGAGTTTTCTTTTTAGCAACAAAAGATGAGACTCCTCATCTACTTATCAAATTCATGACCCTAGTGGAGAATCAGACTGACAAAACCATCAAATGCATTTAAAGTGATAATGGAACAAAGTTTTGCAAATATACTCTAAATGAACTTTGTGATTCTAAGGGGATAGCTAGACAATTTAGTTCTGCCTGAACTCCACAAAAAATGGAGTTGCTAAAAGACGAAACAAAACTTTAATTGAAGCTTCCAGAATAATGTTATCAGTAGCCAAATTTCCATCTCTCTTTTGGGATGAAGCTGTTAACAGTTCATCTTATGCTCAAAATCATGTTTAATTAATAAACAACAAAACATGACTCCTTATGAAAAACTTTTTCAAACATAAACCCAAAGTCAAATGCAGGACCGTTTGAAGGTATACACTTACAACACAACAACACAATGAGGAGACTTTCTTAGAACACTTAACAAATCAAATAGGGAACTGGTTAACTTAAGTGGAAGATGCTAAGAACACAAGTAAGAATAAGACAGAACAAGATGGCAAACAACACAAGTAATTGGTTTTCAAGAATGTTGTATATTGCTTCTCAAGTTCTATTACAAATGTTACAAAGCATAAAGGAAAGTTACAACTACTTGAGATACATCTACTACATCCTACAGCCGGCCATACTTTGAAGGCCAGCTGGATACAAAAGACTAGACAACACACAAAATCAAATGTAGAGTCAAAAGGCAGATTGCCTTTTGACTAGTGAGTATGACATGTCATAGCTCACATCCTAATATATTACAAAAAGGATAAAAGTACATAAAGTAGAAAGCACAGACTCAAGACCTCAATGTACAGTTACCAAAAGCATGGACCTTTTCACCAACTCATGTAAGTTGGTGACTTTACAGAGTTGTAGCGGAAAGGTGGTCCAGCTTTACGGTAAAGTACATCAGATAAAGGCTTGTCTCTAAAATTCTTTGGAAGAAATATGTCTTCACTCTTTGGCTTCGGAAGACTTTGTCTTTGAAGCTTCGGAAGACTTTGTCTTTGAAGCTTCGGAAGACGTCACTTTTGGCTTCGGAAGACTTCACTTTTGGCTTCGAAAGATGTTGGTCTTGGCTTCGGAAGATTTTACACTTATAATATTTCTGATTCATGGTGTAAAACTTCCGAAGCATTTCTACTTATGTTCTTCAGTGCATGCATGCAGAGAGACTTTGGATGTTTTGGCTGCATCAGACTTATAGGAATCCTTACATCAAATATTTCAAAACATTTGGATGTTGTTGTACTTTGTTACATACATCTCACTAACAATCAAAATTTGATTAAAAGGTAGATGAATGTTAGTTTGTTGGATATTCAGCCAACAAAGTGGCATATCAGATTTATAATAAAAGATCTAAACAACTAATTGAGTCATTCGACATTGATTGGCATGAATCTAATAAAACATATGTAGGTTCTGCTCCTTTATGGGTATATGATTATGCTTCATTATTTGAAACTTTTAATCGGTCTTCTGATGTGTTACAGGCTACACCTAATCAACCTTAGTCATCATCAATTCAATATATATTTACTGATGAAATTGGTCCTATGTCATCTTCAACTGCTAGAAGATCTTCAGATATATCTTCTTCTACAACTGTCACAACTGTTCCACAGGTTTCTAAATTTGAAATGTCTCATTCTGATCCTGTTGTTGAGCAAGATCCACGGGTATCTGATTAGAGTTCTTCTTCTATTCAAAATGATCCGATTGATACTATTCAAGTTCCATTTGAAGATTTATCTATTGATAATGATAATCATCAAGAGGAAGATATTATGTATCGACCCAATGGAGGAAACTAGCTGAAGACCAGTGCGTTATATGTCTAATATAGATGAAGTTATCTCTGAAGATATCATTCCTCAGTTGAGAATTCATAAAGATTATCCAACTGAAGCAATCATTGGTCCATTATCACAAGGTGTTCAAATTCGAAGTCGATCAGGTGCAATAAATACATGCTTGTATTCATGCTTTATTTCTCAAATTGTGCCAATGAACGTTGAAATAGAATTAAAAGAAAACAATTGGGTTGAAGCTATGCAAGACAAGTTGATGCAATTCAAAAAGCTAAATGTGTGGCATCTGTGTGAACTACCAAAGGGTAAGTTTCCGATTGGAACTAAATGGATATTCAAAAACAAAACAGATGAAAAGAATGTGATTGTTACAACAAGGCCAGACTTGTTGTTCAATGATCTTATTAGGTTGAAGGACTTGATTATGAAGAGGTATATGCTCCGATTGCAAGACTAGAAGCTATACGAATTTTTTTGTCATATGCTTCATATAAGAACTTCAAAGTGTATTAGATTGCTGTCAAAACTACATTCTTGTACGGCGAGATGAAAGAAAAAACCTATGTTTATCAACCACCAGGATTTGAAGATCCAGATCATCCTAAATATGCTTACAAGTTAGACAAAACCCTTTTTGGCTTACATTAAGCACCTCATGTTTGGTATGCTACTCTGACTGAACTTTTGCTTGCAAATGGTTGTACAAAAGGGTGCTATTGATCAGACTTTATTCTGAAGAAAGACTGGTGAAGATCTTATTCTTATCCAAATATATGTTGATGATATTATCTTTGGACCTACCAATGAAGATCTATGCAAGGAATTTGAAGCAGTGATGAAAAAGAATTTTGAGATGAGCTCTCTTGAAGAAATTTTGTTTTACTTGGGTATCTAAGTTAAATAAGATGACCAGGGTATACAGATTCATCAAGAGAAATATGTTCATAGTATTATGGACAAATACAAATTTCAAGAATCCAATATTGCACCAACTTTGATGTCTTCTCTTCCTACTTTAACTCCTGATCTTACGGGTGAAGACGTTGACCAAATTTGTATAGATCAATGATTAGATCTCTGATGTATCTCATTGCAAGCAGACCTGACATCATGTTTCCTGTTTGTTAGTGTGCACGATATCAAAGTAATTCGAAGGAATCTCACATGAAAGCTGTCAAGTGGATTCTTAAATACCTCAAGGGTCAACCAACACTCAGCCTTTGGTATCCTAAAAACTTTTGATTTCAATTTATATGCTTATACTGACAGTGATTATGCATGATGTAATTTGTACATAAAATCCACTACTGGAGGTTGTCAATTTTCTTGGCAATAGGTTGATTTATTGGTAATGCAAGAAGTAGTAAACGGTATCCACATCAACTACAGAGGCTGAATATGTGGTTTCTTCAAGTTGTTGTTCTCAGATTTCTTAGATTCAACAACAACTTCTTGATTATGGCTTTAATATCTTTAACACTAAAATTTGGTGTGACAACACTGTAGTGCTAAACATAGTGAAGAATCCAATCCAACATTCAAAAACAAAACACATCGATATCCGCATGCATTTTATCTCTGAGAATGATTACCTTTGGTTAACAATTATTCTTACACCCTCTCAACAAAAATTTATTTTTCATGTATTTTAGTTAAAATTGTAATTTTCTTACTAGATATTCACAATTTTAGGGGGAGAAAATATGAAAATGTTTCGAAAAAATTTTTGTTCTTATGAAGAAAAAGTACAAAAAGATTTTGTTCTAAAAATTAAGAAAATTAAAATTTCAAGATTATATAAGAAATGATATTATATTTTTTGACTTTGGTACATTACATCCTAAGGCCTAAAGAAACTGACTTGGATTATGTTTAATATGTTAATAGGCTTGACGTTCAAGGTTGAAAAGTACTATGATCTATGATGCCCTGAAAGTAAATTCTTTACTGAAGTGGGTTACTCATTAAAGTTTTGTGGTAACAGTGATTCCATGCTAAAACAGACTGAGAGTTACAGTCTAGTCATACTCAAGACACTTACTTTCTAATTCAATATCTTTGAGATGATATATGTATATGAAAATAAAGATGCAAAATATAAATGAAAAGCAAAGACAAAAGAGAAAAACAAACAAACAAAAAGGTGCAAAAAGAAGCCAAAAAGGCTATAGAGGAATAAAAGATGACAATAAGCACAATAATAGAAGATATGTCATAGACATACATACTATATGATAAATATATTTATTCTTTGAGAATATGTTTTGACACAGGAGGCAAAATCAAAAGATGGGCACGTAGGTCCGAATTGAAATGTAAGTCCTAAACGTCTTGCGAGGGAAAACATAAGTCCGACCAGCAGTTAATAATTCCTAAAACTTGTTAATATTTTGTGTTCAGAAACATTTCTCGTGATAGTTATATTTCAAATAGATATTACTATAGAGGAAAATCAATCCTGAAAATGTTGGTCAGAAGTAAAAGGTTTAAGTAAAATTGGGATGACTTGAAATCTCAAAAGTGTCTTGAAGCTGGATAAGGGTTCTATAGGATTTTTTATTGTGAAATCCACTAACTTCATATAACTTAATCAAAACATGATAAATATCACAGCATATGTGTCTTAGTAAAATAGAAGTTTAAGTTTAAGATTGATACAATATATTAAGAATCAACGAATTGGTTTTATTTATAATAATGTTGGATGATGTTAATGTTCGATTTCTTAGAAATATGATACTAGACTTGAAAATTTACCAGAATACTTAAGTTATTAGTATAATTAGTTTGTCAATTTGATTTATGTTTAAAAAAATGTATACTTGTCTTAGTTTTACATAATGTCATAGAAATGAGGGTTGTTTGAATAAATGAAATTACTTAGTTAAACATATTTTTAAACATAGCAAATCAATTGGTTCAACACAATCAGACAAAAAATCAATCAATCAAAAAGTTTAAATTTCACGTAGTGATCCACCGCATGAGTAACCTTAAGGCTGGCATGGATAGTCTGAGTGATGTGTTCGGATCCCTACTGGTGTCACTTGTCGATGACTTACCATACAGCATATCCAAGGTGATGTTTGTTGAGTTGTAGAAGAATGTGATTGTTGTTGTGGGGAAGAAGTTCATCAAGTACCCAAGGTTTATTCAGATGATAGTGAATGCTCCTCACCCTGACCTAGCAGTATCTCATTCATCCACCTATGTTGTTATGGTGATGAAGAAAGATATATTCACTTACTTGATGGGAGCTAGGGGAAATACCTGGGATGGTACTCAATTTTCCAAACTTTGAAGGTTTGTTGATGGATTCCAAGAAGAAGCTCAACAGCATAAGGCTGACACTCACCAAGCTCATCAAGCTAATACAGCTGGTACATCTACTAGTACTACTCAAGAAGCTCTAGAGACCTCTCAAAGAGCTCGCATGTCAAAGTCTGCACCATTTTCACCTACGATGGTTACACTAGAGCAGAGGGGTGTAGTGTTAGAGAAAGAGATGTTGGAGATGACACAGTTGATTGATGATTTGTGTCGGAGTATGCAAGAGAAGGATGGGAGGATCAAGAGCTTAGAGCATCAACAATAGTTTATCTTCAGCTATGTTCAGCTTATGGAGCATAACATTCGTGATCTCACTTCTTGTGTTTTATTATTTGTCTACTGAGCAACATACAACGGAAGTTGGAGAATCTAGTAGACATCAAACTGTTGTTCTTGAATCTATTAAAGATTTTACTATAGTTACAGAGTGTGTTGTTGATCCTTTTATGCCTGAAAGAACAACAGTCACTATTGATTTTGATCAAGATCCATCCACCACAGTTCCTATTTTGGCTACTGAGGATCAACCTATAACATTCACTGGAGAGGCGTTTGTGGAGCCTGAGCATTATGTGCCTATTTCAAACCTAGTTGATGATGATGATGCCTTAGATTTGGTGGATTATGGGTTTAGTTATGAAGATGATGATGATGATGATGATGATGATGGTGATTAAGGAGATGATAAGGGTGGAGATGATGATAAGAAAGATGATGATGATATCAGGGTGGTGACATGGGCTCAGCTGCTGGTGCTTCTAGATTGTCGAGTACTGATAATGTCTCTCGACCAAGTCCCAACAATAACATCAACTAATAGTTATAATAAATCCAACCAAAAGTTCTAAAGTGTCAAAGTCAATCAAACTCATTTTATCAGTCATCATAGATCTATAAATGATTGTTTTTTACTTACCCAATGTCTATCTGTATTTTCATTAACCCATCCCGACCCTTTCTTAAAATGCATAGCTTTCCAACCCTCCACATGTTTCCATAAAGTTATTTAGCCCTATTTACTTTGTTTTTCTCGAAGCGATTTTGATATGTACTAGTTAAAACAACTTCTCAATTATTTGTACCTATGCATCCGGGTCCATGCTCTCTGGGGGTTTTCTCTTTGTGTTATTAGGATCTTAATAACCACCAAACTTATCATAATGTTTTTTCAATTTGATTTTTCGATCCTTGTATCAGTTTGCGCAGTCCATTTGGATCCCCGACTTTATTCCTTCCCAGTGCTTCATGTTATGAAGACTTCGCATATCAAAATAGTTCTATGAAAGGAATTAATAAGAAAACAACTAAGAGATATGAAATTGAAATACAAACAAAACACTTAATAATACATGAAATGTGGTAAGTATAAACAATTTATACTCATGAGGAACATCCTGCCAACTATTATAATAGAAAAAAACATGTCTATCAACTTCAGTAGAAATTAACCTCCCAAACATTTGAGATTTATCTCAAACGGCTTTAAATTATTGGTCTGAAGGATCAAACTCAATAGATAAGATAGATGTGACAACCCTAAAACTTAGGATTTCATACGTTAATATTTTTAATAAACCATCATATATATTACTCTATATTTGGTTAACTCATTATAAATTATATGTGTTTATGTGAATATATGTATGATGTACGTATGCATGCTTGCATGCATGCATAAAATTTACGTATGTATAAGTTTTTGTTATCAAACATTATATGATCAAGAATCTCAACCTTTTAACACCAAACATACATCAAAACATACACCAAATAAACCAAAATACAACCCAACCAAACACCATCATACAATACAACATCAAAGAAAACTTGGCATCAAAACAAAACTAAGCAAAACCTAAACACTTAAACACCTAAACACTAACTAAAGCATCAAGTCTCGGCTCATTAGGAATTAAACCAACCGATATAAAGGGTGATTAACACACTAATTGGCCAAGACACCTCACTACTCCATGAAGCCGCCACCTTGCATATATGTTTCAAGAATTGGACACATAGCTAACCTACATGTAGCTTACTCACTTAAGCTAGTATAGCTTCATAATTACCCCTCATGAATGGGTCGGCCGCAAGGCCCATATAACCACCATCCTTTGATCAAAAACACTACCACAACCATCAATCTTGTTCTCTCGGTTACCACTTCCAAACACCACCACCGAAAGCCACTAACCATCACCAACTCAACTCTCGGTTACCATCACACTCCATCACCTCTCGGTTAACACCATAACTGAACACCACCAACTTCACTACTCTCGGTCACCACTACAACATCACCATAACCGAACCCTATCATCTACCAAACCAACTTTTGCAAGAAGATCACGACCTTGGAAGCTCAAGACAACCACACAAGTCGGATTATCAGAGAAAGAAGCTACCATCCGCTACCATCACCCACTCCCTTTGTCAAAATTAAGGTTTCATTCCCTAAAACATAACTAGTTAATCTTACCAAAGTATATATGTGTTTAAACAACACATATAACCAACCCTTATGATTAAACATACAAGTTTTTTACAAATATTACAAATATGTTAATTTTATCAAAAGATATTAAGGAAGATTTTATGACTCTGAAAGAAATAAGTAAATATTGATAATCAAAAGTTATATAAAGGAAATTACCAATAAAGGGTTGAAAATTTATGTGCAACTTGTTAAATTCAGTTTATTATGTAAATGACTGTGATTGTGGGAACAAACATTATAAATATGTTTAGAATATTAAGAAATATCTTTCTGCAAATTTTGATACCATTACTATAAGTGAAATAATTTATACAAATTATCCAAGTATTTGGAAGAAAATTTCATGCTGGAAGAACCGAACCTGGTAAATGATTGGAAAAACTATATGTTGATTATTATGATTTATAAAATTTGAAAAAAAAGTTTTGGGGCCTAATTCGAAGTTATGAATAAGTTATGAATTTTAGAATTTTCTGCTACATGAAAATCGGGAAAATATTTAAACTTTGAGATAAATTATGAAAAATTTACAGAAAGTATGATAACTAGAAAAGAGCAGTTTGTATAAAGATTAAAATTTTTGAACATATCTTGCTATTTTTACCGAATACTGTTAAAATAATAAAAATCATGAAAATAGGCTCTGCTATGATTCAGAACCTGAGAAAATTTTGAGAAAATATAAATTTTGTGGCATATAGCCTGACAAAGTTTGACAAATTTTAGAGACTCGAAGTTATTTCTATTAATTTATTCAAATAAAATAAACATTGTATAAAATAAACTGTAAATAATTGGTACATGAAATTTTGATATATTATACATAATTTTTAGACCCGCCTGCTGTAAAAATTTCGTGATATATGTCTTTATTATAATTTCTGAAATAAATTTTATAATTTGAGATGCTAAAAATATTAAATAAAAGACATTTTTCTAAGCTATAAATATTTTTGTTTATAGGTTATCATTTGGAGTAAGAGGTGAGACTCATAGCTCCATTTTATTATAAACTTTTGGGGAAAAAAGCATACTGTTTTATGATTGATGCATTTATAAGAATTTTAAGATATACTGTTATTTATGTTACAACCATTAATTCGGATGTGGAACCGTTGGATAATATAGGTAGCGCTACTTAGGAAAAAATATTTCCTGCACCAACAGGATGAGTGTTGTGATGCTATATTATCTGATTTTATGAATTATGTTATTACAGTTATGAATTATCTGATTATTAAGTAAGGTTTGGTTGTATATGATGCATCAAGAATATTTCGTTAAGATAAACCTATGATCTCACCAACTTTATGTTGACCATTTTGAGTATGCTTTTTCAGGAAATCATCATGACTAACAGCTTAATGTTTTCTTTTGATGTGTATAACGGCTGGGGAGAAATAATGGAAAAATTCTGTGTTAATCTAACTCTGAACATGTATGATCTCAGCTTATCGATGGACGCGCATTTCCATCGTTACTGAAGATGTAGCAGTTAGATAATATGTTTGTAATAGGATTATGTTAGATCAAATTTTGACAGTTATGATTTGATGTAATCCTAACTTTATAATTATCTTTAATTATAATCTAAATTATGTTATGTTTTGTTGTGCTAATATGTTACTCCTTTAATCCATGAGTTCTGAACAAGCAAGTTACATCCAAAGCATCTCACGCTTTCACGAGGATGTGACAATAGAGAAGCATAGCAATTAATAAAATTCATTATTAATAAGAGAGAGAAACTTGTATAAATATTTAAATTATTATAACACCATTTTGGAGGGAAAATTAATGTGTGGATGTCTAGAAAAAGGACAAGTGTCAAAAACATGAGTTAAAAAATGACAAGTGGCAAAAAAAACCTTGATTTATTAGAGGTTATAGATACATTCATTCAGAATCATCACTAAAATAAGATGTGTCTATAAGATCATCGTTTTCGTCATGCTCATCATCATTTATTTCGTCTCATCTAAAGGGTATTCATTTTATCTTCTTCTTTAGTATCATCAATGAATCCTTCATTATCCATGATCAGGGTAATAGAACTTGGGTCACCAGCTTCATCTAAAATCGTCCTCCTAGGTAAGGAGCCTGAGTCAATTACAAAGTTACAATGAGAAGATTGAGTCTTTGGTAAGACATCTATCTCATCATCGACAACCAAGTTATAATCGGATAATTGATTGTCATACAATACATCTATCTCATTAAAAACACCCATACTTGGATGATCCTAAAGTTTTTGATGTTGAACATCTTCCACAACCATCCAATTACTGGTGGCTCGAGAAGGATCTTGTAGATAGAACATTTGTTTAGCTTGTGTGGCCAAAATATACTGCTCATTAATAAACCATTCATGACTAACTTCGTAAACAGTAATATTATTTTTCTTAACTAATCACTTACCCGACGTGTTAAACCATTTACAACGAAAGAGTACAACCGAGTAACCATTTACATAGTTCAACTCTATAATATATGATGTGAGTGTTATGGAATGGTATTATAAGTGTTTAAATATTATATAGTAAGTCTGATCACATGTATTTATGCATTTGATTATGTTGAATAGGTTAGCTAGGAGTTTGAAGTGATTTTGTAGGTAAAATAACTAAGTTAGAAGCTTACATCGTGAAACAAGACAATGGAAGGGTCAAGAAACAAAGATTCAAAGTACAACAGTAAAGCTCCTACCATAGCCTACTATAGCCACTGTAGGCTACGCCAGCTTTGGTTTTATAACAGCAGAAAGCACCCCCAGCGTAGGCTACGCTGGCAGGCATAGCCTACGCCAGAGCCTCCGTGGAAAACATATAAAGTCGCGTTTTTGTTAGGTTTCACCCACCACTTGCCCCCCATTTGACCTAATGATCGATGTCGTGTGGTCGGTCAAAATTATATATTCCCTTAATAGTAAAGGATAAGAAGGGTTTCGAATCAACAGGGAATCACATGAAAGTGATAGCAACGATTATTCTATAAAAATAAACATTGAAAAGGAAATTGCTTGATTAATCGAATTGAGAAAGAATCAAATTAACGAAATAAAAGTTTAGGTTTTTAACAATCTTGGTGAAAAAGCAATCCACTTCAGGATTCAGGTTTGACAAAGTTACAATTTTTCTTTAGCGAAACCTAGTGAGAAGTCATTAATCGTGACTTGCACATGATAGGAGCTAAGTGATAATTATGGATTAAAACTTAAAGGACTTCATTCACATAATTACTAATTTGAATAATGTAACCCGAATTCTAATTATCAATCACAAAAGGATCAAAGGAAACCAAAGTTATAAAAAACAAACTTAGGTTTAAGCATAATCAAATCTTTTAAATAATCAAATCATAAATTTAATCCAAAAGAACTTAAAAGGTTCAAGATCCAATCTCAAATCTAGGTTACGAACTTAAAAAAACATAAACTTGAACAAAACCATCCCCCAAAGTGAATCACAAACGAATTAGCCTTACATCATCGTCGATTCTTCAACAAAATTGTAATTGATCATGTAAATCCAGTTGAATTTGATGTTGGAAGACCTTTAGAACAATGGAAGATGGTTACTTTTCATCCAAGATTGATGTTTCAAGAGGTATTTTTCGTCCTAGGGTTAATCCCTCTTTAGAACCCCTTAAATTAAGTTAAAATCCACCAAAATGCAGCGATCGCCTTTGGTAGCGCCACCAGTGGTGTCGGTGGCTCCAGTTTGGCGTCAAGCTAGGCGTCAGAGGAGGCGTGGGTCAGCATGTTTTGGGTTTACTGACACCGGTGGCGTCGGTAGTGCACCCCCTGTACAAAGTTGGGAGAATTTCACTATCCGGTGGATTTTATGGTGCTTCATTATGCATTAGTGAGGACAAACGAGCAACCGAATGTCATATTAGGTCGACCATTTTTGGCAACTGCCAATGCTCAAATTAACTGTCGGGATGAGACAATTGACATGACCTATAAAACCCGTAAGTTACATTTTGATTTATTTTCCAAGTCAGTCAATTATTTTATTGATAATAACAAGTATGAGGCAAATGTTACTAACGTGTGTGTTTCTTCTTACATTTCACATGTAAGCACAAACATCACTTTTGATAATGATTTTTGAGTATGACAGGGATAAGCATATGGACTTGAAGAAATTGATGAACTTAAAAGAAAATAAAGACCAATAATTAAGGGGCATTTACATATTTCCCCTTCCTAAACTCTTTAATTACATATTTACCTAAGTTAAAAAATTAATGACATATTTTTCCTTTCTAAAACATATATACATTATATATTTACCCATTTTATTAAAATTAGTTATTAAATGGTTATTGTATTCATAATTTAACAAAGTTATTTTTACGTATTTCTCTTCTTAAGAACATCAAACACATATTTCCTCAAGTTTGAGTTTTCTATATGAATAAAAACTATATAACTATAACTCCAAATACAAAAGTTCATTTCAAAACAATAATCATCGTAATCCAAATTATATCTCCAAATACAAAACACAATTGTCAAACGTTCAAACAATTATAATAATAAAACATTAATACGTAAAAATCTCTTAGTAAAAATAAGATAAAATAGTTACTTGATAGGTAATTTTAATAAAATGGATAAATATGTAATATATGTGTATTAGGAAGGGGAAATATGTAATTAATCTTATGCATTGGGAAAATATGTAATTTAAGGTATTAGGAAGGGAAAATATGTAAAAATCCAAATAATTAAGGTGGAAACAAAGAAAAAAAAGCCTAAAATAAGGAAAAAAGTTGACGATCCACTTGATCCTATAGATGCTCGAGTGGAGGCACTGATGTTTAGGCCAACATACAATGAAGTTAAAGACCTACCAGATCATTGGAAGCAAATACATTTGGATAATACCAGAGGCAAGCATCCTACTCAACCACCATGAGTGGTCTCGCAGGTATGGTCTGCCGAAGACCTAAAACTTAAACTTAGCGCTAATCAAGAGGCAACCTGAAATTAATTTTTATGCTTTATGTTTGATGTGTCTGTTTAACTAGTTGTGTTGTCAAATTTGGTGGTGTTATTTTTATTATGTGTTAGGAGTGGTTATTTTTATGTTTGGGTTAGTTTGGGATGGCAAGTCGTCATGTTGATTGATTGGATTATTTTTTTTTAAATCCTACACATAATGGATAAATATGTAATACATGTGTATTACGAAGGGGAAATATGTAATTAATCTTATGCATTGGGAAAATATGTAGTTTAAGGTATTAGGAAGGGGAAATATGTAAAAATCCCAATAATTAAGGTGGATACAAAGAAAAAGAAGCCTAAAATAAGAAAAAAAAAGTTGGCGATCTACTTGATCCTATATATGCTCGAGTGGAGGCACTGATGTTTAGGCCAACATACAATGAAGTTAAAGACCTACCAGATCATTGGAAGCAAATACATTTGGATAATACTGGAGGCAAGCATCATACTCGATCACCATGAGTGGTCGCAGGTATGGTCTGGATGAAGAGCTAAAACTTAAACTTAGCGCTAATCAGGAGGCAACCTGAAATTAATTTGTATGCTTTATGTTTGATAGGTTTGTTTAACTAGTTGTATTTCAATTTGGTGGTGTTATTTTTATTATGTGTTAGGAGTGGTTATTTTTGTGTTTGGGTCAGTTTGGGATGGCAAGTCGTCGTGTTGATTGATTGGATAATTTATATTTTTTAAAAATCCTACACTTCACCTGAATACCATACATTAGGGATGATGTATCTCAAGTGGATGATGGAAAGAAAAGAAATGTGGAAAAATTTTAAAATTTTTGTTTGTGAGCGATCCAATCGAACACGAAAAAGACAAGCATATCAATTGATTCTTACCTTGTTTGATGTAAGGGTCCTTAGTCATAGTCTAATTCCAGGATAGCAAAGGAATTGTGTTTAGCAAGGTTTTCAGAAGAAGTTAAGAATTGCTTGATTATGGTTAATAAGCTATTGATGTAATAAAAGCATGCGCACATCGACAACCCTATTTTCTAACTTGGTGAGATATTGAAGGCTACTATATTGTAGTTCACATAAATATATATATATATATATATATATATATATATATATATATATATATATATATATATATATATATATATATATATATATATATATATGTGTGTGTGTGTGTGTGTCTGTGTGTGTGTGTTTTATTTGCTGAGTGTAAGGCATATGGCTCTTTGTTTTAGAACTTGTGTGACTTGATGCATGCTAAAACGGTGGACTTAATAAATGCACATAGATGATAGAGGCAATCTAGGATTCCCTTTTCCTTTCAAACCATTTTTGTGCTCTACCAATTCTCCTGAAATTTCCCCTAGTAGCCCCTTTTGAGCCTTAGACCTTTTATTTTGTTAAACCCACCTCATTATAACCCAATCAACTCATTCAAACTTACAAAATACAGTTATAGACAAGTTATTCTTTTCACCCAAATGTGACCTAGTTATCAACGGTGAAGACATTCCTAGCAGTTTCAGCATTTGATTTCTTATGATAGTTAGTGGTTGAAAAAAAATAAAAACAAAAGAAAACAAAATAAAAAAAATAAAAAAAGGAAAAATGTTAGTTATGGGTTAAATGTATACCCGTAGTTTTTGTTTTGTTTTAGTAGTAGTTATAATAATAAGAATGTCAACAGTTGATATTTACTTTGATTTTTAATTTTAGCCACTTTCACAGCCAAACATTTCTACCCGAACCTAAGCCCAAAACCCATAAGTTCTTTTGATATGTGCATTGTCTAAGTGTTACTGTGGAAGTTTGATCATCACTCAAACATATGATAACAAAGTTTCATACGTGGACCATTTTGAGTGATATATTGATGCACTTTCCACCGATCCAGAAATAAACCGAGAGTAGTGAACAATGGTGAGGGGTGTGTTGCATGAAAATAAAAGCTGAAAGCTTGTTAGGTTTAGTTGGGCGGATTTTATTTTGAAATAAATATAACATCATTTATTTGCTAACCAAACATGATTATTGTAATTCTGGAATGGAGTATGACCTTGGACCATAGCTAAGACATAGTAAGGGACTTGGTTTATGTATTGTTTAGTGTTTCAAATTGATTTGCTTGAGTGCAAGCAAAGGTTAAGTGTGGGAATGTGATGTGAGTGTGTTGGAATGGTATTATAAGTGTTTAAATATTAAATAATAAGTCTGGTCACATGTATTTATGCATTTGATTATGTTGAATAGGTTAACTAGGAGTTTGAAGTTATTTGTAGGTAAAATAACCAAGTTGGAAGCTTACATGGTAAAACAAGACATTAGAGGGATCAAAATTCAAAGATTCAAAGTGCAGCAGAAAAGCTCTCACCGTAAGCTACTATAGCCACCGTAGGCTACGCCAGCTTTGGTTTAAAACAGTAGAAAGCACCCCCAACATAGGCTACGCTGGCTGACGTAGCCTATGCTAGAGCCTCCGTGGAACACCTATAAAACCGTGTTTTTGTTAGGTTTCACCCACCATTTGCCCCCCATTCAATCTATGATGATTTGAGACGAATTTGAGAGTTCCTAAGCCTGAAATTCATCATTTCATAACGTTCTAACACTATTCAATCATTATGCAAATTAACAACGATTTTAAAGATCATTCAAGAACAATGAGCGGCTAGTCTTCTCGTGATCTACTTCGGGCAATAGGTTTTGTGTGATTAGGTTTTCGTTTGTGTTTGACTTGTGGTGGGATTAAATTTAGAGCCTGTTAAGTTCTTTTGTAAGTTTGACTTGTGTTTTGGTTGTTTAAACGATTATTTTGGTTAATCAATATTTGAATATTATATGATGTTGCGCGAATCGTATGGTTGTAAAATTTTGGTTGATAATTGAATTGGTATTGTGTATTAAGACTTGTTAAGTCTTGGTTATATATATCACTTAATCATTACATGATAGAATCCCCGTCAAGGATTTTCCACCAAGTTGGAATAAACGATTACTGAAAACCAAACCTGGATCCCGAAGTGGATTACCATTTCTCATAATTGTCTTCTCAATCAATTTTAATTATTTGCAATTCATTTTCATAGTTAATTTCTCAATCCTTCCAAAACCCAATTTTCACAGCCAAGAGGCAATAGTTCATAATTTATTGTTAAATCAATTTCTTATAAATCAAAGTACAATACACCGACCACTAATTTCACGACCCTACTTACCCTAAATAGTTTAAGGTGAATAGGAACACACATTTTATCATCTTATTTAATTGGTACTTTGACATCGATCAATATCTTCTAGTTGACCATAAAATGGAGTACCATCTTCTCCTATTATAATGACACCACTGTTTTGAGTAGTTCGTCAAACATCACGACTGTGTACCACAAATGTAACACCGTTGACAATGCAAGTCATGTAAGAATATGCGTTCAATGGACCATGTGATACGGCCATTAATTCATTAGTATAATCTGGCGACACATATAATGACCAAGAAGTATTTGCTTTATACCTAATCCATGAGGAAAATTTGGTTTTCATATCGCGTTCGGGAAATTTAGATTCAAAATCACTAGAGGAGAAAAAATAGTTCAAATTAGTTTATTGTAAAAACTAAACAGAAATTTAAAAAAACTAAAAACGTACAGTTTGTAGTCTTTGATTTCATCAGAGTTGTTTAGCACAAACCATTCCAATGTTTGTATGTTTTCTTCAGAAAGATATATGATTTTTTTCTTTGAAATAAGTTGACTTTGAGATGAAAACACATAAAATTTCCACTTAAAAATGTCAGCATCTGCATTTCTATCAGGACGGTAAAATTTGGTTTGCATACCCTCAAGATACATAGAGCAAAATGTTAATGCTTCATTTACAATATAACCCTATGCTATTGAGCCTTCAGGCTTGGCTTTATTTTTGACATATGCTTTTAACCTCTTCATGTACCTTTCAAACGGATACATCCATCTCATATACACAGGCCCGCCGAAGATAGCTTCTTCAGGTAAATGAAGAACTAGATGAACCATTATGTAAAAAAATACAGAAGGATATATCAATTCTAGATTGTATAATATTTTGATTACTTCCTTATTTGCTTTATCCATATCTTTCACATCTAATGATCGTGCATAAATTTTAAAAAGAGTGCAGAGGTCAATGATAGTTGTTGAAACATTTGCATGCAGACATGCTCAAACCCCTACTGGTAGCAATCATCGCATTAGGATGTGACAATCATGAGACTTTAACCAGATTATATTTGAACCATCAGGAAGCACCTTGTTTTTAAAGTTGATCCAAAACCATTAGGTAGTCTCACTTCTCTAATGAACTTACAAAAACATTCTCGAGCAGTGGGTGTGAAACAATATGGAGCATGTGGTTGGTAAACCTTGTTATTGTTCTTTGTTGGCCACAATTTTTTGTCGAATACCCATTTTTTCCAAGTCCTGTCTTGCTTTAGGTGTCTTTTGATTTTTCATTCATTAGAAAAGTTTATAACAAGCTCTCACACACATTCTTCTCTATGTGCATAACATCAAGATTGTGTTTTAAAAGGAGAGAAGACCAATAATCCAACTTGAAAAAGATACTACGTTTAGTCCAATTCAACTCTGACGCATCACGTTTTCTTATAATACCTCCATGGCATGGATGTTTACCGGGAACACGATTAGGAAGTGTTTGTAGTTGTTTTAATATGTGTGCATTACCTAATCTTTCTTAGCTTCATAATGTGATGCTAGAATCTAATTTTCTTTTGGGAATGCAACTTTCAGAAACTCTAAAAGTTGGTCAAAAGAACTATTGACCCATTAATAACTTTAATAGGCATCAGTTTTACAAGAAAGTTTAAAGAAGACATCTAACTACAACCGGGGTATAATTCGGTATTAAGCTCCTTAAACAATGCATCAAATTCTAAGTCTAAACCAGTTCCATCTTCGTCTATATTTTCGTCATATGTATTCTATTCTGCCATTACATCATCTAGTGCATCAAATGTTTCATTATTTGATGTTGAATTACATGTGTTTGAGCCCAAAGGTCTTGAATTTCTAAAGCATTAGGATATTTCTCACCATGATAAACCCATGTCGTGTATGTTTGAAGAAACCCACGGTCATGTATGTGTGCAAAAATCGTAAATAAATTCTGAAATGACCGGTTTGAATTGGCACAACATTTACATGGGTAACATGTTTTGCCTTCACTGTTGAGATGGTGTTTGGCAATCTCTATAAAGTTTTGTAGTCCATTTAAGGAATCAGGAGATTTTTGATTTCGCAAGTAAATCCAACTCTTATCAATTGTCATCCGTGTTTCATTATTAATAATTAAATTAGGATATATACACAAAAACATACATATAAATATATAAAAACAAAGATACTCAATTACATATTATAATTGAAAAAAGAACAATCATATATTTCAATTACATTATTTTTATATAAATTAAACACATATACACTTACACATACACAAACATAGATGCGTATATACATAAATAAAGTTTGCAAGTGAAAACACGTACCTTATCAATGAAATAGAAATATGAATGAAATCACACTGCTCAACCGCAACAAGATCCTCGTATATTAAAAAAATAAAATAAAATAAGCTAAAATGATAATATTCTTCCTAACGAATTCATAATTTATAACATAATATATATAAATACACATACATACACACATATATATACATACATACACTATATAGATAGACATAAATAAATACATACACACATTATACACGTACACATACACTATACATATATACATACATATACTATACATATATACATACATACACTATATACATAAACATAAATAAATAAATACATACCCACATTATACACATACACATGCACACGCGCACGCACACGCACACCCCCCCCCCCCAACACACACACACATACACATATTTTTACATACATTTACACCTAAACATACATATATACATATAATCTTACACATACATATACATACACCTACAAACACATATATCCATAAACACAATAATTGCTACATATACATACACACATGTACGTGTACGTACACAAACATACAACTTAAGGACTATACAATTTCATCAAAAATTGAAACTTAAAGGGTATGACTTCAAGATTATTCAAAGTAGGGATAAAATTGGGTAAAATCTTTTACTAGTGGCCGATAGAAGGGTACAAGGGTCACACGAGAGAGATAGTCAGAGGTTTTAACCGGTGAGAGTCGGAAATCGCCTGATTTTGAGCTCCAGGACGAACTTTTGGTTTTTGGGGGTGAAATGACGTCAATGTGAGCTGCAGATCCTTTTTGCCCTAACTGCAAGCTAGAGCGACAACAAGTATTGGATATAAAGGCCTATAGAGGCGACATGTCGTCGCTATAAAGTAACAAAAGTCGTCGCTATATAATTTTTTAGTTTCCTTGAGTATTGGATAAAAAATAAAAATAAATATATAATACTTTTAGCAATGACATATCATTGCTAATAAATTTTCATGAGGGCGGGTGTAATTCCCTCCACCGCGCCAAACTCTATTGCAACGACAAATCGAAACAAAAAATAAAATTTGGTCAAAAAAAAGCCAAAGGCCTACAGAGGCGACATAAGTCGTCACCATAGATGTCACCTCTATAGGCTTAGTTCCTTGTAGTGTTTATTTTTCTTTGATAAAATTAAGTGTACGTTATAGTTTAAGGTTTAGTTAAGTTGAAGGGGCGTAAGAGGAAAAGGAGAATAGAGGGGAGGAGGTAAAAGGAGAGCAACATCTCCGGTATGCTTTTCCCGACTTGCCGTCAGAGCGTAAGGTATGGTCTGATAGGGATAGGTTATAAGAGCGGAAAGGAAGAAAGAAAGGTAGAGATATCCTACCCAAATGAAGCCAGTTTGGAGATAAAATTAAGAGTAAATTACGCTTTTAGTCCCTGTGGTTTGACGAAAATTGCTATTTCAGTCCAATAGTTCGTTTATTACTCTGACAGTCCAATAGTTTGATGTTTTGTTTCAATTTCTTCCTAGACACTAACGCCATCTGACGTTTACCTCTTCGCACGCGCCCCTCACGTGAGGGGTATTTTCGTCTTTTTTAGTGACATCATATGTATTAAAACCCTAACCTCCAATCTTGTTACACAATTCAAAACAAAAAGACAAAGATGAAACCTACAAGAAAGGATCAAAGGATTTTTTGTTCATGTGGTTCTGATACATCAATTCGCATATCATCCACATAAAGTCAAACCCTGGGAGACGTTTTTATTATTGTATTAACAAGTGTGGTTTTGTTTGTTGGTGTGATCCACCAACAAGCCCTAGATCCATCAACAGTGATGAAGGCATATCGAAGGTGTATTGTTCATGTGGTTCTGAAACAACAATTCGCACATCATGGACATCTACCAACCCTGGTAGGCGATTTTATTGTTGTATAAAGTCATGTGGATTCGTTTGTTGGTCTGATCCCGTAATGTGCCCCAGATCAGTGGAAGTAATACCGGGATTGTTACGAACCGCTAACGCCGCTGAAATTCAAAATCGAAGACTGAAGTTTTTGTTAGGTTTAAGTTGGGTTTTTTTTGTATTTTATTTTGTAGCAAAATGACCAAAAATATTGTTAATGTCAATCCTCTATGTTCTTGTAATATGTTTATGTTATTGAAATGAATGCACTACAGTGTTGCAAATTTTGGACATATGAGATTAATGTTTGTGGATTTTGGAGAAAAATTAGCATCCAAATATGTATTGGAATAACTTGATACAATAACATAGTAGGATTAAGATTAATACCATAACATT
Organism: Flaveria ramosissima; assembly: GCA_025215565.1. NCBI lineage: Eukaryota > Viridiplantae > Streptophyta > Magnoliopsida > Asterales > Asteraceae > Flaveria > Flaveria ramosissima. The sequence continues at coordinate 32,975,850 of CM046045.1, forward strand.
AAAAACAAGCAAACTAAAAGACAGTTAATTGTTATTCAGTACATACCAACCAAATGGTTTTTAAGACAACCAAATCAAAATAAACACCTTCAAAAGACAATCAAACCAAACCAAACACCAAAAGACAGTTAATTGTTGTTTAGTACATACCAATCAAATATTTTTAACACAACCAAACCAAACTAAACACCATCACGGATGTGATGCAGCAGTTGCAGGTTGTGATTGTGAACTTTCACCTTGCCCCTTGCATGAGCGCTTGTTGTGGCCCTTCTTGTTACATTTTGCACAGGTTAACCTACCACTGGCTGACTTAACTCCTCAGCGCTTCTTTTCCTTTGTTTCTTTGGTCTCCCAACTTGTTTGTGATGCTTTGGAGGTTTGAGGGTAGTTGGGCATTGTGATGGTGTCCACATATCCACACCATTGATTGGGTCAATGGTATTTTCATAAACTTTCTTCCAAGTAGCAAGCCAATAAACTTCTGAAACCCAAGTCTCAGGAATGCCAACCTCCATGCCATGTTGAGCCATATTCCAGTTAACTGCAACCGCATGCTTACATGGGATGGCAGTTAACTCCCATCTTCTACAAGAACAAGTTTTGAGCTGAACATCAACAACACATTAATCTTGTGAAGGCCCACTGACCTGATACTTACTCATTCCATTCCAGATGACAGTGTACTGTGAGGCTTCTGTTTTGATTGCTTCAAATAGTTTGGCTATTTTAGGAGTCAAAGGACCTTCACATTTGGCAATAACTTTATGGACAGCAACAATTCTCTTCATCATATACTCCCTTATGTACTCTAAACAGGTTATAATAGGCTTGTATCTTTATCAGTAGCAGTATCATTATCCTCATTCTCATAAGTAGAAAAATCCTCATCATTCTGGTAACTAGCATAATTGTCTTCATTCATAGCAGTAGCAACATCTTCATTCATACTAGTAGCAACATTCTCCTCATTGACAGTAGTAGCCTCTTTCTCTATCTCATTTCTTTCAAACATGTCATTAGTAACCTCTTTCTCTACCTCATTGCTTTCAAACATGTCATTAGTAACCTCTTTCTCTACCTCAGTGCTTTCAAACATGTCATTAGTAACCTCTTTCTCTATCTCATTACTTTGAAACATGTCATTAGTAACCTCTTTCTCTACCTCAGTGCTTTCAAACATGTCATTAGTAACCTCTTTCTCTATCTCATTACTTTGAAACATGTCATTTGTAACCTCTTTCTCTACCATAGTTACCATATAATTCAGATCATCATGCCACTGTAGGGTCAATGGCTTTCTACACATTTTGTTAACAATTTCTTGAGTGCTCCTTATAGAATTTGATGGCCCAACGTCTAGGTTTACTGGCTCATTAATCTCCTCAGTCACAGCTTTGGATTTTTCAAAAGGGGATTTTTCATATGTATCCAATCTGGTAAACCTATGCTCGGTGTAAATTTCAATAACTTTATGATCTTTAACATACCTTAATAGTTCAAGAACATCCTGATCACTCCCTAAAGCCCTTAGACCATAATCTAGATCTTGGTCAGGAACCCTAAAGTGATAGTATATTAACTCTTCAGTAGGATAACCAATGTTGAATATCATCTCATTCACATTATGCATTGAAAACAAATCACGATCAACCATATCCACATAACTCACTTGACCCCTCACATACTTTCTTCCTGGTGCCATTGTGAAACTTCCGCCATGATTAAACTTTAATGTGAAGAAATCAGGGTCTTGCCCTAACAAAAATAATCAAAACAACAGCAAACAATCACTTTAACTTCTACTAAATCTTAATAGAACCAAAATAGGATGAAAAATCAAAAGAACAAGTATGAAAAAATCAGAGAAGTAAGCTCACCATATACGACATCACGATCAAAATGCACTCCAAGTTCACGCACGTACCATATACTCAGAACCATGACGTTTAACAACGGAGAATGTCTTCTTGAATCGATCAGTTCAAGCTCATAAGATTTGTTGAAGATGAAAAGGTGAGGGATGGATTCGAAGATGATGAAAACTTAAAAAGATGACTCTTAAAACAATATATTTCAAACTAAATGTCACTAAAAAAGACGAAAATGCCCCTCACATGAGGGGCGCGTGCGAAGAGGTAAACGTCAGAAATGGATGGCGTTAGTGTCTAGGAAGAAATTGAAACAAAACATCAAACTATTGGACTGTCAGAGTAATAAACGAACTATTGGACTGAAATAGCAATTTTCGTCAAACCACAGGGACTAAAAGCGTAATTTACTCTAAAATTAAAATACAAAAACCAAAAATAGAAAACATGTGCACATTAATATGCCTTCTTTTTCTCTTTGCGTTCAATATAACATAACAAGCTTTTTACATGTGCTAAAAATATCAATACTATATTCTGCAATCTGCATATGCATATTATGACGAGAGTTGGCAAATAGGTAGATTGAATGACCGGTCAAAGCAGGTCGTGTAGATCCAAGTCATTCAAACTTTATAACTTTGGCCATTGTTACTTCGAACTCTAGAGCCGACTTCTGGTTATGATTTCGAAAACCAAAATATCCAGCATATAATGTTTATATAAACCCGGCCTGAATAGATATTTACTGTTTTAATTTTGATTTTATAAGTTGTGTATTGGTTCAGAGACAATTTGAATTGATCCAAAGATTATATTATATGTTGGAGGAGTTTCACCAGCTTCTCTTGATGATTACATTGCTGTGAATTTGTTGCTGACTTATGGGTGAGTTTAGTTGAGCTTCAGGTACACCAAATAAACTCCCCCCCCCCCCCCCCTCCACCCCTAAAAAAAAGCCACATCATTTTCAAAGTAATTTGCTCCACCCGGCACTCGTTTTATACCTATATGGGAGCTTAATCTCTAAAGTGTTTGTCGAGTCCTGTAGAATTTCGAACTCAGGTGCATAATGAGAAAATTCATATTCTTCTTGTGTTGTTGATGTTTCTGTTGGACCTCTTCCACTTTCACTTCTCCTTGCAACCAGTGCAACTCCAAATGCTCTAAATGATGGAGTACCATCATATACAGGTCCCAAGGAAAAGAAAAGCTCTTCACAAGTTAAGTTCCACCATGCAGTGTGTCTGAGTGAATCAAATGAAACATACCAAACTAATGTTCTTTTATCATTATCAGCCTCCCAAACCACATCATATTCGTAATCCATATCACTTGACAGGTGCTCCATACTTATGGTATGAGTATAATACCACATTTGATAAGCCCCGACAGCGCACATTAAGAATCCAGAAAAATCATCAGACCAATTCCCGGGAAGCTTCAATCTGCATCTACTCCCTCTAAGAAGAGGAGGTCTAAACCCTTTTGCAGTCTCAAGGCCTTCAACATTCAGAATCATGGAGTGATTATGTATAACATTTTCCTAATCAATAAACACAAATTCATTAGATCCTAATAATTACCATCAAGGCCATATATATGCATATCTTCATTAGATGATATTTAAGAACAGAGAGGGCAATACATACCTCAAGCATGGTCCGCAGGGATTGTAGTAATCTGCTGCCATCAGTTACAACACCCCCTCTTCCAAGTGAAACTTGACATAACCATTTACAATTTGTGTAAAAGTCTCCAACAATTGTAAGTGAGTCGCAAAAGTCTGCTATGAGGACAACTATACCTGAGGGGAGCTTGGGCAAGACAAGAAGCCATTTGCAATAATTAATGATGAGGATTTTTAGTCGAGTAAGTTGCAAGATGCTGAAATCTAATCGTGTAAAATCATTGCGACTTAGATTTAACTCTTCTAAGTTATGCAACTCACCAATGTCAGATGGGATTTCCCCATCTTTTAAAAAGCATCCACTCAGATCCAACTTTCGTAAGCTACGTGTCAGCTGTGGGAACACCAACCACAACCAAGAATTAGAAAGTTGACTTCTGTACAAATCTCTTCCACAAACAACTTTACCAATCAACCGAGAGATAGAAATATGGTTTAGCATCTTCAAACTATTTGATCCATGCAATCTGAACTCTTCTAAATGCTTTAATCCATAAAAGTTGACTTCTTGATTCTTTAAATAAGAACAATCAACCAAGTCTAGCAAAATAAGGTTAGGACATTGGTCTCCAATTGATGAGAGCAAAACATCTATCCCCATATTACCCAAATACAACTTTACCAGGCTTTCCATATTTGATTTGATCTCTGGGAACTCCAAACTTTTGTGGCAATGTGTGATTTTAAGGGTTTGGAGTTTTCCCATGTGGACAATTGTTGGAAACATTCTAAGCATGTAACAATATGATACACTAACATATTCAAGACTTGTATGTTTTCCAAGTGAAGGGTGGATTTCTCGTAAATCTTGACAGTAATGGAGGGTCAACTTTTGGAGACAGGGGAGTCCATCAAAATTTGGTGTGCTTTGTAGATTCTCCATGTATTCAAGTACAAGCACTTTCAAATGAGGTAGCCGCTAATTAATGCACAAAAGCATACACAAGTTAATATCACAGAAATGATAATTAGCATGATAACAAATGACATAGTTCAAAGTTTCAATGTCACATCAAAGAGGGTTGTATTTATAACATCTACACAATTTTATAGGTGTGAATTAGTAACTCAAGATCCTTGAATTTTATATATTAATCGACTGAGCAATTGAATTACCTTGTAACCTTTCCAAATCTTTTTTGTAAGCTATGAGACAGATTAAGAGCAGCAAGCTTCATTGGTTGGAAACTGTCTGGAAATGGACTTCTGGAATAATTACGCCATCTAATATACCGCAACTCATTTGAAAGATAACTAGGCCCTTCAACATTCTCATCATGATTTTTGTATATAGTCAAATTAAGCCACCTTAGTTTCTTCATGTTTGACACCATCTCCAAGAAAAGTGATAAATCTCCACTGGGAAGGAAAATATGCTGAATTTGTAGCGCTTCAGTTTTGTCATTTTCCTACAATATAGAAGAAATCAACGTACTGCTTGAGCTAAGAGTGTATATATTTATACGTATGCACATGTGCATCATGCAATGCACGTATAATGTGTTGAAAAGTTAGATATCTATATATACCATTATTGCATCCTGAAGAAACATGTTTCTGATTTCTTCATGTTTCCAAACCCTACTATGTTTTTCAGGATTGTTAGGATGTTCCCCTCTAACAATATGAAGTCCCATTTCTTGAATCAGATCATGCATATCAAACTTACCATCCACAATAGTTATGAGAGCTTTTTGTCTTAACACCTTTAGTCCTATATCAGGGTGATAACCACAAGCTTCAAATACCTCCATTACATCATCCATACCATAAAAAGGGTTTTTTATTCTTATCCCTCTAAAGAAACATGCAATATCTAAGAATAACTCTTTCTCCGTAATTTTTAGTCCATCATAGCTAATTTTGAGCTTTTCCACAATTTCCATTTCTGGAATGTCTTTTAGTCTAGACAAGGAACTCAACCATTCCTTCTCGTTCTTGTCATATAAAAAGGAACCTAAAACTTTGAGTGCTAATGGGAGCCCAGCAGCATAAGAAACCACATGTGATGAAAGCGTCGCATAATCATTTACGGGGTTCTCTTTGTTATATGCATGTTTATTAAATAGCACAATCGCCTCTTCATGTGATAATAATGTGACACGACGCACAAGGTCCACCTTGTGGGTTTTTAAGACATGTTCATCTCTAGTTGTAATTATTATTATGCTCCCACTACCAAACCAAGTATGTGATCCAGCCAAAGCATCTAGTTGCTTACAATCATCGACATCATCAAGAAGAATTAAAACTTTGCTATGATTTAACCTACTTCTTATCATGTGCTTTCCTTCTTCGACACTTTGTAATGTCACTTTTGTTTTCAAAACTCTTGATAGAAAATTTTCTTGCATAATTTTTAAACCGTGTTTGCTTGATTCCTCCCGAATATTGTCGATAATGCAATGACCTTGAAAATAGTGAGATATTTTCATATAAAGAGAAGATGCAAGAGTAGTCTTACCACTGCCCCCCAACCCCCATACCCCAACCATGCGCACACCCTGTGATCCAATATCTAATTGTGCTTCCAGTTCTTGCAAGCGAGAACTCATCCCAACAAGGTCTTCCTCAACACATGCTTTTACGGAAAACAGCTTATCAAAAATTGTATCAACAATTTGTTTGATTACTTGCGATTCATGCCTGCACATGGGATAAATATAGATAATTAGTGTACAATCACATTTATTCATTGAGTGGTAACCAACAAAATATGTCAATGAGTTAAAATACATCTCAGATTTGTAAATAGAATAGGGCCGCTACACCAAAGTCAAGCGCACAAACACCTATTATGACCGCCACTAACCAATCACATAATTTATAATTGATTTAACTTTTTAATTGTTTAAAGTATATTTAAGTAAAATTCAACCTTATTTTTTGAGGTCATTATATATATTTAGTTTAAACTCCAAGGAACGACAATGATGACGATACGACTTACGTATACGTAACTTGTTCGAGTTATATGTACGTAACTCTTAGTTGTATACTTGGTTACACGTACGTACATATATATATACACAGATTTATGGTTCTCAATTGAATGTCCCTCTATATATATATGTATGTATATGTATATGTAAAGCTTCTAAATAGTAAAGAATTAAATTACCCATTTGCAATGTTTTTGGGTTCCCATCCAGCAATCTCACATGCATCAACAAGTGCTTTTCTCCATGATGCTACTTTGTTACCGTTCCTCGCCTCTTGTTTGGCAAATCCTATTCCAAAGTCCCCTTCCTGTTTTCTCACTTCCGAGGGAACCACGCCATAAAATACGGGCATAACAACTAGCCCTCTCTTATCCTTACATTTCATAATACATGTAAGTTCTTCCAAACACCAGGAAGAGTCTGCATAATTTTTTGAGAATATAATGACAGCAATTTGCGATCCTTTGATAGCATTGTAGAGGGCTGGACGAATGGATTCACCTCGGGGAAGTGTTTCATCGTCCTTGTAAGTAGAGATATTTCGATCTACAAGAGCCGAGTAGAGATGATCTACAAAGGTCTTGCGGGTATCTTCGCCTCTAAAACTAAGAAACACATCATAATTACATGCCATGATGTGTTCAGGATCGGTATATGTGGAAACAAATCTAAGTTTAAAAGAAAGATTGATGTGGTTTGCTATGTTTACCCGATTGAAATTTGGATATATAGAGATGTGTAAATGTGGTTCCAGCACTATGACTATCAAATTAAAATATTTATCATTTTAAGTACACAGGGAGGGAATTTCCAGGCTAGAAATATTTAAATTTAAAGCATTTATTTATTTAATCGAGAGGAGAAACAATATTTTAATCAACTAGATCTGTTATTAAATATATCATGTAAATAAAAAAACTGACCTAAAAACATTATTAAAAAGTGTGGGTCAATACTGGTGGCTTTTGCTAAAGTCACATGGCCAAATTTAATAAAGACCAATTTCCAGGGTAATAATATTCTAATAAAGTATGAAATAATTTAATACCGAGTTTATCAGTGCTAATTTAACATTCGTTAATATAAAATTAGGGACTTTATTTCCATATATAAACATAAAATATTAATGTTTTATACCATCTTGTTATAACTTAACTCGCCATTTTGAAAACCAAATAACACAAAACCATGAAATCCAAAGATATAAGTAACGATCTGATTTGTCTCGGTTTCTAATTTTCAACTGATTGGTTTTGATTCACAGAGACTAAAAACCGCTACTAAGAGGGCTCACGGTTTAACTTGAAATCATTGAAAGTTATCGTGAACCCCCTCAATTAAAAAGGAGGGCGTTATGTGATCATTTATAACAGCTCAACCTTTTCTTGAGCCTAAAATGAATGTTAAAATTGAGGTATTTTGTAGTAAACGTATCATTGTGCTTACAATTCTAATAATGACTTACAATTATTACTATATTTAACATGAGCATAAACCGCAAACAAACTCGCCATAAAGGAATCCTAATAAGCTTCATTGCATCACCCTGAAAATAAATGCAAATTTGTAAATCAATGAATGGTGGTCGTAAATTTTAGAGGCGTGTGAATACATAGATCAAAGAAGTAAAGCCAAATCTCACTACAGACACGGCGAAATCCTAGTCCCTAAAGTTTTTGTGGCCCAAATTTTTAATAATACCACAGCCAAGAGGTCCATGTTACCTGTATTTAAACCATATACCCTAAGATACATATACATGCAGATGCTCATAAACATTCTAAACATTTATTTATTTTTGACATATAGCAAGTGTGTACAAGACTGCACTTCCAATAACTACAAAAACATAAACTTGTGACACATGTTATCCAACTAAACTGCAAAGTAAAATGACATGCATCACACTTACCCTAGCTGCAACATATCTATATGAAAACATAAGCAACAGCCTCAACTTGCTCATCCATTTTAGACCTCAAGAAGAGCAGATCAGAAAAACACAAGCAATAATCGAACATATCTTAAAAATGATGTGAGAACATGTTAAACAATTGGGACAAAGAGCAGAATCAAAACAAAAAAATATAAGCAGTCAACACCGATTATTTATTAAGAAAAAACAGGAAAGATACTTGCACACTTTTGCTACTCATTCTACCAACTATTTATAATAAAAAACACAGCTCCTAATCATAATAGAAAACATAACTTATGGCTTAAATCAAGCAATGCTTGATTTATGCCTTGGACCCTTGACCTTGACTGTTTGACTGCTTTAAATGTTTTCATGACCGATGAATTTGACTGCAAAAATCATGGAATTAACTTAACAATCACCCCCTTAATTCCATTTCTTTCGCATTCCTCTCTTCTTTTTGTTCTTCTGCTTCAATTGTTTGAAACATACCTGTTTGATAGGTTCTCGAAATTGACCATATAATAAATCCATGTCTTGCTTTGGTGCTTCACTTGTTTCCATTTTCTTTTCTTGAACACTTCCTACAACCGGACTTCTTGGGCTTTCCTTTTTTATTTCTGGCTCCCAAACAGGGCTTTCTCAACCTGAACTGGGCAGTCGTATGTTTTTGTGTTCACCTCAACAGGTACTGGACTGCTGTTTTTCACAACTGGCCTAATATTTAGCCTGATTTTGTAAGTTCAGTAGCTAAGTTTATCATCACATTTGGCTCTGGTGTGTTTTGTTGCTGATCAATGAAGTTCACTGGTTCATTCTCAACTTTTGAGTTGTTTGCTTCAGATAGTAAACATACTTGAAGTTTAATAGTATACAATCTGTTTTTACTTCTTCGAATCTTCATCAGTAGGTTGTCAGTTTGATCATATAACATCAGGATGCCATCTCCCAAAGTTACCTTGCACCCTTGCTTCATTCTCGGTTTTGCTAGGGGCTTGGCACTCGGCCGAAAAATGGCCAATTTTGTCACATTTGTAACACCTTAAATACCTTCTGTCTCGTCTCTCCGTCTGATCTTCTTGATTAGTTTCTCTACTTCTTTGATCTGCCTGTTCAGCCTTATGATCATTGTTCAAGAAGTGTCTTCTCCCTCGGCCACGGTTGTTCCCTCTACCCATGCCGGCTTGTCTTGACTCTTGTTTTTGTCAAACCTGCCATTCTGATTTTGTTAACAACAACTGACCTGCCGAGTCTTTGATTGGTTCAGCTGGCTTGAGCCTTTCTTCGTATGCCTTGAGACGCCCAACCAACTCTTCAAAAAGCGTCTTGTTTAGGTCCGAATATTGTTCAATCGTAGCAACGATTGGTAGGAACCTAGTTGGTGCAGAGTTCAACAGCTTCTTTACCTTAGCTTTCTCATCCAATGTAGAGCCAAGTGTTCGGAATTTGGACATAATCTCCCCAATCTTTCCTGCAAAGTCATCAATGTTGTCCGTCTCCTTCATGCTCAACAATTCAAACTCTCGGTTTAGAGTTGAAATTCTAGCTTGTTGCACCCGGTCAGCTCCAAGATACTGCGTCTTGAGAGCAGCCCATACCTCCTTAGCAGTCTTGTGTCCCGCTACTTGCAATAGAATATCTTCCGGCAGCGCCTGGAAAATGAAAGCCCTTGCTTTCTTTCCAATCTTGGCTTCATCAGATGGTTCGATGGCATCCCAAATTCCATGGGCATCCATGATTGATTCCATCTTGATTGCCCAAGATGTGTAATTGGTTGCAGTAAGTAACGGACACTGGTATGATATTGAACTCCCTTCTCTAACTGGAACAACAGCCTGATTATTGGGTGTGACAGCAGCCATTAAACAGAACCGGGTCTTTAAACAGAAATGAATAACAAGGCTGAGCAGAAAACAACTGAGAATGCTGTTGTTTGACTTGGAAAAATCGCTACAGCAGTGGACTCTATGATAGGCAATAGACTGGCCTCTTGGACAGGTTTTAATCGGCGGCTCTGATACCAATTGTTAGACAATTGGGACAAAGAGCAGAATCAAAACAAAAAAATATAAGCAGTCAACACCGATTATTTTATTGAGAAAAAACAGGAAAGAAACGTGCACACTTTTGCTACTCATTCTACCAACTATCTATAATAAAAAACACAGCTCCTAATCATAATAGAAAACATACCTTATGGCTTAAATCAAGCAATGTTTGATTTATGCCTTGGACCCTTGACCTTGACTGTTTGACTGCTTTAAATGTTTTCTTGACTGATGAATTTGACTGCAAAAATCATGGAATTAACTTAACAGAACACGTACTACTATTAGTATAGCATTGCCGGTGACCAGAAGATCCAGAGATAGGTCTGGGCGGTGTGACCAGGCGTTACCGGTGACCGAAAAAAGGTTTGGGTAAGCGGTTAACCAGTTATGATAGTTTCATTCAACTAACAAACAAACAAACATACCCATTAAAATCTCGCACAAACGTAGGGTCCTTGAAGGGTGAGACAAGAGCAAACCCTACCTCTACCCAAGTGATAGAGAGGCTGCACCCAGAGAGACCTCAGGCTCACAGTAACCTCTTTTGGAAGAAGACAACAAGAGAAGAAACGCAGGAACATTCCTACGACTAATGCAACTAAACCAAGGATGGCAGAACTAAAGGATCTAAACTAAAGGTACACCTAGGACTAAAGGCATGTTGTTCCGTTAAAGGCACATTCTAGGAATAAATGGCGTTGACAAGGAGGGTAGCGGGTCAGAACGGGTCGGGGCGAACCCATATGTTGCTGGAGAGGTGGGGGAATGACCCACGATTCCAGGAGGTGGAGAAGACCACAACCTAAACTGTTTTAGTGTAGTTTAAATATTAGATTTCAGGGAACGTTTTAGGTTGTCTATGCTTTTGTTTTAGTATTGGAGTTTCTTTGTAATTAGAGATTTAGCCTCTCTCGAATCAGGCTGTAACTTTCCTGTTTAATCAAGTTGACTACTTAGTTGATTCTTGGTATCTATCATTTGGTTCCATTGTCAGGAAAACATCAACATGGCACCTTCAACTCGCAGCAACCCAGAAGGTTCTTCTTCAACCCCTAATGTGATTGCAGCCCAACTAGCAGTTATAGCTTCCAAACTGGAGTCCATGGAATCGCTGCAAGCAAATGTTGCAGCCCTTAAGACTCGAGCGATGTCTAGAGACAAAGGGAGTGGTGGCCCGGGTAGAATGGAGTATGGGGAGACTTCTTGGAACAACAGCCGATCTCACTACCCCAAAAACAAGATGTCCTTCCCTGTTTTTAGCGATGGTGATCCACGAGGGTGAATACTCAAAGCAGAGAAGTACTTTTGCTATTATAAAATACCGGATGAGGAGAAGGTGGACGTGGCTTCAATGCACTTGGAGGGGGACGTGATGGATCTCTACTCCTGGTTGTTCACTGATCCATATATTTGCTACTGGGGGGAGTAAGTCCGAGCCTTACAAAAGAATTTTGGACCCGCTGAGTTTCAAAATCCGGGCGAACACTTATGTAGCATCCGACAAACTGGTACCATGCCGGAGTACAACCAAGAATTTGCAAAACGCTCGTCTTGAGTCACGAACTGGCCCAAACACTGCCGATTAGGAGTATTCCCAAATGGCCTCAAAGACAACTTGAAAGCTGATGTGCAGATTCACAAACCCAGAACCGTGTATAAAGCTATGAGCATCGCACTTGAATTTGAATCGAAGCATTGCAATTTTGCATAACCCGGACCGGGAAGAGCCTGTCTTCATCTACTAATCCTAAGTCTGTTTCTGCAGAAAACGAGCAAGCACCCTTCAAACCGAGGCTGTAACTACCAGCAAACCACCTGTTCGCATTTGAGGAATAAAAAACAGAATCGGCGGTTGCGGCGCGAATGTTTTAGGTGTGGTGACAAGTACGGACCAGGCCACAAGTGCAAAACAGGGGCCTTCAAACTGATCGAACTCACTGCTGATATGGAGGAACAACCCAAGGAAGATGGGCCCGAAGATTTAGCCGAGATCAGCCTCCATGCGCTTTTTGGTCAGTCAACAACAACCACCATGAAGTTAAAAGGAATACTTGAATCAATAGAGGTTCTTGTCCTAATTGACAGCAGATCGACACACCACTTCATCTCGGATAAGTTGGTGAATGACTTTAAGATCACCGCACAGTTTATTCCTCCATTCGGGGTTCAGATTTGGAATGGCGATGTTATTCGATGCAGTCGTGTTTGTAGAAATGTTAGACTTCAACTCGGTGACCTCCAGGTGATTCAAGTTTTATATCCTTTTGCTTTCGGAGGGGCTGATGTGGTACTAGTATCAAGTGGCTAGCAACACTCAATACCGTCCAAGAAAACTAGCAGCATATGTCCCTTGCATTTACCATTGATGGCAGAGAGTACAAGTTGCAGGGATTACCATTAAATGACCAGCAAACAGCTACCTTTTGACACCTCACTATTGAACCCTTCGAGTTGCACACTGCTGGACCGGGGGCTCCGTTTTCTGCCACCCGACTTGAGGGTAAGTCGATTCTCTGGGTAGGTTGCATTGATACGAATCTAAGGAGGGTAGCGGATCAGAATGGGTCGGGCGGACCCATATGTTGCTGGATGGAGGGAATTTGGATGGAGAGAAAATTATGAATTGTGGAGAGGTGGGGGAATGACCCACGATTCCAGGAGGTGGAGAAGACCACTTCCTAAACTGTTTTAGTGTAGTTTAAGTATTAGATTTCAGGGAATGTTTTAGGTTGTCTATGCTTTTGTTGTAGTATTAGAGTTTCTTTGTAATTGGAGATTTAGCCTCTCTCGAATCAGGCTGTAATTTTCCTGTTTTAATCAAGCCAACTACTTAGTTGATTCTTGGTATCTATCAAGCGCACTCTAGAACTATAGTATCATCATCACCTACAGTCAAACATAGAGAGTGGCGAAGATCTACAGAATTTTACGATGTCCGATGACCTGGAAAGAGGAGCTCGCATCTGATCATGTTTAGCAGTGGAGGGCGCAATACACAAATTGACTATTTCTTGATGCAACGAGGAGATCGTAACCGGTGGATGGACTTCAAGGTCATACTTGGAAAGACTGTGCTAACTCAACATCGACCGTTGGTGTAGATACCGCCATGAGAAGGAAGTTGACTAATGGGAAGAGTAAATTTAAACCCATGATCAAACGGGGATATTTAAAAGGTGAGACGTTCAAAAATAAGGTACTTTTGGGGCAATATGTTAGACGAAGTGGAGATGCAAGCAGGATGTGGGAGGATATGGCATGCAACGTATGTAGCAAATGAGACTCTCGGGATCACAACAACCGGACATAAAGGGCCATGATGGTCGAACCAGGATGTGCAAGGCAAGCTAAGGGTAAAGCAACATTGGTTTAGGAAACTCCTGAGATGTAATGATGTAGAGGAAAGAGTGAGATTGACGAAGAAGTACGTAGAGGTTAGGTGGGAGGTGAAAATGATGGTGTCTAAAGCAAAGAACAATGCATATGACAAGATGTATAAGCACTTAGAGACTAAAGAAGGGGAGAATGACAAGTTCATGATTGCTAAAAATAGGAAGTGGATGAGAAGGATCTAGGAGTTATGAGAATGGACGTACTTTGACGAATGAGAAGGACATTAAGGTAAGATGGCGAACCTATTTCAAAAATCTTTAGAATGGAGGTAGTAATGAACAAAAAGATTACCAAAACCCCTCTAGCCAAAGACAAGAAAGGAATAAATGCTATTATCATTGTATTACTAGGGAAGAGGTGGAGAGAGCTCTTAGGATGATGGGAAGGGCAAAAGCAGTAGGACCGGACAACATTTCCATCGAGGTGTGGAAATGTTTAGGGGAAGAAAGGGTTCGGTGGCTAAGTTGTTCAAAATATTTTCAAAAGCACGCGGATACAGATCTTTGAACGAGAAGTGTTTAAGTTCCGTTGTACAATGTTAATTGTAAATATGTTAGATTAGGCCCATTTGTTTTAGCATACCTATCCTTGTTTCAATCATTTTCCTATACCCCTTCATGTCCTGCAAATATCAGTTCCATGTTGTTTCAGCCCATTCAGGTTCCAATTATCATTTACTAGAAGACCATTTAATGCTAGCTGCAATGTCTCACCAAGAAGTCTAAAGTTCCTAATTTAGCAAGAGTGGTTTGCTTAGAGGCTAACTTGTAGCAAACTGTAAGTTAGGAATGGGTAACATATATGCTCATGTGCCCGAGATAAGGTTTGCTAGGTTTTCTATATGTTCCCCCACCATTGTAATCATTTAATAATCACAATTCCTTTTTACAATTTGTTTTTAGTTTTTATTTGGTGTATGTTTGTCAGATTATTTGGGTTATGTAATTTGTTGTGTTGAATAAGTTTAAAAATTCTTTGGATAGAATTTGAAAAGCTCAAGTAAAATGATAGTTACTCTTGGTTAGCGTAGTGTGTTGTATCAACATGATTTAGTCACTTGTACACACAAAACAGATTTGTGAGTTTAATCTTTAAATGGATGAGTAGTTCAATTTATCTACTATGACAAAAAGAAAATGTGATGACAGAACACAACCTGAAAACGACCCGTTTTAATCGAAACTCATCGACCCCCTACCTATCCATTTTTCAACCACTAGTAGAACATATGCCATTGACTAGAGCTTGCCTGCTCAAGTACTTTAATGTAGAGAGAACAAAAGAACATAGTTTAGACTCTATTCTTTCATTTAATAGAATTATTTAAGACTGGTAAGAAAAACTCACAGCTAGGTTCTTCAACTCCATGCTAAGATTATCATCACTATCATCATTCTATGCCTCCATACATTCATCTTTATCATAAGACATGGTGTAACCAGCCTCTTTCAATTGTTTACTCAATCCATCCAACAAACTATACATCTCACCTGCCTTAATGTTTCTAGTATCGGCCGCCAAGAACTCAGTAAATCCAGACCCTACATCTAACCAAGCACAACCGGGGACCTTGTTCACACCTAATTCCCTCATTAAAATCCTAACTTTAGCTAGTCTTTCCCAACACCCAAAATCAGCATACAAATTAGCCATCAAAACATAATATCCTGAATTTCGAGGTCTCAATTCCAACAGCTTTTCAGCTGCAAATTCCCCTAACTCTTTCTTTCCATGAACTCTACATGCTCCAATAACAGTGGCCCACATGGCAGGTGTCGGATCATAAGGCATTGTACTTATTACACCTTTTGCTTTACCCAATAATCCAGCTCTCCCATAAAGATCAACCATACAAGAATAATGCTCCAAACAAGGATTCATATTATATACAGAGTACATCTTTTTGAATAAAGTTTCACCTTGGTCAACAAGAGCCGAATGACTACAAGCTGACAGAACCGCAACCATTGTCACATGGTCTGGTTTGATGTTGGACCGAATCATCTCCTCAAATAAGTCAACGGCCATCTGACCCTCCCCTTGAATTCCATAACCAGCAATGAGTGAAGTGTAGGTCACTTCATCTCTTTTGGTTAAAGAATCAAACAGTCTTTTAGCCAGCACTATTTTACCAGATCTTGCATACATGTCGATAAGTGAATTAAATAGTAATAAATAATCTTTAAACTCCTCATGTTTTGTAATGTAACAATGGAATTCTTTACCATGTTGTAGATTTGCCACTCTAGCACATACTGGAAGTACGCTTGCTATCGTCACATAATTGGGTTCAGTTTTAGAAATTAACATTTCGCGAAACAGAAAGGTGGCTTCCTCCGAGTTGTCCCAGTGTGCAAAACCTGATATTATGGAGTTCCAAGTGATCACACTCTTATTCTCAACCAAATTGAATACAATACAAGCATGCTTAAGATCCTTACACCTTGAGTACATTGTGATTAACGCGTTTTTTACATTATCATAGCCATGACAACAAGTTCGAACAGCCAGACCATGAATTTCTTTTCCTATTCTCAACACACCAATATGGGAACATGCACCTAAACCATTAATCACAGCCACCGGATCCCATTCAGCACCACAGGTCCTCAATCGAGAAATTAACTTTAGGACTTGCAGATAGTCACCTGTCTTCAAGTAGCCTCCAGCAACAGTATTCCAAATTATAATGTTTACTTCCACATTTTCATCCTGCATACGATCAAAAAGCTCAAAGGCTTCGCTCCACATGCCCTTAGACGCGTACCCTGATATTATAGAATTCCAAGAAATACAATCTCTCACAGGCATTTCATCGAACAACTTGCGTGCAACATTCAAGTCGCCACATTTTCCATACATAAACACCAACGCATTGTGCACGAACAAATTCCACTCCAAACCCGCCTTCACGATAGACTCATGCACCTCCCTCCCAAACCCCAAATCAAATTCTTCACCACAGGCCTTAAGCACAGAGGGATATGTGAAATTATCAGGTTTAACCCCTTTCTCCACCATTTTTCGATACACAGATAACCCATCTTTACAAAATCCAGCTCTAACATAACCAGAAATAACAACATTCCAAGGCAAAGGGTGTAGAATATTTGAAGTTTCAGCAACAACATACGCATCATTCAAAAGATTACAAACAGAGTAGAAAGTGACCAACTTTGGGACCAAAACAGGGGATTTGTCAAAACCTGAAGAAATTGCATAAGCGTGTAGTTGTTGGCCTTGTGAGATTGAGTTAATCTGGGAACAACACGCGAAAAGAGAAGCTAGTGATTGCAGCAAAAAATCGGATGAAGGGGCATTGTGATTGTAGGATTGTTGAATGATAAGAGAAAAAGTGTTGAATGCTTTTGATAAGTTGTTTTGAGATGCTGATTCTTTGAGGGAGTTCACAAGGGATAGTAACATGGATGAAGTGGTATAATCATTCAGAAAGAACTCAAATTTAGGGAAGAAATAGTGTGCGATTCGTTCCCATGATGGCGGTATGTTTTTTTGGATTTTGGGTTTATATTATTTTTGTGTGCTCTTTGAAAATGTTGAAAAGCTAAAAAATATACACATACGTTGTTGCGGCGTGTCTGATGTGATAAAGTATATATTATAGTTGTTCCAACTTGTTTTCGAATTAATTAATTTCCGAAACATAGAGTTACTCGCTTTCAAATAAAATAAACGTAAAAAGGTATAGCAACTCAAAGTGTACGTAAAAATTACCATGAAACCGTTTAATGTTTAATCCAGTTCATGTCCGGAAAAATTTATGTCAAAACATAAACGAATTCGAATTTAGACGACACGTACATAAAAATAAGAACGTAAAAAATTAATTTTCTGAAGTAAAAATGTAAAAAAGGTAAACCCGAGACTTTGTAAACTCAAAGAGGCAAAAATGATATTTTTTAAAGTTGTAGAAAAATGTTTAGGGGTAAAAGGTATTAAATCAAGAGAAAGAAACTTGAGGTGGGATTTCAAAGAAATGAAAACAAAAAGGAAAAAGAAAAAAATATTTATTTTGAATGACTTATAATAGTAAACTAGTTTTCTATCCGCCGCATGTTGTGATGGTGTCGTACGCGTCATGATAAAGTATAAATGTTTTCAAACTATATTTATGTTGAGACGTAGAGTAACGTATTATATTTAACACGACTTGTTTCCCAATAAAAATTTATAACAACAATACACGTATTCACTCGTTATTTCTAAATTATTTAAAAAGAAGTTAACTTAGCCTGCCATTCAAATTTTACAATTAATCCTTATTATCCAACGGTTTATCCTTGGAATGGAAGTCTGTTAAATAAAGACTAATTTAACTTTTGCCGTTTGAGAATCATATATTTTTCTCTACACATCCCAACAATGATTTCAATATCGGTAGTCTTGCTGGTTTATTGATTGGATTGGTCAAACCGATTAGATTAGATTTAAAAAACAGACAAAAATTATATTTAATTCATAAATAGACAACAAAGAACATTAAACATCTTAAAACAAAACAACTTTTTAATTCTGTTTGTAAAAAAATTGTATGAAAATAAGCTCCTAGAGTAGAAGATATGAGAGTACACATTTTGTATTTTTGATGTACATAATGAAACGTAAATAAGCTAATGAGTTAATTACATAAATGGTCCCTGTGATTTATTTAAAATAACAAGTTTGGGTACTAAGAGTTTCAAGTAACAAGTTTGAGTATTATGTTTTCAATTTTATAACGAAATTAGATATTAAGATTAACAGACATTAATATTTCTGTTAAGTACAAGGGCATTATAGTCTTTTTACATCTAAGGGACAAATTATGTAAGTTTTATATTTGGTGGGCTGATTACTTAATTAACTCTAACTTATATACAAAATATCTAAAAAATAAATTTCTCCACTGTCACCATCGGCTATCATCATCATCGCCATCGGAGCATCATCTCCGGTACCCTCACAAGTCCGACCACAACCATCCATCTCCACTGTGCATCTCTGTTACACCAACCACCAGCGGCCACCAACACCATCATCAATTCATCATCACCATCGTCGCATCTCCCAGTTCCCTTTCCCCTGTTAAGACTAATCTCAATCGATCACCGACCACCGGCCGCCACAACTTCCACCGGCCATTGAACTCTCTCACTCTTGTATGAAACCCAGATCAATTGCATCATCATCATCATCGGCCATCATCATCAGCATCACCGCATCATCTCACCATCATCATAATAAAATTCAGCATCATCGTCATCGTCGTATCTAACCAGCCACAGACGAGTCATCTCCACCTCCAACCTTTCTTCTCCATCAGAACACCACCGTCGATTTAGTCCCCTAGTTCAAAGCTCTACTGCAATCCCCAATTAGATAATGTTTGAATTGGGTTTTAGGGTTTCTAAGAAGAAGATTGTGACGAAGACAGAGGTTATGTTGGTTGGGTGTCGCAGAAAATGTGTGTGCTCACTAGAGTGATTAAGATGTCGTCGGAGAAGGTGGAGGAACCGGCGGTGGGGTATGAGCGGTGGGTTGGTAGCACAGGTGTGAGGTGGAAAGAACAAAAACAATATATAACAGAAAAGTTAACGTCTGTTAGTCTTAATACTCGATCTCGTTACAAAATTAAAAACATAATACCCAAACATGTTACTTAAAATCATTAGTACCAAAACCTGTTATTTTAAATAAACTACAGGGACTATATATGTAATTAACTCTAAGCTAATGTATGTGTTAAGTTTTAACTTTTTTTAAAATATTAACAACCATATCGTTATTCAAATTGTGTTACAGTTGCTAAAATTGAAACCGAATTTGACTAACAGAGTGGTCAACCGAATTGAAACCATTCTGTTAAATAAGCTAAACTAGATTTTTTACTCGTCGCGTGTTGTCACGACGTCATACGTGGTGTGATAAGGTATATAATACAATCAACCCTAGTCGTTTCCAATATAATTTACCTCAATACATAGAGTGTCTCGAATTTATACCGTTGAATAAAAACACATTATATTTAACGCGACTTTTTTCAAATAAAATTTATGTCGAAAAACCGACTTATAATTGTTTTGTCTCATTTCCAAAATAAAGTTACGTCGGAACGTAGAGTAAATGAAAACGTATTATATTTGACCCAACGCGTTTTCACACAAAACTTACGTCGAAACGTAGACGCATGGCGAAACTTAGATAGTCTGAAAACGTATATAATGTTAAACACGAAAACAGTTTATATTTGACCCGAGTCACCTCTAATTAAGTCCAAACGTAGGCGGATACAAACGTATAAAATTGTAGAAAAGTATTGGAGAAGAAAAGTGTCAAGATTGAAAGTGAGAGAGACGTAAAAGAGAAAAAATAAAAATAAAAAATAAAGAAAAAAAGTTGCAGTTAATGGGTTTCGAACCCACCAAGTCATTGTTAAAATGACTTGTTAAAATGCAAAGTGTTTACCACTCTTACAAACAACCCATTTAATTGCATTTTAAAAATCAAGATATTTAATTACATCAATAGTCGGTGGCTTATTATTGGCCACGGATCTATGATTTAGTATAATAAGCTCGTTTACATCCATATATAAAATATTACAGTATTACACTACAACTCCCAGTCTAAAGGGATGAGATTTCTCTATAATTTTATTCAAAATAAGAAGTGTGACAGAGTGACAGGCTTTACAAACTGACATTTCCTTTAGAACCAACACACTACTCGACAAACACAACCAAATCACACCTTCTCCAATCTCAACTCAATCTCACTGCATCATCATCAACAACAACAACAATGCCCAACAGATCGCATAAATCCTTCTTCATGCCAATCTTCTGCAACTCCTCCATAAACGACGCCGTCACACCTCCCAAATTCAACTCCACCACCGATCCTTCATCCCCCAAACTCACCTGCATCGGCCAAATCAAAAAGAAATCATCATCCACCACCACCACCACCACCACCGCCACCGTCACCTCCCACCGTTACACAAAACTCCACAAACTCTTCTCCAGTAAAAACCTAATTTCTCCGGCGATCGACGCCGGAGGCGCAATAACCTCCGTCAACAAACTCAACAACAAATGCGTTACGAAGAGAAGCAAGAGCTACAACGGCAGAGTAAGAGCACCGATGAGCAATAACAAATGTCATACCAGTAGAGACGATCTCGATGCTGCTGTGGCGGAGGAAGAGCTGGATCCGCCGTTGCCGGTGGTGAGATGTCGCCGGAGAGATGACGAATCGAACGTGAATCTGTGGAAGAGACGAGGAATTGAGATGAAAACTCTGCAGATTCAGCCGATTCACATGAGTATGAATCGAATTGGTAGCTGTAACAATGGTGGATTCATGATTCCGACGTCGGCAACAACGTTCTGATGATCGTGATGTAAAGTGATTGATGATTGATTTTTGGGATCGATACACATTTTCCGGTGAGTACTTTTCACGTGGTGTTGTATTCAAAGGTTGGAACATAGCGTGTGGTTGTTGCCACTAAAGTTGTTTTTTGATTATTATTATTATTATTTTTAATTTATTTTATTAGTGGTAAGATTCCAAAAATGTTTCCAAAGGGACTTTGTAAGTTTGTATGTAAAGGGATTACCGACCAGGTTTCTTTTTTTTTCCTTATATATTGATAATATTATAGGGCTGACAATTTTAGACACGAACACGAATATACGACACGAACCTACACGATCTTAACAGGTATTGGGTATGACCTTAACAGGTTTTGTGTACAAAACAGGTAGACACGAATATACCTGTTAAATTTCGTGTCTAAACAGGTATTTTACCTGTTTACCTGTTATGTATCCGTTAGTACCTGATAAATATTTAAAAAAAAAAATATAAATAATATAATATTAAAATACATAAGTGATAACCCTAACCCTAACTTCACATTTTTATATTCTGATTTTTGTATTATTAGTGTTGCTTGCTAAAAACTTCCTAAGGTACCTCCACTTCAAATCTTTCAGATGATTTTTTGTATCACTAAAATAGTTCCTAAATATGTGTTATTAATGGTTCTTATCGTGTTTTATCGTGTATACATGGTATTAACAGGTTCGTGTTCAGGTTTGAAAATAGGTACACGATAAGTTATCTTGTCGTGTACAGGTTTCGTGTTCGTGTCTTATCGTGTTCGTGTCTTAACAGGTACAGGTATACCTGCTATGCCAGCCCTGTAATATTATAATATAATTGGTTATATGTTTACATATAAAATGTTAACGACGATGATATACTCATAATCATATACAGATGTTAAATAGTTAATTTTATAATAAGGGGCTGTTTGGCAACTTCTGAATGATTAAGTGCTGAACCAATAAGAGGTCTGAACCATTAAGTGCTGAACCATTAAGAGGTCTGAACCATTAAGAGGTAGTATATCGTTTAACTATTTAAATGCAAGTCTGACCAATTCAGATAAGAGGTCTTAACCATTCAGCATTATACCTCTTAACCATTCAGCACTAGTATAATGCTTAACCATTCAGAGGCAAATGTCTGAACCATTCAGATATCTGAACCATTAAGAGGCTGATTAAGAGGCTGCCAAACAACCCCAAGTCTTTTGAGTGTTATAATTAACGATCACTGGGTGTTAAAAAGTTACAATTAAAAGACATGAAGTTGAGGGTTTGTTTGCAAACGATGTAGATTTTAAGAGTAGATTTTGTGAGCATATGGGTTTGTCGTTCAAAATAATAGTATACACACGGGAGAGACGTATAAGAACTAATCCCTGGTTTTGTGCTTTATGCGATAGTCATAACAATATGTATGTGTTACGCAATTCTTAAGTTTTTCTTCTCTAATTAAAACTCTTTTTGTATTAAAAGATGTTGGTTAAATGAAAATATTTCTTACCAAAATAATTGTCCTATAGTTAATCCTCATTACTTAAAAACATAATTTTAGTACTTAACAAATTAAGTGAATCCTATATCCGATTCTAATAATATGTTTTTGTCATCTACTGTAATATGCGTAACTTTAAAGAAAATTACAAAACTATGGGATACTGACAACTAGATAATGATTATTCTATAAAAATTCAACTTTAAGAACATAAAGAATAAAAACATACCTAATACATGTCATAGGGTTATGGTTGACAACTATGATGTGTAAATAAGTTTTGAATTTGATTGATATAATCACATGAGGTGTGATCATGATCAACGTTAGGACTTCATAACCCTTTTACCGAACTTAATCAGTATATATAGGGTCCAATCCTAGTATCTTACTCATGAACAGTTAACTATTAGATTCTCTTCTCATTCATAACCAGTTCTCTCAAAACGAGTTGGTAAAGTTTAAGATAGGATTTTTCTTAGAAATTCAATATCTCTCTTGTTCACATATGATATGAGATTTGTCTAGTGTGTTACAAATAAACCTCTTTTGAACTCATCAGGCTTGATAAGTTTTGTCCCACCATTCTAATCAAGAATGTGGGATTTGTCTAAGTTGTTCTCCTGGACACCCAAACATCTACATGACCTCACATACATATAACTTACTCATTGTCCTCGATGAGGTGTTTGCTATCAAGAATCTATCACGTGCTGAGGGTGCGTATAGTGAAGGCTTGATCAATGCAAACATCCCACATGTTTTGATCTCGCAAAACTTTTGGTCAAGTTCAAAATTAATGCATCTTCCTCCTTGGTACATTTCATTTTATTTCTTTCAGCCAAACACTCACAAACCTTCAAACAACAAAGAAACTCCAAACAACATCCTTGCAGCTCATTTTGTCACATTGCTTTATTCTAAAGTTAACAGACTAATACAAAGGCAAGCTCGGCATGTTAATTTGGGGTATATTTTCTTCGTCAAGTTGATAGCACATTTGATTTAAGATGTAAGGAATTATTTTTCACCCTAAATATGCATAAACATACTGATACTGCTGTTAATTTGGGGTGCGGAATTGATGGATGGAGATGGCTTGGTGATGAATCAGGATCATTCTCATTTAAAAAAAATTGTTTATCTTGTAATTTCTCATTTTAATCCTCCCCTTTTAATCTTATTTTGTATGGGTGCCCCATCTCTAGCGTCTTGCTAGGATTATGTTTGTTCATAATAAAATTCTCGCCGTTCAAAATAAAAAAAATTAAAAAAATACAAAGGCAAGCATGTTAGGTAAAGGCATAACTTGAAAAAAAATAACATGCCTATAGCTACATTTGGAGTCATGAGCCACAAATAACGGGCTGAAACATCTCAACGAGTCAGGTCTCATGACAAACCATCGAATATTGTTTATCCCAACTGTCGAACTGAACTCCATCACCCGAAGGGTATATATTGAAGTTGATGATTTTGTTGGTAAGTCAGAGATATGATTTCGATGAACAAGATAGAATAATTGATAAAACTTGCAGAATTCTATTGATAAACTTGCTTTGATACATACAATTGTTCGTAACAACATCGAAACATACATATAGGTATATATTCCCTAGAATCAACCACCAAGTTTCCTGTTGACACATACTTGACCCTTATATATTTACATAATAATTACATACTAGACACAAACATAGACTTTCTAATATATACATAAGAGACCCAAACTAATATTTAGTTTATATATCAATAGATTTGTCTCAAACTTTTATAACTTTTGATTTATTTCTTTTTTATTTCTATCATATTTAAAGACACTTGATTATTTGAGTAGGTTCCGCATTAGCAATTCAATTTCATAATTAAGTAGATATTTTAAGATTTAACTTGATATATGTCATTATTTAGCTTTACCCTTATTTTAATCATGAATATCAAATAGCAGTATCAAACAACCAATATATTGAAAATAAAATTTCAAATTCGAAGGCAACACATTTATAACTCTGCTTTAATTTCTAAAACTAAAAACAACCATCAAAATATGGACAATCATTATTGATTTCAAGAAGCTTGTGCAGGTATCATGAGCCCATCAATTGATAGCACATTTGATTTCAAATATAAGGAACTATATTTTTACCCTGTGAAACTTGATGAAGAAAACATACATAAACATAGGCGGATCCGCTGCACCAACGGACCATCTGCGGAAATATACATAAACATAAGAGGATCTGCTACCCGTTTGGCGTAAAGTGTGTCACAAGTTATATTGGTTACTGATGATTGCATATACTATATGAAACTGCGTAAATTACAACACGCACAACTCGATCATGATTATTATTGAAACCATCCTAAAAGATATGAACATAAATACACAAGCTGAAAATGTTATATAGAACGCACTTCCCATGTTTATTCAACGAGTTGAATTCGAGGAGAGGAGGTGTATGGGACGGTCTGAGGGGGACCGGTGAGAGGTCGTCTTGGTGGTGACGGGGCTTCTGAAACAGGTCTCCCAGTACCGATAAAAGAAGTTGTCCTCATACCTTGTGGTGATAAAAGCAAGCGGAAGGTCCACGACAAGACGTCTGGTGCAAACACCCTGTAAAGAAGAAACACGTCGTACCAGCTCGGGAACTTCACGTTTGCATCGCCTCGCACGGCTGCTGATACGATCAACTTTGCAAACTCCTCAACATGACTGCCTGAAGCTTGCATCTTGGATCATAAAGAACAAACACAATGTAAGTATCTGCTACAACAAACATTTTTTTGCGCATTTTTCTTATAGATTGTTATTGCGTTAAATATGATTACAAAACCTATAATATACAAATCATGTATAGTTTCGGAATAAAACAAGAGATGAAGAGATTATTGAATGTGAGCTATAATTTGGGGACTTTCGAGTTTAACGACTAATTTCTTTTTCATCTACTTTTTTTTATTTCACCTATTTAAAGTAAAATATAACTCGTTCTTAGGGGTGGTAAAATGGGTGGGTCCAAAACAGTCTGAACATAACAAAAGTATATTTTTCCAAGTAAAACGAAATAGGAGGTTTCATGAATTGAATATACACTTATAACAGACAAGTTTACTTATTTGACACGATACCTTTTTAGCTATTTCTTATTTTGCCTATTTTACCATTGGAGATAAAAACACATAACCTAAATCAAAATCATCTATAAGTAAATTAAACTAGTCAAAAATTATCAGCTCGAGTTTATAGATTCGCAAAAACCATATTCGTGTGCTAGCAACTTGGAAAAAATAGGGAGTCTTGAAAACTTACTTCTCTTTCTTCCTTCCATTGCATCTCCGCGCCTTCTTCTACCATGAGTTTCCCACGGGTCATCTCGGCACCAATCCAACCGTGTGTAGCAATAGTGATTCCAACGTCACCGTTCAATTCTAACCTCAATGTTTCATAGAAGTTCACTAGAGCAGCTTTGGCTGCCTGGTCAAACAAACATTAAGATAAAA
Organism: Flaveria ramosissima; assembly: GCA_025215565.1. NCBI lineage: Eukaryota > Viridiplantae > Streptophyta > Magnoliopsida > Asterales > Asteraceae > Flaveria > Flaveria ramosissima. The sequence goes on from CM046045.1 coordinate 33,002,105, forward strand.
AAACCAATAGCCAACATATAAGGTGGATGTTATACTCCTATGGGAATATTTGTATTCACTATCTTTCTTGAGTTATGAATAGATCATATGGATCAAATTTGACTCATAAAAAGGTCAAATGCATAAAGTAAAACATAAAAAGGTAAGGTCAAACAGGTCGAAAGTCGTTAAATCGACAAAACCATCACAGATCATTCTCATTCACACAATTAGATTAGGGCATTTTTTAAAGTTCAAAGATTTAAATCATGAGAAAATGGATTTTTTTTATTAGAAAAAATACAATCCATTGCCTTATGTAGGCCATCAACCAAAGTCCATAGGTTTTTTTTCTTCAATTTTTTGACAATTGATCATTAGATTATGAAAATCAATATAATTTTTAATCAAACTTGACACACTAAGTATTTATAGTCCATAAATCTTGACAAAAAATGTTTTGAGTAGGTCTAAAAACTACCCATTTTGACCTGTACCATAACCATTACCCAACCCATTTTGACCATTGATACTCACGGAATATAAGCTCATCCTTGGGAGAGGTAACCAGTTCTCGACTGCAGCATTAACTACAATCCGACCACGACTCCGTCTTAGGTAAGGAAGAGCCACATATGTAGGATACACATTTCCCCAAAAATTGATATCCTGAAATTTTACAAAAGCAAGTGTACAAAACACATTAATTAAAAGCCTTATGTTACTCCTTAAAATCTCCCAAAAGCCCTTAGTTTAAGTTATACCATTAACATAGGGAAAACTGATGTATCAGTTGCTTCCTCGAAATAGAAGGTATGCCCTAAACTTGCCGTGTTTACTAGATGATCGACTGCAAAATAGATCATTTACAATCAAAACAAAATTTAAAACGGTAACATGCCACGTGACAAACATTATATTTCTTTCTTTTAATAAAGTTTTGGTTCATTACTAAAGCTAATCAGAATAACTATTTATTACACGTTGAGCTCAAATCATTTTCAAGGGGTGCTTGGATGTCGTTATTAGAACTGATTATATGAAATTGAATAATCCTAATCAGATAATTAATAACAATACAACTAGTTTTAGAAAATAATGTTCGAATGTGCTTTTGTTTTTTATTTGAATGGGAAATGTTAGATCTTTCAAGTGTAATGACAAATTATGATCATTAAATTGACCAAAAAGGGAACTTTTGATTGATTGTGTTATGAAACCAATTATCCAAAACCGATTATTTAAAATATGTTCATCTAAACATTATAAACTAATTACTGCAATCACATCACAATAGTAATAATCGATAAAATCATTCACATGATTTCATTGATATAATTTGAATTCAGTTTATGCACGACGATTTAGAGATTGGAATAATTAAATAACGGAGGATTAGATTACCTCTGCCAAAATAACTAATCGTCTCGTCGATGAATCTCCTACAATCATCTTCTTTAACAACATCTGCAGCCATTATCAACACATCCGGTGCACCCATTTGTCTAGCATTTTCGCTGATACCGTGCAGTCTTTGATCTCTCCGTGCTACTAGCACAAGATTTGCTCTCTTCTTAGCATATTCATATGCGATTTGCTGACAAGATCAAAAAATGTATGCATTTACTAGCTTGCACAGCAGATGTATTTGTTCAAATCCCAAACCCAAATTTCAATTCTATCTAAATCTGCTACAAAGTTTTTTATGACAACTAAGGTTGTAAATTAATCGGAGGAACACAAACGGGCATATTTGTTCGTTGAATTTTAACAAAACAAATGAATATATAACACCTACGCGAACGTATTTTCTTGTTCATGTGGCTTGCTAAAAATATGTTGTTCCACTTTGTTGAATCTAGAAATGTACAAAAATCGATTTGGGAACCGGTTTATAAGACTATCCACAACGCAGCGCCCTTAGCCCCGCCCTTAGCCCATTTCCTGCCGCCCTTCGGAAGGGCTGCGTTGTGCAGGCCCGTCCGTCATTCACCTGCCTTTTGCCAAGGGCGCTCCATGGATTCATTTTGTGGGGCCCACACACAAAATTGTATGTTGTTTTGTTTTTTTAATGGTTGTTTCTGTAAAGGATGATGTTGTGGGTAAAAGCTAATTGTGAGAAGGATGGATGAAAGTTAACGGAAAACTGATGTGGCATGCTGACTAGGACTATTTGTGGGAAGGGCGGCTTTTAACGTTATGGACAGTCTAACATGAAATGAAACCGTTGTGGAAAGCAGTTTGGTTGAAACTACGGTTTTGAACCAAAACGGTTTTGAAAACCGATTTCAAACCGAACCAGTTTAAAACCCAGTGTTGACCAACTTTGATCCCACCCAAACTGATTTACACCCAAAAGTCGATTAGTTTAGCTCTAGTTGATTCATTAAACATATACAGGTAACACAAACACGTAGAATCATTAAAAAACATACATTATATGAATATTTACAAATATAACAATGACTAAAAATATACTAAAGTTCAAATACACAATTTTGATTTCAGTTCTTATGTTGATTCTATAATGATACTATGAAATTCTTATTGAGATATATATAAACACACACGTAGCATATCGAACTTTATAAACAAAATAATCAAGAAGTTTATTTATTTGCGTTGTTCATCCAGAGATCCAGCCAACAAAAATAAAAAAGTTAATTTTAATTTTACTCCCAGAATTTAAAAAACTAACTATTTTCCTATTTTCCTCCAAATGTTTTGTTTTATAGTTAGTTTCAATTTTAGTATAAAAGCTTTAGTATTTTAGATTTAAATTAAAACAAATAATAAAACTTTTAACCGAAAATAAATAAAACTTTTAAATTAAAATTGAAACGAAACTTGTTGTTTTTAATCTTTAAAACATAATTATTTTAGTCAAATACAACTAATAAAACCTTTGAACCGAAAAATAATACAACTTAATTATAAGAGTTTCAAAGACTAATTATTGTTTCTAATCTTAAAATAAAAATAGTTATTTTACTCAAACCACATAATCACAACCAAACTTAAGTCAAAATAAAATCTTATCATCTATAACTACCATAAACCAAACTTAAGTCAAAATAAAATCTTATCATCTATAACTAGCATATGAACTTCATGATATGGTTAGGTTAACATGCAATAACGTTACTCTCAAACATTTTAGTTTTCCTACGTCGAATCCTAAATTACTCGTTTGTCGTTTGAGGTTTCAGAGCAAAACAACAGTCGATCGATTCGAACCGAACGAACAGCGAACGCACCTCACCGATTCCAGAAGACGCACCAGTGATGACAACAACTTTATCATCCATAGATTCACAGAAGAAATGATAGTAGATCCTCTCACACGTGTGGATGAAAGTAAGCGTCGGCCATGCGAACGCTAGCATCACCAGACTTGCATGAGGTACAAACCGATTAAGCGCATAGTTTATCATCTTATTCATCACCATAACTACAAAATTACAGATAGAAAGAGATGGTGATAATTGATGGTTGGATATACGAAGAGATCGAGTATGTTATATTGAAAATAGTAAGTTAATTAATTAATTAATTATATGATAGGATAGTGATGATTATTATAAGTGGTGGTTTTGTTGGCGGTGAGTTTGTTGTCATGGAGGTAATGTACACGTGTTTCGTTCTAAGGATGTTGTCTTGAAACAACATATGATGATGATGCATGATGCCACCGGCACCAAGAGACACATATGGTTATAAGATTGATGAACACCATTTACACTTTTACCATTTGTCCCACATTGTAAAAAGACACATACATTTAAAACATTAAAAGAAACGAAAATTAAAAATACTTTTAGTTTTAAACCACACCAAATTTTAAACAATCTTATATCAAGACTAGAACTTTTTTATTATTTTTTAAAAATCTTTGATTCTTATAACTGGAGCACCGGGCTACCAACCCAATTGGTAAAAAGTACCATAAAATATCAAACTATAAATATCTAATAATAGTGATGTGTAAAAATCGGTTTTGGGTTAAACCGAACTAGTTGTCGGTTTAGATCGAGTCAATGAAAGTTAAAATCGGATTGGCACAAACCAGATGAGTTTTAAAACTGGTTTCCAAGGAAAACCCATACTTGATCAATAGGATTGGATCAAATCAGTCTCGAAACCTATTTAAGTATTATATACTCAAAATGATCTAAAATTGGCGGATCTTATGAGAACCAAACCGGAAACGGTTTAGATATTATTGTGAATTTGGACCCGGTTTGCTTGTAAACCTCCAACTAATAAGAAAATCAAAACAACTAGTGGTGAACATCACGCGCTTTGCGCCAGTGATGGACAGCGCGAACATGCTCAGATACGTCATCATAGCTAATCACGTGTCATTTATAGGTGTCAGCGAAAACAACTTAAATAAACCTTCGATAACAATACAAATACAATAAGAAACCAATAGTGCATAGCATGTTCAGCATCATCGTGTCATTTATACGTCATCCCTAGACTGTTATAGCCACTGAACACCAGAAGTTCTCGGATGAACACGTGTTTAACATCATCGGCCTATCACGCAAGATAATCAAGTTAGTATACAACCTTGCACAATAGCAAAACATCACATATAAATCAATTAACAGGCCATCCAGTCGCACAACATGGGCAAAACCCATAAAGACAGAAATAGTTAGGACCACGTCATAAGAAACCAAGAGTGCATAGCAATGGAATACTTGTGATAAGGCTCAAAAGTGGTGGTCGGGTGTGTCTGCAAACCATAAACGGTTGCCAAGCCATGAAAACCGACACCATTTTCGCTCTACAATCATAGCCCTCAAATTACCAACAACTGAAGTTCTCATATGAACAATGATTCATCATTATCGACACATGGAATCAACAAAATACAACATGCAAAATCGATCACATAACCTAATATTAGATGAGTTAACACTCATCGTCATTGACCTAAAGATTTCCTCAAGATAAAACATATGGCAGAGACAACAACATCTAAAATGAACCATGAAAAGCATAAACACATGACCAGGGGCAACAAGGCTGGTTACACCATCATCATTGCAGCGTCAAATAGCTGCAGGACAACTGCCGGCTCCACCTCAACCATGATGGGAGGCAGAAGAGTAACTTGAGCAAAAGTCATCGTTGCCACCACAAAAGACCATCAGATCTGAAACCCTAAAGAAAATTAGACAAAAATAACAGCCTTGCCAACATAAGCACCACCCCAAACATCTGGTATCAACAGGAAGCATCGTGACAGCAGCGACGTCAGCCACCGCCGTAAGGACTGCCACCAACCGTCGTAGACTATCACGCGCCCTAAAAACCTACAGGGTAAGAGCGGCAGAAATTACAAGCATAACACCATCATTTTCAGCGTCGAGAAAGAGTTGCAAGCGATGAACCGTTACCGCCACCGTCGCCTTTACCACCACCGGCCACCACCACAATATCTAAAAAGCCTGCTTGAAAACAACAAAAACTTTTGTTGCAATGCAAACCCCTTTTCTTTCCATATAAACACATATGAGAAGGGGCAAAGTGCAAAACTCATAAAGTTCTGTGGCCAAATCAAAAACACAACTGCTCATTTCACTTTATATTTTACTATATAGGATAATTTATAAATCAAATAAAAAGTTAATTGAGCCAAATATAAAGATGATATGTTAGGTATTAAATGATGTGATGTGACATCTGGTAAATTTTTGTTATCGAACTCTGTTAGTACTGTTAAGTCTTGTATACATGTCACGTAAGTATATATAAGTTGTCCTTGAACGTTGGTGACTTAATAAATAATTAATATTGATTTAATTAATATTAACTTGAAAAATATTGTTAGATATTATTATGTGATTATGTGAAACAAGGGTGTTCTGTGTTATTTTACGATTTGATGTCTTAGCATATTGTTATGTGAATTATATAAAAAGCATGTGAGATGATTAACATTTTAATTGATAATCTATTAAACTCAAAAGTTAAGAAAAATAAAAATGATTTATAAAACATTAAAAAGTGGGATTTATAATATATAAAAATTAAAAGGGGTTATATATGAAAACGTGAGTGGGTATATAAATGGAAAACAAAAACTTATCCCCCATTTCACCCCAAAATTGGTCGAGATTCCCCACCACTCCCCTTACGATTTTGATCTCAAACACACACAAACACACACGATTTTGCTTAATTTGATTAATACAATGTGTTAGCAAGTTCGTTTGTGGATCAATATATCATGCAAGGTAAGAATTATTAGTCAATTCATTATCATTTTCATGAAATTAGTACAGGATCAAACCCTAGTTCAATCTAAACTCGAAATTTATAAAATCGGATGATGTAGTTGTGTTAGTTTGATTGTATTATTGATGTTTTACGTGAATTATGCAAGAAAATCGTTATTTTAACGTTCGGTTCATAAGTTACCTAAAGTGGAAACTTTAGTTTCCAAGAACTTTAGATTTTGTGATTTAATGATGTTTGTTGTGTTTTGGTTGTATAATAGTAACATAGGTAGTAACACTTGGGATATCTAAAGTGATTGAATTAATTCTGACTGAATTATACATGTTACTTATTAGTATGGACTTGTGTGTGTTGTATGGTAAGTTTTGCTAGATAACAATCCTGTGAAAGTTTAGAACTCATTATGTGTAATACGTGGATGTTTTGGATTAACTCATGAACTAGGATTGGACCACCCCCCCCCCCCCCCCCCGCCCCGGGAGCATTGCTGCGGGGGTTTTCGAAACACCGTGAAAACCATATTCGCATAAAAGAGTAAGAAATCATCAACATGTTTTAGGTATCAAATGTCATACTGGTTTTAAATACAAAAAGTTAGTTTGTTTAGATATATAAATAAACTACGTGATATACCGATTGATGGTTGTAGAAAAACATATGTATCCACTTTTATAAAAATAATTAGTAGTTTACCTTTGAAATTTAATCCCAAAAGAAATCTTTTAATATTCCTAAATAAATATCTAAGGATTATTAAAATAAATTATATGTTATAGAATTTCGTTAATAATATTTCATATGTGTTTTCATATTCTCAACATCAACTATTTTTCTTTTATTTTTAGTAATCATGCTTTTCCTTAACATTGAAAAGCATTTTCTTTCTATAAGTTAAATTTATATTTTTACTTTTACAATAAAATTTATAGAATAAAAGTCCACTGAACTCTTTCTCTCTTTACTTTCAAAAGTCATGGACCTCAGTTTGTTAATTAACTAAATTGAATATGTATTTGAAATCCCAAGTAAAAACACAACTCATTTAAGCTACCGCTTGGAACTGTCGGATGTCTATCCCGACCATGTGTTGTTTCCCCAACCGTCGGTGCCCCCTGGTCAATAATATATAATACTTGATTTGTTATATATAAACCAACATGATTTCACTTAACATGTCACCAACGGGTCAAACGGGTCAAACTGATTAATGTTTTCTAAAACGCATAAATCAATGAGATTGATTGAACACTTATGGGTTGTTAAACCGATCTATCATGCACGTACTTATATACTCATATATTCTTGGTAACCTATGACAGGTTGTCTTTCGTTGTAGTTTTCGATTTGCATTATTACCTAGCATACATTTAAAGTGAGTTCACTGTCCCTCTGTTACATACTCATTTCGGGAGAAAAAGCATACTTATAAACATTTTATTTTATACGTTGTGTATGGCATGTACATAGTGTAGTTTACCATTGAAAAGCCTTCTTTTAAGTGTGATGGATCAGTAATAGTGGTTGACGGTGTTGATTGTGTTGGTGCAGGTGGAGGTCGAGATTGGTGGCTATGTTGGTGGAGGCGGAGGTTGAAGATGTTGCTTTGGTGGAGGGAGGTAGATGGTGATGGCTGTCTTGGTGGAGGTCGATGGTGGTGACTATGTCGGTGGAGGCGGAGGTCCATTATGATGGTGGTGTTGTTGAAGTCGAGGAGTGATAGGATCCAGGGTAGGGTGGGGGTGGGTGGTGTAGAACTATTTCATTTAAGCAATTCACTAAAACAATTCTTAGTTATTTATTAGTTTTTACATATAAAGTGACTAAAATACCCTTGTAACTAACAAAGTTAATTTAACGGTGTTAGTGGGTTGGAGTTAATTGAAACGAACTGCAAATCACAGATAGTAAAATCAAGATTTTAAACCTTTGGATATAAAGCTTTATTTTGACAAAACGACAAAAACAAAAATGAAGTTTACGTAATATATATTATTGATATATAATATTGATTGTGTATAATATAAAGTGCCTTTAAAGTTATAAATGCAATATTTCATAATTTATAGTCCAACCCAATTATTTGAAGTTATAAATGCAAACTATTTTATAATCCAACCTAATTATTATTATGAATCAATAGATAAAACAACACCCATATTAGGTAAACTAGTTGAAATGGTTCTCTAATTGCTATCATATTCACTTACTGTTTTTATAATCTTGTATATGAAAAAACATTTTACAAAATTATGAGCCATTTTCAGGGCCATTGGAAGAAGATAAACCAGGTTTATTCCAAACCTTTGGTGCCTGGTGGAAGCACTATTGACATACTTAGTGGCTGTTTGGTAGCATCTTAATCAGTCTTTTAATGGTAACATTTAATGGTTCAGACTAAATGTCTGAATAGTTTAGACATTTGCTTCTGAATGGTTAAACATTATACTAATGTTGAATGGTTACGATGTCTAATGCTGAATGGTTAAAACTCCTTATCTGAATTGGTCAGATATTTGTCTTTGAATAGTTTATAGATATACTAGCTCTTAATGATTCAAACCTCATAATGGTTCAACACTTAATGGTTCAGACCTCTTAATGGTTCAACACTTAATGGTTCGGACCTCTTATTGATTCAACGCTTAATAACCCTTAAAGAACAACAAAAGAAAACATATGCAAGCATGCATACAAGATCAAAAGTATATTGGTATGACCGATCCAACTAAAAGTCAAACGATGATGTTTGACCTTTGAAGTGACTTCGAGTTTTCTTTCAAACTACCTCTAAATCTACACCAACATACCCTTAATCACTTGACGATGAAAACCTTACTAGACGCCTTGATACTGCTAGGCTACAAGCCCTTTGCTAAACAACACATAAGTAAAGCCTAGCATTGTAAAGTACAGAATCAAAACAACATCTGAAATATGGTATGATTGCCTAATCAATCAAGAAAAACAACAGTATCTACAGAAGTAGAACACTGAGGGTTAAATGCACAAAACATGATTATGATGTTATAAGTAATAACTACATGTAGCTTATAGTTCTTTTATAAGTTAAAGAACAAGATTCTACTGTGTCCATTCTGTACAACTTGAGACTGCTTATAAATACTCATAAAACCTCAAGTACTTCCATAATATGTGAACCCAAATCACTTTAAAATAATACCTATAGATCTTGCTTCGGCTTGCGGCTCAGCTCCGAGTAACTCCCACCCATAAGCTGCAAAATTTCTTCCCACAAACTCTCATTTTGGGTCGCACCAAATATCAAATTTGAACTACAAGCCGCCACATGCCATAAGCCGGCTTCAATCTCTTCTCTAAGCTGATCAAGCTGCCAGCCGGCGTACCCGACAAAAAACCTAAAATCTTGAGGTTTGAAAACCCCGGTTTTCACTAAAGCAGAAGCTTCATCCAAACCGTTTCGGGAACCAAAACATAAAGTGGGAACAACTTCTTCGAAATCAAGAACGTTGTTCTTCCCATTAGTCTTTAACAAGAATATGCTTGCCTCGAGGGGCCCACCAAAATGTAATGAACAGTCGGAAAATGTGGTGGCTAAATGAAGATTAGTAGGTTTCATCTGTTTGATCTTTTTATGGAGGGGCCGGTTTATAATTACTCCAAACGGGCCTTCTTGCGGGTGTCGGGTTCCTGAACCCAATAGGAAGACAACTGATCTTTCAAAGGTTTGAACCCCATCAAGCTTTTCGGTTGCAACAAGAACACAGCCTGTTTCGGGGGAGGTAAGAGGGTGTGCCCATTTTGACCCAAGACGTTTAGATTCTGCAATGACACCTTCGTCTTGTTTGTTAAGCATCGACTGCATAATATACCCAAGAAATTAGTTATTGAAGAAACATATCTTATAGAAAGTTGGTAGCAATTTTGGCCTATTTACTTACGAACGGGTTGATTCGGGTGGTCTTCCATATCTTATGGGTCAAATAATTAAAAATAGCAAAAAGGGTGAAAGGTTAAAGATGTGCATAAAACATCCTAAATAGGTTCATTTTATAAATAAGAGTATTAACTAAATAGCATAAGTTTTGTAGTCATATTTTACACACTATTGAAAAAGTTAAAATTATAAGTGTTTCAGGTCAACCCCACCCGACATTTTTGGGTTTTGACCCATTACCTAGGCCACCTGACCCGTTTTGGCATTTAAATATTTGACATAAAGAAAATGCAGTGCAATTAAGAAATATTGCCTGCTGATTCAGAAAGAGCATTGCCCTAAATTCTCTCCAGTCAGTGGCTTTATGCTGGGACTTACGAGAACCTGTATCACTAGATTTGTTGCTTTCGGCAGGATTGTTTCCTTTGAGGCCATCTCCTTCTGGAACTGAGTGATCACCATTGCCTGCAATTTATAAAAACAAACCATAATATGATTTTGAATCTGAACTTTAAACCATAATATGATTTTGAATCTGAACTTTAAGATGTTGAGATGCATGAAGATTGACAAGATAGCGGCATATACAAAGATTAAGGCTTTTAACCTTTTTATGCTGCCACATCATACAAAAACTGAAGTAAAAATGTAAAATTATCCTCTTTCTTTCCCAAAATAATAAAAAACGTAAGAAATTTTTTCAAGACAAAATAATTCTTGGTTTATTAGTACTTACTATAAAACTATTGATAACACTTTGTGGTGATCCACGGAGTCTTAACTGTGAATACATATACACATGTATGCATAAACATATGTGTAATATGTTGTAGATTTAGATCTACGTATGTATGCATACATATGTAGACACATACTCATATACATACAAACATGTAAATAATACAGATACAGTGTTGTAAAAATCGCTAGGCGCTAGTCGGGCGGTGAGGTGGGGACTAGGGATTAATCGGGATTAATCGGTTTGGAGATTTTATATGTATTTTTTATAAATTATATATATAGTTAAGATTATTATACTTCAAACATAATTAACTAAACATAAAAATAACAATCAAGTGTTTTAAAGTTTAAAGATCAAATATTTCAACACATAAAAATTAAAACATAATAGTTCTAATACCTCAAAATTCAAATAGTTTAAAAATTAATACAAGTCAATTAGTCATATAACATATAAAATAAAGATACAAAGTGTACAACTAGATAATATACATAATCAATTAGCCAAAAATCAAAATCACAAATCACAATATTTATATGTATAAATTAGAGCCATAGAGGTAAAGGGGCCGATTACTGGGTTCTTATTACAAGAAGAAGCCGGTCGCCGGAGGACGGAGCACAAGAAGAAGCCGGCTGCGCAAGGGGGCTGCGCAAGGGGCTGCGCAAGGGGCTGCCGGAGCAAGGGGTTCGCCACAGCCCACAGGTGATGCGGCGATGGAGCACACACAGCCACAGGTAATTAGGTTAAATGGTGTTTGACTATTTGGATCAGATCTAAATAAGCAAAAATTTAAGTTGACCGACTTTGACCGATTACACCGATTTCATCCGCCTAGGACCGCCTACATCCGACTAATACCGATTTGCTCCGCCTAGCGCCTAATGGCTCCGATTAGCCATAATCTACAAGGCTAGGGGCCGACTACCGATTAATCCCCGATTAATCGGCCGCCTAGCCCGCCTTTTACAACACTGTACAGATATATAACCAGAAATGAAAAACCCAAAGAAAGTACAAAACACTAAAGTTTTCAGAGGAATAGCCGGTAATAGACATAAAAATACAGTACATAAACACCATTATTATGTATAAGTATACATCATGCAATCATAACATCTTTAAGATTGTAAAAATTACATGCATTTCTGAAAAGTAACTAATGAAAGCATCCATATTCAGAATGTAATAATGAAAGCATCCATATTCACCAACAACAAGTATTGTTCTAGGCATATACAAACTTTTATAACCTTAAAAGAAATTTATGTACTTGCATATACTTTTAGCTAGCCATGGGTTTCTTATAGCCAATATATTGATTGTATCAAGTGCATATCATGCTTATTATGCATAACACCTAATATCAATTTGTAAAGTTGGGAGCACTATTCTAACTTGACATGATGTACTTCACTACATGTTACCATTTAGTAATTAAAAAAATTACTACCTCCGACCCGTAAATATTGCAAATTTACTATTTGGAACATATAAATTAAGAGTTATTTAAGGTTTGATTAATATATGTAAAATGCTTTTTTGGACAGGGACAGATTGAATGTCAATACTGTTCTGCAACATCAACACAAATACAATGAATAGGTTCATGCAATAGATACTTCCACCCTTCTAAAAGTTAGGTAAACATTCAGCCACATTGATATCACCACTCTAACACATTGATATCAACATTAATTATTTATTTTTTTAATCCTCAGTTTTTGACTTGTTCCACAATATTATTGAAGATTATCTTGGATATATTATATATTTAAATTAAAAACAACTTTGTATCTTTTAATCAAACAAAATATTTGAAAAATTCAAAGCAATCATCATATGGATAAGCACTAAAAATTAGTCAAAAATCAAAAATCAGCAAGAACTAGAGAATCTAACTAAAAATAATTCAAATTACTAGCACATGCAAATGTTCATATTATCAATCTACTTTCAATTCAGAAACCACAATAATTCATAACAACATAATGTTCCAACAATCAGAAACCAAAATCAATAACAAAAACAGCTACATTCCAAATCAAAATCCAAAAAAAAACCCAAATCAACGAAGAAAAACACAAAATCGCACCTGTAGAAGACGATGAATCAGAATTATTGTGCGAATTCTTCTTTCCCATAGCTCTAACAACAACCGATTGACGAGAAGAAACTGTTCCTCTCGGAACCCTAATCTCAAACACCTTACCAACATCGCAAGAACCCATCTTTCTCAACCTCGATGACGAATTAGGTTTATCGAACAAGTGATTGTTCTTCGATACGTAAGGGCATCGCGCTGCAGCTTTGATCTGTACTGCACACAGATCCATCAAGATAATCTTGAAATCGTGTTTCTTGATATGGGTTTTGAAAAATTGAAATCTTTATGAGTTTAATCGGTGAAGTGTAGGAGGAAGTGTGATCAAAAGGGATGATGATGGAAGACCCAAATGGGAATTCAGTGGTAATTAATGCGTATGTGAAGATGAAAGAGAAAGGTGTGTGTGAGAGAGAGTGAGGGTGAGAGAATATGCCAAGTGATAAACCGTTTATTATGGTGAAGTAGGTTATAGCGACGTTAGAGTCACGTGGGGTCCGTATGCATGTTCATCGAGGTTGTCGGGTCGGTTTCTCGGGTTATGTTTATAGGTTGACGGGTCAAGCCTGACATGAACTCGAAATATTATGTTGATCTAGAGGTGCACGAATCGGTTTCTAGGTCTACACCGGTTCGATTTTATTAACAAAAGTCAAAATCAGCTCTTGACAGTTTTGAAAACATGATGTGTTGGTTATTTTGGTTTGGGTTTGACTGAGTTTAAAATGGTTTCAACCTATATAGTTGTAAGCAGGTTTCAACCAAACACTTGCATTGATTCCTAATCGTTTTGGGTTCAGTACAAACTGGTTCGGGTTCCGGAGGCTTTTTTGCTCACCACTACGTTGATCCGGACAAAGTTAAGATACAAATCAGAAAATTACACTTGTATAACTATAGTTATATAGTTATGTTACGATAAGTGACCACAAACCAAATTCTAGGTATTTCTTGCGGTCACACCATTATTTATGAATACTATGATAAGTGACCACAAGCCTAATTCTAGGTATTTCTTGTGGTTATATCATTATTCATGAGTACTATATAGACGGGAGGCGGTTTAACATTTTATTGGGACTGAAACAAGCTTTAAAGTCGAGGTTTTTTATTTTTTTGGGGTAAATATAGACATTTAAAGTTCAATTACAAAGAAAGATGTTATGATTGAAAACTCACCATTAATCACAGAAAACATTAGTAGATAGTTCAAGAAGCTGAATAAATTCTATTAAGATGAACCATTCAAGGTTGTTACACGTCATAGAAAGCAATACTCAATACATAGTCAAATTATGTGGATAAATTGCTTTTACATCATTAAAGTGGAAATATTATAGTGTTGTTTTTTAATTAAAAAAATGGTTATTCCATCAAAATCAAAACCTCATGGTGTGCGTACGGAGGCTTCTTGATGATTCTTGCTTTATTTACGAATGTTCAAATAGCTGAACGTTCGAAAAAATCGCTCGAAACTTGTTTGAAAAAAACTTGAAAAGTTGTTTGTTTGATTTTTGGCTCGGTTGTAAACGAGACGAGCCGCTCGGTTCGGTTTGTAAACGAACCAAGCATGAGCAAGGGTAAGCTCGCTCGTTGCTCGCTCGGTTTCACTCAAATTATTTTTAAATATAACTTTTATATCTTCCTACTCTAATAAAAGGGTAAATGGGGTGGCACGTGTCAGCACCACAATCATTGGGATGACACGTGTCAGCACCACAATCATCTTTATCAAAATTTTTCCGCCTCTCTCTCCTATTAAATAATTACCTTAATTACTAATAATATTATTTTAATACTTTTTAATAATTAATAAATTAACAAAGAAATCTTTTTATTAAGATTATATCTAAATAAATTACTATTTTTAAATTATCAAATTCGGGACTTGTAATAAGAAAACTTTTGAAAATGACATTTTTAATACGGTTTGTTTTAAAACAAAATATTTATTTTCAATAAAAGAAATTTAAAAACAAAATTTTAAAAAGTTGATATTATCGTTTTTTTTATTTCAGTTATATCATATCTTAGAATATCATTGTTTAATTAATAATTTATTATATTAATATTTTATTTATTTAAACCGTGTAATACACGGGTTTACTAAAGCTAGTATTATATATAATGTGTAATATGGTAGTTTATTTATTTTGTGTCTAGGACGTTACCATTTCAATTATTTCACTTTACCCTTGGTCTTTTTTAATTTTTTTAAGCATCATTTTTTAGATTTTGTATACTTGTTTAAACTTTAAATCAAGTGGGCGTTTGTAGTCTACCGGCAAGGTTGTTGGATCGTCAAAAAAAAAGGGAGGGGTGTATTTGACGTGGAAATGGTCGCAATGGAGGTTGTGAACATGAGTTTTACCGTTATTTATTCGAGCTTAAGTTAAAACTTTATTTGTCTTTTAAGATTTATGTTTTGGTAAACTTATTTTGAATGTTTTTTTTTGTTACATTGTTGAGTTTAAGTTAAAACTTGAAACTTTGGATTGAATAATTAGTTTTGTACTAAATTGCAATATGAAACCGAGCAGAACCGCGCGCTCGGTTATAAACCAAACCGAGTTCAAGCGAGCATTTTTCGCTCGATTTCTTAAATTCGAACCAAACCGAGCGGCTCGGTTTGTAAATGAACTGAGTTCAAGCAAGCCTTCTTTCGGTTCGATTCAATTCGTGAACAACCCTAGCTCCATCTTAATTCAAATCAAAACAAACTTGGTTCTTGACAAAAACACATTTGGATAACTTGAGTTAGCGACTTCTCACTGAATAGAAATTAGGGTTGTGTGGATTGAGAAACGACATAAACATGAGCATGATGCAATCGGACATGATACATGGTAAACGTCTTAAACCGTCAACAATCCTACAAATTTAAGGTAAGACATCAAAAAAGGAAGCAGGGCGTCCGTCTCTAGCCAAGCTTACGTCCTCTCTAGACGAACGCTCTAGCAAAAAGTAAAGACGAAGCAAGATGTCAAACTCTAAATAAACACTACAAACAATCAAGATTTTAGATGAAATCTGTCATCGACTTTTCCTAGACACTCCTTAGGACCCTTTATCTTGTTGGTATTGCCTGATGATCCACACCCTTGAACGAGATACATAGCCAACCAAAGATCATCTAAACCACGATGGTCGGGGCGGACCAATGGGCTTCCTAAAACAATGACATTAAAGCCTCCATTTTTATAGGCCCCAACTTGAAAAAACTTGTGTTTATATAACAATATATGTAGTTGGCTTCTATTGTACTTTGTTCATAAACAAGCGCTGGCTGCGCTGCTATGCTGCGAGCCAATCAATCTTGATCTCGTAACACGCTTACTCAATCTCAGAGACCCCCCCCCCCCCCCCCTCTTCTCTCCTCCCCCACCACCAACCCCAAAATATATAAAATAAAGGAACACACACAAACCAAAATTTTACTATTTACATGACAATTTAGAACTAGCTTATATCATTAAATGTTACAGAATCAATACATATTAGTTATTATTGTTTGACAATAAAGACTAACCACTATCAAAGAATAGTTGAAACACAAAACAAGTTTATCCGCGGCGAGTTTAGGTTTAGGTCCGGCTCTTTGGCTGAACCGCATGTAATATCAGGCTCCAGGTTAACAGCCATACCATGATTCATATAAAAAGCAATCTTCCAGCCCAAATTTAGAATCCAAAAAGTGCCTGATCATAAATAAACCTACCTCACTGGAGTTTCTAACTGAAAAGAACTCTTTGAAGCAGCCAAAAGATGCTCACGCCTGCTCTCAATGAACTTCTGCCTAAATTCCTCAAATTTCCCTTCTGTAATTGCTTCTCTTATCAACCGGAAGAATGACAGATAGTGGTGTGTGTTGTGTCTGCGAGAACAAAACAAGTTTAGATATACTTGTAGAGGTGGCAATTTCAACCTATCTATATGGAAACAGGTGATTTAGATTGTATTTAATTGAAATAGGTCAAATGGTTTAAACAGTTCAAGAGTTGTTAAGCATGCATTCAATATGCTAATTATTAACAACATTCAATAAAAATGAACCAAAAAGGGTCACGGCTAGGTTCAGCCCGTTTTGACCCGCAAACGAAGGTTTCCCATTCGACCCACTTATGACCAGTACCCAACTTGCTTTGCCATTGATAGGAACTGATATAGAATTGATGGAATCAAATACTCAACTATAGAATTGAAGAAGATGATCCAAAGGATCTACAATGGATAGCCAACCAAAATGGTCCCAGGGCTAAGCCCTTCTCATGCATATGCAATGAGCCTAACACTTAACCAATATCTTTCCTACCTTACCACATGAACAATGACCCTTATTTATAGAACTAGGAATTACACTAATCCCCCTCCCACAATTACAAAAGACAAACTAAGACTAGCACATGATTCCTATCAGCCACTTAATATTGGTAGCAAAAGTGAGACGTTTTAAGGATTCGTTTAATTTACATTTCAAGCAGAATCTGAGCAAGCATTTCATGGACATTGAGGAGATGATTGATGTAAGCTTTTGTATGGTTCTGGCATGTGTAGCACTTGCACCCCTCAACAATTCGTGATGTATCTTTCCTGCATAAGTATATAGCAATGATTATACAAGAAAAATGGACAAAAAAGTGTTTGCCAGACGTATACATTAAAACTATGTATAAATATACACACACAAATTTCATAACCCCGTAAGAGATTTATGTGTGTGGGTGAAACCATCATTACCTATAGACGGTTGCTTTAAGATTTATCTTTGTGTAGTCACTAGCCATAGCACATAACTGAGGATCAGACACACGTTGTTCACACTTGTCGTTAAGTGGGAAGATAAGTGCAAAACCCTCAAGAGTCAGATGATAAATATACCTGTCAAAACAATAGCTTTCATTTGACAAAAGAACAGCAAGAGGACGAAAAGTCAATGTAGTCAATAAATCAACTTACGTGGAGTCAAAGAGATCAATTCCCGCAGCAATCCCCTGTAAAACCTCCT
This sequence comes from Flaveria ramosissima, assembly GCA_025215565.1. Classification (NCBI taxonomy): domain Eukaryota; kingdom Viridiplantae; phylum Streptophyta; class Magnoliopsida; order Asterales; family Asteraceae; genus Flaveria; species Flaveria ramosissima. The sequence goes on from CM046045.1 coordinate 33,020,106, forward strand.
CTTAATTCATGCAAGAATGATTATTTAGTTAAAAGAACAATTCACCCACGTCATGAACGAGAACAAATATAATTCATGATTCCTAAAATAAAACTTTATACAATACTTGTATATTGAAGACAAAAGAAAAGGTTTCATTTGTTTATCACATTTCCCTTTAATCTCTATTCTATGGGCCCATCTTTATTTCTCCTCACATCAAGTAAAGTGATGGAACTACAAGTAAGCTTTGCAAATTATATAAGCATGTGATATACAGCATCGACATACATATGACGATGATGTTGATGATGATGATGATGATGATGATGATGATGATGATGATGATGATGATGATGCTGATGATAGCTTGGCTTAAAAAAGTGTGAGGCGCTATGTGGCATTTTAGTCCAAAGCGCGGAGGCACGGGGGTGTAAGCATCAAGTATGTGAGGCGCGTGTCTCTAATCTCTATGCAACCACATAAACTATATTTACAACTAGAAATCGCATATGTATCACTTGTTTTACATATAAACCTATTTATCAAGTAAACTTTTTGTAATTAATAAATCCATTAGGTTGTTTCCACATATAACTCTCCTACGGACTCTAATTTTGACCTGGAACTACAGGATGCAAACCTTCATCACCATGATGTGTTTTCCTCGCGCACTAGGCACACCTCAAGAGGGCCTATATAAACCAAAATGCATAGAGCTCTACTTTGTGCAAAGTTTTTTTAATTAATTTTACACTATATAGTGTATCATGCTACAAACTTCCTAGACCTACCAGCAGCCACATGAATGTAAGTATCTTTTTCATATAAGATCAAAGTCATAATGTATAGCTGAGACACGACAACATTCTAGGTCGAACATTTTGTAAAGTATAGTAATTTCTTAATCAGTTCTAAATATGACAACTATGATCACTATTGCAGATAACAATATTAATCATATGAATGCCGGACTGACCCAACTAATATCGATACAAAATCTTTAGATTTTGGATTTTTGAGTTAATAAGACAGGATGTCATATACCCCTCTAAACATGAAAATATCATATTTCCTAAAACCACAAGTACTCAGCATAAATGCTCTTAAAGCATGATTTGAAGACTTAGAGGAGGATATAAGAAATTGCCCCATTTGATAAATACACCAAACACTGAGGAATATTAAGAAATGTTCACAATAGAATTTATAGATTTAGCTTCAAGTGTGGTAAATAATGATACCTGGAAGTCCTAGGCCACAAACCTGACGAGGTTTTTCTTTTGGTAAGAAGTCCTGAAACAAATCATTCTCTCAGAAAAGATCAATATATAATATAAGAATATTAAAAAAAGGCAGAAACCAAGTAAATATGAGTGTGATTATCAGCTTTCAATGACAAAAAAAAGTATAATACCGTAACAGCATGCAGAAATGTAGACCGCTCATCAATGCTATCTCCAAGTCCAAAACCACCAATATAATAACCTGGAATATAGTTGATTCGAACAAGTTGTAAGCTCGAGACACAATATATTACACTTTGGAAGCAATAAAGAAGACAACATACCCGAAACATTTCTTTTTGCAACCTCTCGAGCACAACGTTGCCGTTCTTCAACATTGCATCCACCAACAACTGATCCAAAAAGAGCTCCATCTCTCTACATTACAAAATATATTGCAAATGATCAAAAGTTTTATACGTTATAATGTCCGAATAATGAAAAAGATAATCCTTATACTGGTTTTAGTGAAATGCAATGATCAAGCCATGTAATAGTTCGATCAACAGAAGCCCTATTCCTCTTTGCAGTAACTGAAGCAGGTACTTCGTCAGCTAAGCTAACCCACAAGTCCGGCTTCATTGAAGATATCATTTTCATGTACTCCAAAGGCTTTACCTGTGACAAGATCACTTATTATAAGTATAATAACCTACAATATATCAGGCCACACCTAGAAGGAAAAAAACCCATCAAAGTTCCAAACTTTTCAAATTAAAAAGACCTTCCAAGCTGGTTTCCAGACACCAAATCAAGAAAAAATTCACCATGGTCAAAGTTTCAACACATCAGGTAATACTTCATCATTTGACTGGGTAGGTTAAATTAACTTGAAGCAAAATCTGGAATCGTTGATGGTTTTTTCTATGGTAAAAGATGTCGGGTTACTAAAACTAAAGTTGAACAAAGTAGGTAACCTTTTATTGCAATTAGCCCTAACTAAAAGTGCATAAAAGAAAACTGTTATGAGAATTACCAAGAAACGCCCAGACGGGGTCTCAAACGATGCTCCATTCTTGTTACTACTAGAGGATTCCGGAAGAGATAAAATAGAATCCCTTGGCACAGCCACAAATCCATAGCCCTGCAAACCAAGAAGCTGGTGCACTCCACCAATATTTGTTATTGTCTTTGCATTAGGTACCTCCATGCTGCAAGATACAACAAATGAAAGTGTATACTTAACTTCCTATCAAAACAATGAAACTAGAAACATAACCAGAATGAGACCAAGCTGAATAAACTTCCACATTTGAACCTAAAGTTTAGTTTCCACACGCGAAAACCAATGCTTCACAATTTTTAAATGGGTATATTAATTCTCAAAGAAACAACATAACATTTCAGTATGAACAATTACAATTGTTGAGTACTTGAGTTGTATATTTACTTGCGCTAAGTGTTTTGCATTGTGTTTAGAAAGTGCTTATCTTATTATTGCACTTGTAAGTTGCTGATAATCATGTTAGAATTTTTGGGTATAGCCAAACAAAACATAGCAAACTGTTTATACTTTATATCATAGTCGTCGATGGCATGGCGCCCTCGAGGCACAACAGGTGAGCCAAAAGAGAGATTTTTTAAGCGAGTTGCATAGCATAAAAATACCATTTTTAGTGGTTTTAGCAAGTTTTGAGCTTAATTTAGTCTAGTTTAGCCTGTTTTAGGTTGATTCCAGATATGTTTAGGTCTAGTGTAATTATTTCAGAGTTCAGATACTTTTTGGCCAGAACTTGGCCTAAAAATGCATCTAAGCGCCTGAAAATGGGCTTTTAAAGCGAAGCTACAACACGTAAACTGCGCTGAGGACCTAGGCGCATAGCCAAAGCTTAGTATAGGCTGAGGACCTGCCCCCTCTTTTTTTCGCCAGTAGTATTAATTTTCGGCTCGGTAGTGTAAATATTCGGCCCGATAGTGTAAACTTTTTAATAAATATAGAGTTAACCCCCCTAAAATAGTTTACTTTTACCCCCCCGCGATGATGTGGCTCAAGCTCCGCCACTGCCTAGCCACGCATCTTGCAGGCTTTTACAAGAAAGTTTCATATCACACAGTCACTTCCAAATCCCTATGCCAAACACCCCCAAAACACTAAACTAATTGCAGGCATTCTCAATTGTATTAGTATATCACTATCTCCACTAAAGGTATTCAAAACCACAACTAACAACACATTATTATCTAAAAATCCCAATTTCAATTTTCAATCACATTCACACATCAAAAAACCACTCACAAATGCATGGGGCTAAACTGCAGAACACGAGCATCAGGCGACGGGAGGAACGAGAGGTGATCAGGAGGAATGAACGCCGGCAGACCTTTGCGAGTCGTAAGCAGAAGCGCCGGTGTTTCGATCTCTATCTTCGTCTTCTTCTCCGGCGGTGTTTCGAGCCCTAAACCACCGGTGCAGTTCAGTTGCATCAAGCCCACCCTTGCTCGTGTGCCCTTGCACCATGTGGTCACTGAAAACCTCATGTTGGTGCACTCTTGATCGCTTTTGAACGGTGGTTCGTTGGTTGTTATGTCTTCCCGTTGTTGTTCCGCCGGTGGCATCGTTTATGTGTCTGTAGCCGCCGCTGCTGTAAGTGTTTGGGGCTTTGGTTTATGGTTTTGGGTTTATCAGAAGCTGTGTTTGAACACACGTGTTATTTATTACACACAGGTTATACAAATTTTCCTGTTCTAATGAATAAAAAGTAATTAAAAAGACACTTAGGCCATGTTTAGGATAACATCAAAAGTTACTTTTTGATTTTTTAAAGGGGTAAAAAGACTAAAATACCCCTTTAAAAGTCATCAAAAGTTAAAAGTTTTAACTTTTGGTGATTTTTTAAGGGGTATTTTGATCTTTTTATCCTTCCAAAAAATCAAAAAGTAACTTTTAATGTTTTGCCAAACATGCACTTAAATTATACGAAATATTTTAAAATGAATAGTTATAATAAGAAAATTTTAATAGAATAATATTTTTAAAACAGTTTGCTTTTAAACAAAATATTTAAAAAAAGTTTTTGTTTTTGGAGAAAAAACAAAATGTTTAAAAGTTAATATCATTATTTCATTAATTATAATTGATAAAATTTTACTTTTTTTAACATTTTATTTATTCAAACCATGTAACGCATGGATTAGTAAAGCTAGCATCTGTATGTAAGAGAATTGACAATAGGTTACTCACTCATCCTTATAATTTACAAAATATCACCATTTTAAAAAATCTTTTTATATATATTTTCTCGTATCTATCACTATTTTAATGATATAATACTTTTTTATTTCGCTTGTCGTATCTTTTTATCTTTAATATTAAAAAATGAAATATGGGGATGAATGGTAACCCCAAATATGAGGGATCATTATGATTTTCTTTAAAATTATAGAAGATAAAAATAAGAATTGATGCTAGTAAATTTAAATGCTTTTCTATGGTTTTTTTTTTATAATTTAAAGATAGGGCAAAGATAAAAAAGCTAATGTGAATTCTTAACAACAGTCACACCATTTAAAATCAAAAGAATAAAAGTTTACATTGTTTGATATAAAAATATGGGTAAATATAATAAGAAAACAAACATACTTTTTTGTTTTGTTTCACAAAATCCCCTCAACAATTGTTTGTACTTCAAAAAGCAACATACATTCTTTTTTCACAAAAGTCCTCTAACAATTTTTGCATATAAAAAAGACAATTTCTATTTTTTCACATAAAAATCCCTCAACAATATTTTACACATTAAAGTACATTCACATGTTAAATAAAAAAATTATGAAAGAAAATAAAACAACTTCTACATTGGTTGTTTTGTTAGGGGCTGTTTGTTTGGTCTGACCAGGTTGATCCGGCTGACTCGGTCAGCCGGTCAGCCCGTTTGATACGACACGAAATCAGAGCTGACCGGGTCTTTTTGGTCTGACCCGGACCTGAATTTTAAACGTGCTGACCGGGTCCTTTTCGTCTGACCAAGACCGCGGTGATGCTGGAGGTGGTGGCGGTGATGCTGGAGGTGGTGGCGGTGATGCTGGAGGTGGTGGCGGTGATGCTGGAGGTGGTGGCGGTGATGTTGCAGGTGGTGGCGGTGATGCTGCAGGTGGTGGCGGTGATGCTGCAGGTGGTGGCGGTGATGCTGCAGGTGGTGGCGGTGATGCTGCAGGTGGTGGCGGTGATGCTGCAGGTGGTGGCGGTGATGCTGGGAGGTGGTGGCGGTGATGCTGCAGGTGGTGGCGGTGATGCTGCAGGTGGTGGCGGTGATGCTGCAGGTGGTGGCGGTGATGCTGGAGGTGGTGGCGGTGATGCTGGTGGTGGTGGCGGTGATGCTGGTGGTGGTGGCGGTGATTTGCAGAGACGGTTTTTGAGTCAGTTAGATACCGAATCAAATAACCAAGTTTCAGTCAGACGCATACCCAGTCAGAACATCTTACTGGGTCAGCTTCTGAGTCAGTCAGATCTTACTGAGTCAGTGTGATCAAACAGCCCCTTAGTCTGGATTTTTTCCTACTACATGGCTCGTTCAACTTTATTTCTAACTTATTTTAATTTATTTATTGTTTAGTTGAGTTCGAAGTAGACTATGACCAAGTTTGTTTATTTAACTAATAACTAGTTAACTTGATTATTTAATAGTGTTTAAGTTGGATATGTTTATTTAACTAATAACTAGTTAACTTGATTATTTAATAGTGTTTAAGTTGGATTAGAAGTAGAATATATTTAGTATAAGTAAAAAGTTAAGAAGTCTTTGTAAGAAAGCTCAATCCTTGATTTCATAATGAAGATTACAACCCTATACATAGTACAAGAGGAGGAGATAAATACGGTAACTAATTAATGAGAATCAATCAAATCCCAACAAACTATACTATACAAATATACAAAATATACATGTCGATAATATGAGATATTATCAGCTAACAGTCCCCCGCAGTTGAAGCCGTAGTTGAGCGGAGGCACAAATTGGATCGAAACCGTTGAAACAAATGCTTTGGTAATCCTTTGGTGAAAATGTCCGCATACTGATAGTCGGCCGGAACATGAAGAACTTTGATCGCGCCAAGACGGACTTTCTCTCGAACAAAATGAATATCCAGTTCTATGTGTTTTGTTCGTTGATGTTGAACTGAATTTTTCGGCCAGATTAACTGCAGAAATGTTATCACAATAGACAATGGAAGCATGTCTAACTGGTACGTGGAGCTCGAGAAGTAGATTACGGATCCAACTGAGTTCCGATACAGCGTTGGCAACTCCCCTATACTCTGCCTCGGCACTAGACCGAGAGATTGTAGGTTGACATTTTGAAGACCAAGAGATGAGGTTGCCTCCCATGAATACGCAATATCCAGAGGTCGACCGACTAGTGTCGGGACACCCGCCCCAATCTGCATCAGAATAGGCAGTTAACGTGGTGGTCGAGGAGGGTGAGATGAGAAGACCATGTTTTGAAGACCAAGAGATGAGGTTGCCTCCCATGAATACGCAATATCCAGAGGTTGACCGACGAGTGTCGGGACACCCGCCCCAATCTGCATCAGAATAGGCAGTTAACGTGGTGGTTGAGGAGGGTGATGAGAAGACCATGTGACATAGTGCCTTTGATGTATCGTAAGATCCGTTTCAGCAGTTGAAAGTGTGGTTCCCGTGGGGCGTGCATGAATAGGCATATTTGCTGAACCGCATATGAGATGTCTGGCGGGTGATGGTAAGGTATTGCAAAGCGCCATCCAAACTTCTGTATAAGGAACTGACTGAAACGGGAGCACCGGCCGTGGCACTTAACTTAGAGCCGGCCTCAACGGTGTACTAGCTGGTTTGCAGCTTGACATTTTAGCTCGTGATAGGATGTCTGTTGCATATTTCGATTGAGATAAGAACAGACCATTCTTCTGCTGCTGAACCGCGATGCCAAGAAAATGGTGTAAGGTGCCGAGGTTGGTCATGTTGAATTCGGTAGAAAGGGAATTGATGATGCTGTTCAACAATGAGGTGCTGGAGGCCGTGAGAATGATGTCATCAACATATAAGAGCAAATAGGCCATTTGATCACCTTTCTTGTACACAAATAACGATGTGTCACATGTACTACTTTTGAATCCACACCGAGACAAGTATCCTGCAAAACATTGATACCAAGCACGTGGTGCTTGTTTAAGGCCATAGAGTGATTGATTAAGCTTACATACGTGTTTCGGATGTGACGAAGAAGAAAATCCCGGAGGCTGGAACATATAAACCGTTTCTTTAAGGTGACCATGTAAAAAGGCATTTTTAACATCAAGTTGATTAATGGACCACCCTTTGGAAATTGCGAGACTTAAGACGGTGCGAATTGTTGTTGCTTGACCACCGGGCTAAAAGTCTCATCACAATCCACGCCTACGGTTTGACTTTTACCATTAACGACAAGTCGAGCTTTGTGTCGTTCTAATGTGCCATCGGCGTGGAATTTATGCTTGAAGAGCCACATACACCGAATGATTGGTGCGTCGGCCGGACGTGGTACTAGTTCCCACGTATTATTTGCCAATAGAGCTTCATATTCGTTTGTCATGGCATGTTTCCAGTTCGGGTCCGAGAGAGCAGTGAGATGAGATTTGGGTAATGGATATCAATGTCTCTGATCACCCAACGCATTGTTTGAAAATTAGCCGGATAACCGAGAAAGACACATGGAGAAGATGGTTTTACCCGAGGAAGCCCTTTAATCAAATGAAGGATGCGTTGGGTGTTGTTAACCGGACAATCAACTGCGGTAAGTTGATCCGAGAGATCCCGGACACGTTGACAGTACGCCTCCAGATTGGGCATGGATGCTAAGGTGAGGTTGGAAAGTTCCAACTGTAAGGTGGCAGCCCGGGATGCCTTGTTGTTTAGAAATAGGTTCTGTACCCGAACCATGCTTCACGAGCATGGATTCATTCTCCAAAACACAGACCAAAAGATCATTATTCAGGGTGTCGTACATCCATTGTAAGACAACAACATCAATCTTTTTCCATGACGAATATTCTGGTGAGGTTTTAGCGGGTGGTGTCGAGCCGTCAATGTGAGAGACATCATAGCCGGTGGCGTGAAAAGTTTCACCCACTTAGGGTAGGAAACTTCGACACCGTCGAGGACGCGGACTTTGTGTTGTATGTTGGTTACGGTATATACAAGGTGAAGGGTTTGGGTTTTGGGTTCGGCTTTATCAGCCATGGTGATGATCGGGAAGAAGAAAGTGAAGGATGGATGGTAATGGCGAGATCGAGATCAAGGCGAGAGGGTTGATACCATGTAAGAAAGCTCAATCCTTGATTTCATAATGAAGATTACAACTCTATACATTGTACAAGAGGAGATAAATACGGTAACTAACTAACGAGAATCAATCAAATCCTAACAAACTATATTATACAAATATGCAAAATACACATGCTGTTAATATGAGATATTATCGGCTAACAGTCTTTGTATGTGTGGTTTTCAATATCAGTGAAAACCATTTGTATGTGGGTTCACTCGTTGACTATTTATTGTGTTTATCTGGGTTAATTTTACAACAGTTATAAGGCTCCACGGTCCCTACCACAACCAGGTTATGGCAGTATGATACTAGTCAGATGTATGGAAGCCACTCCTAATTAACTTACAGTGACATCTATGTGTGTTTGAAATGTTACATTGCATAGCACATTAATTATTTCAAGCTTATTAGGATCACATTCATAAAACTACAAACAGAACAACCTTTTTAAACTCTTGATTTTGGCTTTGATGTCGATCATGGTGAACCAGTCCAGTCTCCTGCTAATAAAACAACAATGTTACCACGATGAGTGATAATTGTTTAATTATTTGTCGATGATGATAATCAGCAAATAGTCTTTTTAACACAGAAAGAAATAAGGTTGGCATACAGGTAGGTTGATAAGTAGGTATAGGAACTCCAAGTCCTTCAGTCAGTTTTTTGTAAGAATTTTGCAATCTTTTAGTAATGGGTCCCACGGTACCATCGCCAACTACACGTCCATCAATCTTGATAACCTGTTATCGTTACAACCATTATGTATAAAAAATTCAGCATTTTGAACCCATAAGAAGCATATAAAGTTATAAACATATCATGTTGGAGCACCTATAGAAATATAGGGGGCAACTATTTCAAAAGTGGCATGTAAAAGGGAAACATATTACGTACCGGACTGAGTTCTCCCATAGTTCCAGTAGTCCACACCTGCAATGATATACCATACTTCTGTTAAATTTTACACTTGAATTATCAAATCCGCTTATCTATTTAAGCTTTAAAGGTTTGCATTAATCAGGCATCAGTAAAGAAACGCCTGAAAGATTAAAAAATGTGTTAAGAAATCAGACCTCATCTGCAGTATGAAATTCAGACAGACTGATACGCCTCTCCTCCAAAACCAGGTTTTCCTTCTTCACTAGCTCCATGACCTGCAACAAAGATCAATTATATTTCAAGTTTATAAAATAAACAGATAAAGAAGCTCGGTATTTTTTATCAAGTTAAGAAATTGAAGTTATGTTGACTGGTCAGACCATGAATATCATGTCGCCAACTTATCATAGTCCTATGATTTCTAAGGGTGAAATAAGAAAAGTTACATGATTGTAAGGGTGGAATATGTAATTCTTACAGTTGCACGAGTGATGCCTGGAAGACAGTAATCAGCATGAGGGGTTAGAACAATACCTTTCTTCACCAAGAACTGCATTGCAAGTATATGTTCAATTATGAAAACAAACTAACAAATAAACATAGGGATTTCGAAATTATTAAAAAGATAAAATCACTGGCTTACGATGTTTGTTGCATTTGTTTCAGACACATAGCCATCCTTGTCAAGCATGATTGCATCATCAGCATTTGCATTATTCCCTTCTATCTACATCAGTTTAATGAGATTTCAAGATGAGTCACTTACAAAATCATAAAAAAATAAAAAAAAACTTTTTTCAGTAAACTATAAATCTTATGAGCAGTCATATATAGAAGAAAAAGACAACCTTTGCGAGTATATTGTTCAGGAGATTGTTGTGGTGAATTTTGGAATCCAGATTCTGGCAAGGAGATAAAGGACTGAAGTTATTGATCAAACTATTATATCATTACTGGAATAATACAAAATTTATAATAATAATATCATTTAAAAAGAAGTTGAAAAAAATTTGGACCAAAAGCGCTTCCTGTCAAGCTCTTTTCATTTTGCACCAAGGATTACTGTTTTTGACAAGAATATGTGTTCCTACCAAGACCGCCCGATTTGTTTTGGCACCTGTACACAGAATCATAAGTCTTACATTTGGTGAATTACGACGAGTGGTGGCAGTCACCAAAGTAATACCCCTTGTATTATCATAGACTGGTGGTTTCCACTCTGCAAGAACTGCATAATACAAGAAAAAGTAATGCAATTACATTATCCAAATCTGTGAAATATTTAATGACTATAATTTATCTTATGGATCATATTTTGTTTAACTACTTTATCATACCTATTAAGGTGCATCCATATAGATTAAAACCTGGGCTCATCCCAGAAGTAACCTGCAGAAATATATATGATAATGTGTTATATCGAACATGCAAGTTTTCATAGTTGCATGATACAGGAAATAAATAAGTAAATGAATAATAAATGGCGGAGGTGGCAGTTTCGACCAATTTACTTAAAAACGTTCACGATCGCGCGTCCTTAGGTTTGTCTTCCAGTTCATGCCACTTCAATTTTTAGATATACTTTATTCTAAGGACAAACCCAAGCAATGTAGTTGTTCTTACAATTATCCGTACAATTTTTAATCAGGTCCCACTTTTTACACTCACAGATTTCATAACTGAATTATATATTTTATTGAACTACAATATTTTTGATATATAATGTAAATAAAATAACAAAATGTAATTACTTTTTAAATCTGATGAAAATGAATTATAAATTTTTGATAAATCAATATTTGATGATTATGCTACTGAGATTACCACTAGGAACAAAGTCAAAAGTTCGGATTGTCACCGGTCAAATTGCCATGAACTAATGAACAATAGTTTGGATTATTAAATTATATAAAATATAGAAGAAAATATTTAGCTTTAAAACTTTGAATTCAAATAGCAACTTATAAGTATATATCCCTAGGGAATATCCTTCCACAAGGATGGTGCTCTTAGTATGGGGTCGATTTGGATTGTAATATATCTTTGGCTAGTCAAATGGGTGAAGGGGTAGAAGCGTATTTCTTAATATTCACGTTATATTATTAATAGCCCAAATATGATTATGATATTGCAAGAGTAGGGTAACCAAAAAAAAAAAAAAAAAACCTTTTTGCCACGTGTCAAACTTAAACGAATGTGTGCATTGTTAAACATCCCATTTCTAATTAGTGTCTTGAATATGGCCTCCTTAACCTGGAAGAGCATGAAAATTAAATTGAAGATATAAGCAATTAATAAGTTAAGTGAGACAAACTGCAGAGTAAAATCAAATAATATTTAAAAAATTTAAACATGTTCAAAAACCAGAGTAATTAGCTTAGCTTGAAAACAGGTTCTTACATCATCACGAGTTGGAATATTGTTGAAAGCTAGAGCTTTTGCTGAGTCAAATAACCTGACATACACAGTCAGCATAACCCAAAGTCACTCAACATGCTATTAGACCTCTTACTTGCAAATGGGTTGATTTGGATTGTGTTCCATTTCTAACGGGTCAAACGGGTAAAACACAATTCTTTTTAGCTATAAAAGGTAACAGGTCAAATAGGTCTAAAGTCATCCAAAGTGTATTTTTAGTATTCAAAATATTAGGTTACTTTGTAGTAATATTTTTTATTATCCTTAACTAATGCATTAATTATTTATAGAAAAGGTAAAAGTGGACAAACAAGTGCTTCCAAATCAACCCAACCCAACACGGCTCATTTCAACCCACACTGAGAAATTACCCATTTGACCCAAACCGGTATTGACCCATTACTCATCCTGTCCACACCTGCCCATTCTTACATCTCTAATGCTGCAGTTGAGGTTAAGATTTCATTACAACTTAAGAAACTGAATATAGTTGCTGACCTATCTAAATGCTCTTCAAGCTTAAAAACTTTTCCGCTATAAATTCTAAGTCCTTCCCAAACCGAGTCACCACCTTGGACAACTGAGTCAAAGACTGAAACCTATAAGGTCACAGAGAAACAACAAGAATATGAAAGCAGAACACATCATTAGCTAAAAATCTGATGATTTTACAAACCAAAGTCATTAAAAGTTTGTGTTATGGGTGTACCGTTGCACTGTCACGGGGTAGAAGTTCGTCACCAACCCAAACAAGAATCTTTTCATTAGCAGGAACCGGAAGAGATGGCGTTGCAAGCTTGGGAAATCTTTTTTGTCTTGCGTGACGCCTAAGCATGTTATAAAAGGGTAAACTTTGCTCCAGCACTTCATAAAGCGATTGCGGAAAAGGCTAATAATGAGAAAAAATAATATCATGAGATTTATGTACATACATATTTTTATATAATGGGTCAATTTGGGTAATTATGTTTTATCTATAGCTGGTCAAACCGTTCACAAAAACAGAAATGCCGAAACGATCAGATGGTTCGAACAAGTCAATAGGTCAAAAGGTTCCCAGAGTGTATTTTTAATACATAAAACCTCCTATACTTTGTATTCACAAAGCCAAAACATTACTGGAACAATATACGTTTTGTAAACGTATTTGGCACCAAAATTATGAATAAGAAATTAGAATTAAATTTGGTCTAACCGGCTTGCTTGTTTTGACACATTACCCAAACAAAAAAAAAACAGTACTTTTACCAACCACATAGGCACGAGTTACATACAGAAGGATAATTTACTGCTCGTGAAAAGCCTGTAGAATTGTGCAAGCTTTTGTACCACCATGGAGCCCAAATCCCATCAACAGATTTTGGACCAGCTTCCCATCTGCATAAATAAGTGGACAAGACATCAAATAATTTTAATGTAAATATGAAGTTGAAAATGCCATCTCTATAACATGATAATAGTACAACTGAACACTACTGGTAAGTTAACTACATGAAAAAAGGGATTTTTTTCCTTCATTTATGCATTAAAAAACAAGGAAAAATGTCACAGAATACTAATGAAGTTTAAAAAGTGTTCTAATTAGGTCAAGAAAGAAATGGAGGAGAAATTTTGAATCACTATACCATCAAATCGAGTCATCATCGGATTTTTTGTGTCAAGAAAGAAATGGAGGAGATAATGTGAGGGTCGGAATTTTCAATATATGTAATTATATTAATAAATATTAGAAAAACATGTTAATTATATTTAAAAAAATAAAAAATAATTAAAATTCACGTTACCGCTCCACATCAACATCAGAAAACGAAAAAAATATTCCCTAACTGAAGCAAAAAGAAAAACATGCTAAAAACATGTTACAACCATTAATCTAAATAAAACACAAAAGATAAGTGACTTAATTAGAACACCTTTTAAACTTGAGTGATTAAATTGAAACACTTTTAGAATTTAGTTACTATTTTATAAAGTTACCCCAAAAAATAAAGTGGTTTAAAAAGCAAAGCTAATTGATAAACATTTTACATACTTGAGCATTGAAGCCTGAAATGGAATGTCAAGATCTTCACAAAGACCACGTAAAGCAGCCTACAAACAAAGTAAAACCATAAACATATAATTATAGAATGTTGTTTTTAAATATCATGACAAATAACAAATAGAATTGCATAACAAAAAAGTATGTAAATGAATGACCTCAGGGTCTTCTTGAAGGTCAGCAGCATCAATAATAGGTGGGCGGTTCCCTGCTGCACATAATTCACTATATATAGAAACCAGCTCTCCTAACCCTAGTTCATGGAAGGATGAAGGGACAACCTTGTCAAAAGATTGCTGGTAAAAAATAATAAGATACAATAAGATTTTGAGTTGAGAATTTGTGATAGTACAAGGGAACAGAAGTTCAAAGAAAGACTATATAAATACCAATATATCAAGGGGGTTTCGAATCAACATAAAGTGTTTTCCTTTCTTTGTCAACTCATCACTTAAACCAGGCAGACGTTGTTTTGATATATGCTGCAAATTTAACGTCATGAGCTCGTGAAGAAGGAAAATAAATGTAAGCAAGCATCAAACTTCAATTAAGAACGAAAGTACAAAATAAAATAGAAACATTGTAGTTTCTGTATATAACAGACGGTTATAAACCAAATAAATCCTCCTAATTGATTACCTTACAATATCGGTACTTCTTTACTCCAGGTCCATAAATGATTTTGTTCACAACTTTATTTCCATCAGACTCCTATGCATTTTAAAAGCAAATAATTTTTAGCAGCAATTATACAACCAGCAATTGATTGGTTCTGCATAAACACAATGTTCTGCATACTGGAATTTACTTACCATTTTCGAAAGAAGCTCTTCTCTATATGGCCTATCAACCCCTGTTACCTTTAGATAATGTGCATATAGAGGTTCATCAAGCACTTCTGTATCATCCCTCTGAAGAATTAATGTAAAGAAATTTGTTCAGCACCAGAAAATAAATAAAATTAAAAACTAGAAATACATGGAATGCCAAGAAAATAGATTGATGAGAGAATATTATCAATTTATCAAAATGACATTACCTGCAAAGTTATAAGCAAATTTAGTTTCAAAGTAGTCATAATTAACTGGTACAATAGTTTTAAAAAAAATGTTAACAAAAAATACAATAACTAAATCGTTTCTCTAGAGAATAGATGACACATCCAAACCAGTATCATAATGTGACTTGTACATCCTGCTTTAAAAGCTGCATGTTGCTTTAATTGTAAACTTAAGCTGGAGAAAAGGCTTAACCTTCAGAAAGTCTATAATCATGGTGAATATGACAGGGTTAACTCACAAAAGAATATAATATAAACAATAGAAATTAAATACTGAGAGCAACAAGAAAAGTGTTATCTTACTTATTTACAATTTGCACACACACACATGATTAGATATATTTATCGTTAATCTTGTTTCTCCTCCACCATGATTTACATATCAACAATCAAAAGCTACGCTTTCCCAATTACCTGAGTTTAATTGATTAACCTATTACTTCCAAATTCATGATTTTAATTTGAAACAATTCCATAAGATATAATTTAGAATTACTAATTTAATGTGAAATTTTGCCCAAATTTTTCTGAATTTCGTATTTTGATGTTATTTTAGTTCTAAATTATTTTCAAGTAGGAACTTTGTGGAAACTTTTCAGTGCTGTATCCCACCTCATTTAAACTGAAACTATTCATTATGATTTAATATTTAATACAGTATCATTATGATTTTCACAATATTTTCCTAAAAAGTTAATCTTTATAAAAGGTTCATCTTTATAACTAAATGAAATATTACGATTTATTATTGGGAAAATTCCCAAAATGTCTATTTCGTTCTCTTTTTCCTTTAAAATATCCCCTCAAACTTTTTTTTCAAAATGTCCTTATTAATAGGCACCCGCCCGCATAGTACATGCGTCGAGACTGGTTCTGCTGTACAAGACGTCCACACCTGTCTGTGGAGGTGTTGATGGCTTGTATAGATGAGACATTTTGAAAAGAAATTTATGAGATAGAACATTTTGAGTAAAAAGTCATTTTGGAAAATTTTCTCTTAATTATTTCAGTATCTGAAAAGTAACAATGATCATCTCAAAAGAACCCCCAAACCGTAAAACATTCACCATCAACAGAACTACATTTGCTCTCAATCTGCAACCAAATTCATTCCAGATTCAACTCGTTTTCATGAAATTTCAGTTCAATCACACAAAAAGGCCCTATACGACAGCAAAGAACCTCGCAAACTCAAATCACTATTATCAATACTGTAAATGACAAACAAATACCTAAAACTCTAAATCGTAACACGGTAACAGTGATTAATACAAAAAATCGCTGAAGACGAACTCAATTTACCTCGATTTTCATCGGAACGAAGTTGAATCACAAATTTCAACTGAACTAATCGACAGAATATGAACAAATTCACCAGAGATCTAAAAGCAAAATCACAGGTAGAATCAATCAAATGAAACAGATGAATTACCTGAGCAAACGAGTACATAAGGCTAGTGCTTAACGATCTCGGAGCAGACCATGCATGAATCACCTCTGGTTCAACTTCTTTCGCCATTTTCAACTCCAAATTAGCAGTTGCAGAGGCTGTATCTTCTACATGTAGATATAAATTAGATGGATGATGATGCTTGAGCTCTACATATGGATATATATGATCCTTTGTCAGCAATTACTGACTCTGTTTTTTAGTGCAATAATGGCAGAATTGATTCCGTTTTCAAACGAAACTTGTATTCATTAGAATATGTTTCATCTTGTCTATTATCTTTAACGGCAAATATTCTCCATTTAATGGTTGTTTAAGTTTGTAGATTATTAAAAAAAAAAACTAGAAATTTAGTATGCGCGTGATACGATACGTTAACGGCAAAGTTTTTTTTTATTCCGGAAATTGAAACATATATAAAAACACTTATATAATAATAGTGATGTTCTTCGTACGGTGTTAATTTAGCTCCGTCCAAATAGCTTGTGGTTTGGAGTTCGTTTCGGAAAAAGCTTAGAAAAAATCCCTTGAATTGGCTTTGTTTTAAACTGAACCGAACCAAGCCGGTTGGTATGAAAACAAGCTGAACTCGGCTCGGTGTAGCTCGTTTGTTAACTCGGATCGGTATGGCTCGGATTATATTACTTTTAATATATATTATTTTTATGTATATAACACATATCATTGCATTTGCTTATTTTTTAATAATACAATATAATTTTTTAGTTACTTCTTGTAAGGATTCCTGAAGTCTGATGCAACCCAAAACAGCCTAAGTGTCTCAGCAACATGCACTAAGTACTGAAGTGAAGAATGCTTCGGAAGTTTTACACAAAGCATTAGAAAATACTCTAAGTGTAAAATCTTCCGAAGCCAAGACCAATATCTTCCGAAGCCAAACATGAAGTCTTCCGAAGCTTCAGAGACAAAGTCTTCCGAAGCTTCAACCTATGAAGACAGATTTCTTCCGAAGACTTTTAGTACACATGCTTTATCTGATGTACTGTTCCATAAAGCACCTTTTCCGCTGCATCTCTGTAAAGTCACCAACTTACATGAGTTGGTGAAAAGGGTTTGCTTTTGGTAACTGTACATTGAGGTCTTGAGTCTGTAACTTTCCACTTTATGTACTTTATCCTTTTTGTAATGTATAAGGATGTGAGCTATGGCATGTCATAGTCACAAGGTCAAAAGGCAGATATGCCTTTTGATCCTACAATTGATTTTGTTAGTGTCTAGTCAATTGTATCCAGCTGGCTTTCAAAGTATAGCCGGCTGTAGGTTGTAGTATAAGTATTTCAAGTTCTTGTATCTTTCTTTATGCTTTGTAACACTTGTAAAAGAACTTGAGAAAGCAATATACTGCCTCCTTGAAACCCATACTCTCTTGTTCTGTCTCTTGCTTTACTTGTGTTCTTTGTATCACCTTTGGTTACCCAGTTCACTGTTTGATTAAAGTTTAGTTAATCTCCTCATTGTGTTGTTGTGTTGTAATTGTGTTTAAGCCCTTAAACGGTCCTGCAATTGGTATCAGAGCTTTCCAGGCTCTTGATATAAGATCTAACCATCTTAAGATCCCTCACACACACAAAAGCTAAACTCTTCAAATGGCTTCCATCTCAAAGACTGATATGGAGACTGGAACCATGAACAAATCCCCACTGATCACTCTTGATGATTTTGACACCTGGTGCATGAGGATGGAAGGCTTCATCAGGTCTCTTGATTCAAGAATGTGGGAATCTGTTGAGAATGGACCTTTCATACCCAGCACCCCCTCTGCTACTGGTGCTGGTATGATTCCTAAAGATGTGGCCAACTACTCAGATGAAGATAGAAAAAGAGTAGAGATTGACAGGAAGGCCATGACTGCTCTTCAGACTGCTCTCCCAAACTCTGTATACAGAGGTTTTAAGAAGTGCAAGACAGCCAAACAGCTGTGGGATGCACTGAAGCTGATGTATGAAGGCTCCTCTGAAGCCAAGGAGAACAAGAAAGATCTTCTGAAGCAGCAGTTTGAGAATTTCACCTTCAAAGCAGGTGAAACCATGACTCAACAATACTTCAGGTATGTTGAGATTGTGGATACCCTAGTGGATGGAGGAGTTCCTCTTGAGAACAGGGACATTGTAAGGAAGTTCATGTCCTCACTTCCTAGGCAATGGACACACTATTGTGTGGTGATCAAGAGGACTGAGAACCTTAAGACTCTTACTCTTACAGAGTTGTATGGGATTCTCAGTGGATACCAGATGGAGATGAACATGCAAGGTTCATCTGGCAACTCCAACAATCAAATGGGTTCAGCCCTTCATGTGGTTGAAAGGGACAGCATAGAACCCCAACATCATCTCATATGCTACCCTGACAACTCACAAAAGGGTCCTTTCATCACCTTCCCGGAGACACCAAGGGAGAACTTTACTCAAGGAAGCCCATTCCAAGAGACAAGTTCTTCTCAAGCCTTTGTGTCTGCAGATGAAAGCTGTGGGAATTATCTCTTCACTCTTGAAGACCTGGACTGTATCCATCCAGATGACCTGGAATACATGGAGATAGTTCAGCAGATGGCTCTCCTCACTCACAGAGCCAAGAAGTTCTACAAGAGGACAGGAAGAAGATTTCCAAGCAATGCTACCAGTGGTAAGTTTGGGCTGGATAAAAGCAAAGTTAAGTGTTACAACTGTAACCTTATGGGTCACTTTGCTAGGGAGTGTAAGGCACCTAAAGCAAATGGGGGCCAAACACAACCCAGACCAAACTACACTGACAAAGCCCCTCAGGCTGAGAAGACAAAGCAACATGCTGCTGTTGCTGTTGAAGAGGGAGGCTTTGACTGGAGTTTTCAGGTGGAGGATGCTTCTCCAAACCAAGCACTGATGGCTGACCATGATGAAGCCAAGGTATTGGAACATCTTTGCTCCCCTGAATGCATTGCTAAAGTAAATAGATACAGGTCCTACAACCTAGAGATGAGATCTGATCTTGAGTCATTAAACATATTAAAATCTGATTTTAGAAAGTCTGAAAATGATTACAAGTTAAAGATAGAGGACTTGGAGAAAACCATTTCAGTACTAAAACATGAACATACAGATTTTAGAACTCAGATCCAAGATCTCATCACTAAGTTAACTGAGTGCCAGGCTGAGCTTGTGATCAGCAAAGCCAAGGCAGAGAAGAGTGTTCTTGAAGAAGAGACCTTCAAGAACATGATATCCTCATCCCTGCACAACAAGGTTTGTTATCAAAATAGACAGGGACTGGGATCAAATGAGATAGCTCCTCCACACACAATCTTGTCTGTAAGATCTCCTAGGTGTGGAACTTGTGAAGATGAGCTTCCTCTCATAGATCCTGTAAGTGAGGATGATGAAGAAGTGATAGTGAAGAATTCCTCTGAGAAGAGTGAAGAAGAGGATTCTTCCAAGGGCCACTATCCTTCTGAGGAGAAGAAATCAACTGTGATGACCAAGTCCAAGAGAAAGAACTTGATCAGGAAGAGCAAAAGGAAAGCAAAGAAGGCTCAAGAAATCAAGGCTACTTTTGATGCTAAGCAGAAACAAGTTTTTATCTCTGCAGGTTTCAAAGTAGTAAGGACTGAAGACATCAACCAAGACTCCTCAGCTAAGAGTCATGGTTCTTGTTCAAATCATCTCAGTACAAAGAAGAAGACTGAGCTGCTGTGTACCACTGCTGCACAGCCTGGACCATCAAACTCCAAGAACAGTTCACAGCCCAAAGGAACTGTCTCAGCATCTACCAAGATGAAGGTGGAGAAGGGATGTGACCAAAGCCAGTCTTGCTCTCAAAAGGAGACTTCTTTGAAGAAGAAAATGTTGTGTGTTATGTGTGAAAGTACTTCTCACATTGCTAAGGATTGCCCATACAATCCTAAAAGTACTGTCCACATGACCAAAACAAAGACTTCAAAGAGTCTCAAGAAGTCTCAAGCTTCGGAAGGAAAGTCTGTTTCCTTCGGAAGCTCCAAATCAAAGAAGAAGGTAAATGGAAAATTACCTTCGGAAGCAAAGTTGGTCTCGGAAGAAAGGAGTTCTTCCGAAGCACTAAAGTCTGCTGCAGTGACTGTAGATTCTTCCGAAGGATCAGTCATCAAAACTTGTGAAGTTCCAAAAGCTTCTAAGGTTTTGAAGGTCAAGTCCAAGACTCCAAAGGTGGTGTGGAAGTCTAAGAAAGACCAAATGACTGAGGTTTCTCCATCAACAACAGCTGAAGATCCCCATAGTACAACCATAGGATCTATTACTGTTGCATTACCTTCTATTACACTTAATGAGCCCAAGACAAGTAAGGCTTGGGTTTCCAAATGTAACTAATCATTTTCTTTGTGCAGGAACAGCTCAAGACAAACAGGAATGTCTGGATAATTGACAGTGGCTGTTCCAGGCACATGACAGGCAATAGGTCTCTACTCCATAATTTTGAGAGAATTGATGGAGGACCAGTTGCTTTTGGAGGAGATGAAGGTGGTTACATTTCTGGAAGGGGCAAGGTCACAAATGGTAAGCTCAGCATTGAGAAGGTAAACTTTGTTAAGGAGCTTGGGTACAATCTTCTGAGTGTATCCCAATTTTGTGATCAGAGTCATAACATGCTCTTTACTGAGCATGAGTGCATTGTTCTCAAGCCTGGTGTGGTCATTCCTCATGAGCATATCCTGCTCAGAGCCCCCAGGAAAGGGAACATGTACAAGATGGATTTGCAAGAAACATCTCCCTCTGGAGAAGTTTCATGCTTTCTATCTAAAGCAAATAGTGATGAGTCTTTCCTATGGCATAAAAGAATGTGCCATGTAAACTTTAAGAACATGAATAAATTAATTAAACATGATCTGGTAACTGGAATGCCAAAGAAAGAGTTTACTAGTGATGATCATTGTGTTGCATGCCTGAAAGGGAAGCAACACAAGGTATCTCACAAGCCTAAGGAAAAGAACTCCATCACTACTCCCCTACACTTGTTACATATGGATCTCTTTGGCCCCACCAGTGTAATGAGTTTAGGAAGGACCTCTTACTGTCTGGTGATCACAGATGATTTTACAAGATTCACTTGGGTCTTCTTCCTTAGAACTAAGGATGAAACCCCTGAGATTCTGAAGAATTTCATCTTAAAAGTTGAGAATCAATGTGATCACAAGGTCAAAACCATAAGATGTGATCAAGGAACTGAATTCAAGAACCAAATCCTTGATACATTTTGTGATGAAAAAGGTATTACAAGACAATATAGTGCTCCCAGGACTCCTCAGCAAAACGGAGTTGCTGAGAGGAGAAACAGGACACTTATTGAAGCTGCAAGAACTATGTTGTCTGACTCTAAACTGCCTATCACCTTCTGGGCAGAGGCAGTTAATACTGCTTGCTATGTGCAAAACAGAGTTTTAGTAGTTAAGACACATGGTAAGACTCCTTATGAACTTTGGCACAAGAGGAAACCTTTCATTGGTTTTCTCAGGTCATTTGGATGTCCCTGCACCATCTTGAATACCAAAGATCAAATTGCCAAGTTTGCTGAGAAATCAGATGATGGACATTTCATTGGATACTCTTCCAAGCTAAAGCTTATAGAGTATACAATCTCAGAACTAGAATTGTTGAGGAGTCAGCCAATGTGACTTTCAATGAGCACACTCCTTGTGTGGCTGGTTCTGGTCCGGATTGGCTGTTTGATCTTGATTTAGTTACCAACTGTTTTAACAAATCTTGTGAGCATGTTTCAGGATCTGCAGAAAATCTAAATACAGGTGATCCTGATCCAAGATTTGAGCTAGGAAGACCTTCAACTCATACATCTTCAGCTCCAGTTGGAACTACTTCAGCAAATGAGGTTTCTATCAGCACAACAATGACAAATTCAGCTGATACATCTGGCATGCCTTCAAATTCCAGCTCAGAGGCCTCTCAACCAGATAAAGACACCTCACTTGTAGAAGACAACAATGGTGAGGTGATAGTGATCAGGAATTTTATTGATGCTAATAACCATACCATAGATGACAACATCAATGATGTCTCACACTCATTGGATCAAGTTAATCTTGATAAGTGTGATAATGTGGAGGGTGAATCTTCCAGACCAGATCTAAATTTCTCAAATTTAGATCTTTCTCAACAACTTGCTGTGATCCCTCAGCTAAGGATCCACAAGTCTCACCCCACCACAAACATCATTGGAGATGTTGTCACAGGGGTAAGAACAAGAGGACAAACCCATGAAGCAAATGTTGTCTTCACTCTTGTTTCTTATCTCAGATAGAGCCCAAGAAAGTTGATGAAGCTCTAAAGGATGGAAGTTGGGTTGAAGCTATGCAACAAGAGCTGCTTCAATTCAAAAGGCAGAAAGTTTGGAACCTTTGTCCTCTTCCTCATGGGAAGACTACCATTGGAACCAAATGGGTTTTAGAAATAAGAAGGATGATAGAGGAATCATCATCAAGAACAAGGCAAGACTAGTTGTTCAAGGATACACACAAGAAGAAGGGATTGACTACACTGATGTCTTTGCTCCTGTAGCAAGACTAGAAGCTGTTAGGATATTCCTGGCATTTGCTGCATCCAAGAACTTCAAGGTCTACCAACTTGATGTAAAGTGTGCTTTCTTATATGGAGTGATTGATGAGGAGGTTTATGTCAAACAGCCACCTGGTTTTGTAGACCCTGATCATCCTGATTATGTCTGCAAGCTTGACAAAGCTCTTTATGGGCTGCATCAGGCACCCAGGAAGTGGTATGAGACACTATCTGAGTATCTTTGTAAACATGGATACAGGAGAGGTACTATAGATGGAACTCTCTTCATCAAAGGACAGGGAAATGACTTATTGCTGGTTCAAGTATATGTAGATGACATCATCTTGGTTCAACTAATCCAAAGCTCTGCAAAGACTTTGAGAAGCTGATGAAAGACAGATTGAGATGAGTTCAATGGGAGAACTCAACTTCTTTCTGGGAATTCAAGTGAAGCAGGTTGAAGATGGCATCTTCATAAGTCAGTCAAAGTATGTTCAAGACATACTCAAGAGGTTCAACATGACTGATTGTAAGATTGCTAAGACACCCATAGCCAGAAACCACTCCCTTGGTCCAGATCTTGAGGGGGAGTGTGTAGATGAGCACTTATACAGGGCTATGATTGGGTCTCTTATGTATCTTACAGCTAGCAGGCCTGATATCATGTTTGCTACATGTATTTGTGCAAGATATCAAGCCAACCCTAAGATGTCTCACTTAATCACTGTGAAAAGGATTTTAAGATACCTCAAAGGTGCTTCAACACTTGGTCTATGGTATCCAAAGAATCCAAATTTCAATCTGTATGCCTATACAGATAGTGATTATGGTGGTTGCAATATGACTGCAAAGTCTACATCTGGGGGATGTCAATTCCTTGGTGGAAGGGTTGTCTCATGGCAATGCAAGAAACAATCCTGTGTGTCTGCATCAACTGCTGAGGCTGAATACATTGCTGCTGCAAGCTGCTGTGCTCAAGTGCTTTGGATTCAAAATCAGATGCTGGACTATGGATTTAACTTCAAAGAGACTCCTATCCACATAGACAACAATAGTGCTATCTCTATCACTGAGAACCCTGTGCAGCACTCAAGGACCAAACACATCAACATCAGGTATCATTTAATAAGAGATAACTATGAAAAGGATTAATTAAACTAGTCAAAGTTCATACAGATGAACAATATGCTGATCTGTTCACAAAAGCTTTTGATGAACAGAGATTTAAGTATCTGATATCAGCTATTGGGATGATTAACTTTGAGTAGACTTTTTCTTAAAACTAATTCTAATTATTTCTTCTTAAAATATGTGTGTCCTAAGTTGTCTAGTTCATCACTTTCATAAGCTCATGTTTTTTTGGATGTAAAATTCTTTTTGAAGACTTTCCTTAGATTCTTGAAAATTTTGATACTTCGGAAGATAAAATTTTATCTTCGGAAGAAAAACATGTCTTCAAAATACATAACTGTCTAAGAGATTTTACCTTCGGAAGAAGTCAAATTCATCTTCCGAAGCTTAAACTTCTTATCTCAGACACTTATTTATTTTTAAAGGACCTTTTCCTTCCGAAGCAAAATTAACCTTCGGAAGCTTTGTTTATTCCTATACAAAGCATTCAAAGGTTTATTTCTCTTCCGAAGCATAAATCTTCAAGACTCTCAGGAAAATCTTCCGAAGCCATTTTAGCTTCGGAAGCTTTTTCAATCAAAACTTCCGAAGACAAATAAACTTCGGAAGCTTTTCGAATTCCAAGAAAACTACTTTTTGAGCAAAAGTAAACTACCTTTTCAGAGGTGGGACCGACTTCCGGATTTCAAAGTTTATCCTCTTTCATTAACTTTGGTTCAAATCCCTTTTCATATAAATACCCAACGGTTCCCCCTCTTTCCCACTATCTTCCTCAATTCTACTATTTCTCTAACCTAATTCTCTAAACCGCCTTTGCTTTCTACCTTTCTTCACCCTTAAGCTTCTGAAATGGCCAACCTTAACCGCAGAAACAACCCTGATTTCTCCATGCAACTTCACAGGCAACATAATCAAGTTGCTCTGTTAAGCTCTGAGAAAGATGCAAGTTTCTCAGAGATTTGCCAATTCTTGACTCTGTCAAACTACTTCACCTCCCTGACCATTGATCCTACTCTATATGAGGATCACTTGCTTGAATTCTGGAAGACCTGCCAAGAGGTCATTATGGATGGGGAGAAGGCACTGTCTGCCACAGTGCAAGGGAGGACAATCTTCATCACTCCGGCCATCATTAACCAACATCTGCAGCTGGATGATGAAGAAGGTGAGGTGTCCTTCCCAAAAGAAGCTGTTAATCATTCTTTTGAGCAGATGGGCTATGAGGGAGATTTCTCTGTAAAGACCTTTAGGAAAGGGAAGGTCTCATCCCAATGGAAATTCCTGCTCCATGTGGTTATCCACAGCTTGTCAAACAAGCATGGTGGATGGGACCAGATTCCTGAGGATCTCTCCTTTATAGTTCATGGAATGGTTCAGGGGGTCAAGTTCAGGTATTCACAATTTGTTTATACTAATTTACTTGCAAACTTAGACTCCTTAGAGTATTACATGTTTCCTAGATATGTTCAACACATTCTCAACTGTGAACTGGGCTCACAGTTGAGGGAAACAAGTAATATTCTTAAATTGGGACAGATGAAGCCCGGCATCTTTAAAATAATGAAGAAGCCAACTGTAGGCTTCTCAGGGGTAGAAACAGCCCTAGTCCCAAAAATGTTAGAGCTCATTGCTCAAGGTGACAACCTAGCAACACAAGCTAGTGTTGAACCCACACCTCTTTTGTCCTTACCCTTAAAAAGACCAGAAATCACCCTCACCTACCAAAGAAAATCCAAACGAACCCCTGCTCAGGCTATTGAGTCTGTGCAGGCCCCCAAATACTCAACCTTACAGGAAGAAGTGGACACTAGAGCTCCCACTTCTCCTGAGGAGCAAACCACTCCCATTACTTCACCTATCAGGGCTGAGGTTCCTCAAGCTCACCCTGATGAGCTCACTAGCCCAACAACCTTAAGCCTTCACTCTGAGTCTCAACACTCAAGTGAACAACCTTCAGGGGACAGCTACCATCCCCAGCCTTTGGATCTCAACCAACCAATTCCCAACCTATCCTTTTACACTGATGAAGACTTAGGATTCAGTGAGTACCATGAGTCTCTCTTCTCCTCCCCTACTCAAAGAGAGATGAGTACCTCTGACTCTCCTCAGTCTATCCCCATCAGTCACCTATTACTGAGGTGGACACTTCTGAACCTGTTCAGGATGTCCATATGGAAGAGGCTCTCACTTTTGAAAGTGATTACATCATTAAGACCTCAACCATGGCAACTCAGCCCATTGGCATCTCAACTGAGGCTGCCAGTGAGCAGAGGAAAACCAGCAGCCAAGAAACTCAAGCTGGTGGTGAGAGAGAGGACTTTGGTCCAATCATCTCATCCCCCAATGAATCTTCTGATGAAGATGAGGGGAATTTGAGACTAAAGGTGCAAAAACTGTCAAAAACATGCACCTATTTAGTCTCTAAGGTTAGTCACTTGGAATCTCAGGTGACTACCCTGCAAAACAGGGTCAATGATCAGCAACTCCAGATTTCATATCTGCAGGAAAAACTAGCTGGGAGACCTTTAAGGAGAGCTCAACCAGGAACACAAGAACCTGTGGAAGTGATTGACTTATCCTCCAGCTCACCTATGCAAGTGGGTGATGCTACCAAAAAGGGGGAGAAAGTTGTTACAACCACAGAACCTGGGAGTTCTTCAGAGAGAATGGACATAGAGGACTCACCATCCTCACTTGCTGTTGTGCATTCTCAGCAACTTCCTCAAGTTCACATTAATGTGGACTCTATAGACTCTCTCATCAGGAGTCTCTTTGAGGAAGGTATACCAAGGGTTGTCTCATCTCCACCACAAGGAACTGGCAACTACATCATAAGGTGGAGGTATGATGATGACAGGAGAGCCCTTATACTTCAAAGAGTTCAAGGCCAACAAGAAATTTTTCAATTCCAAAGCCTGAGCTTCTATGAAAGACTGGATTTAGTCAACTGCCACTTGTCAATCCAAGCAATTCAAGACAAGCTGACAGGCTGGCTCAAAGAATCCAAGACAGGATCCTTGCAGAGTTTACTCTAAGAAGGAGACTTAGGAAATCAGGCAATGTCATCGGTCAACTGGATGTTGAGGTGGACCCTAAGATTAGTTTCATAGGGGAAACCTTGACTGAAGGCCCAGTGGCAGAACCTGAGACCCCTGTCTCATCATCAACAACTGCTAGAGGTCCAAACTCCATCTGAGACACCTGCTGGTGAAGGTGTTTCTCAGCCTCTCTCTGGCCAGAGCATGGAAGCTACTCCAAGCAATGAAGGCCAAGCCTCAATCCACCCTGAGTCACAAAGGTCTGTTGGTGACAAAGGGAAAAGGATAATGACTCCTGAGGAAATTGAGGAGGAAGAGAGAGAGAGGAAAAGGAGACTAAGGGGAGAAAGTTCTACTGGGTCATCTAGCTTCATGCAAGCTGCAATCAGGGCTGCTCCCAGACCAAATACTCAAGATGATGAGTTAAGGGCAGTCAGGATTACCTACTTACAGACCAGGAACTATGATATTGATGAAATCATCTCCCTCCCCTTAGAAGAGTTAAATGAACTGGCTGACATGGAAGTGTCAAGAGAGTTGAAGGAGAAAGAGGATGCAATGATACTTCTCCAACTCAAAGAGGAGAAGAGACAGAAAAGACTTTACAAGCATGCTCCCACTCTCTCACCAGTTCAAGAAAGTCCTGCACAGGAAGATGTGGCTCCACAAGAACCTCAGGTAGATAAAGAAGAAGATAGGATCAAGATGATCAACTACCTGAGTGCCACAGGCTTCTATCAGGCAGATGCACTTCTTCCCTTGTCCTATGACTTCATTGAGTTCGAGTATCTAAAGCAACTTGAGCTTGAGTTAGTCAAGGAAAGAAAGACAACTAAAAGGAAGCTAAGGGAAGAAGCTGCAAAGTCAAGAGCCATCATTCAAAAGAATGCAAAGAAGTCTGCTGACAGACAAAGAATGGTGAGCTTCTTGAAGCTGTATGGATTCTCCGGAAGGAGACTTGGCCCCATGTCTCTATCCACTATGGATGAGCATATTAGGGTGATCAAGCAGAAGATTAAAAGTGGAGAACTCATTGACTTGCACTCTCTTCCAAGTCAAGTCCCACCTGAAGTGGAGGTCAAGTTTGAACAACCAGAGACACCTCAACCAGCACCTCCAGCTGAGCCTCAGCAAGCTTCATCTTCTGATCCTAGGCAGGGTCAAACTCCCTCTCCTTCTGAACCTGTGAGGGAGGAACACCCAACTGAGAAAGACACTGATGATCAACATGGTGCTGCAGACCAGTCTTCTCAGTTAAAGACATCCAAGAGGAAGAAGAGGATGGCTTCTAAACCAAAGACTAAGAAGAAGAAGCCAAAGTCATCTACCTCTGCACCTCAGGCTGAATCAGATCAACCTGAGGAAGTGCATGATGAGGCAGCCCAATCAACTCCTATTCAAGTGGCTCCTCTAACTAGTGAGACACCATCTTGTCCTGGACTTACTCTACCAATCCAGAAAGATGGAATGTTATCAGAGATCAAGGTGTTGAGAATGTCTACTCATGGCAAGACATAATCAACTTACCTCTGCATGATCTCTTTGAGATGAGAAGATACTATGAGAGTCTTGATGATCCTGACCATCTCATGAAGAAAGGAATGGTCCTGATTGTACTGAAGACTACCAACATTTGAAGATCTTCTAAGTGTTTTGGTAGCATCAGCCTAGGGGGAGTTTGTAAGGATTCCTGAAGTCTGATGCAACCCAAAACAGCCTAAGTGTCTCAGCAACATGCACTAAGTACTGAAGTGAAGAATGCTTCGGAAGTTTTACACAAAGCATTAGAAAATACTCTAAGTGTAAAATCTTCCGAAGCCAAGACCAATATCTTCCGAAGCCAAACATGAAGTCTTCCGAAGCTTCAGAGACAAAGTCTTCCGAAGCTTCAACCTATGAAGACAGATTTCTTCCGAAGACTTTTAGTACACATGCTTTATCTGATGTACTGTTCCATAAAGCACTTTTCCGCTGCATCTCTGTAAAGTCACCAACTTACATGAGTTGGTGAAAAGGGCCTTGCTTTTGGTAACTGTACATTGAGGTCTTGAGTCTGTAACTTTCCACTTTATGTACTTTATCCTTTTTGTAATGTATAAGGATGTGAGCTATGGCATGTCATAGTCACAAGGTCAAAAGGCAGATATGCCTTTTGATCCTACAATTGATTTTGTTAGTGTCTAGTCAATTGTATCCAGCTGGCTTTCAAAGTATAGCCGGCTGTAGGTTGTAGTATAAGTATTTCAAGTTCTTGTATCTTTCTTTATGCTTTGTAACACTTGTAAAGAACTTGAGAAAGCAATATACTGCCTCCTTGAAACCCATACTCTCTTGTTCTGTCTCTTGCTTTACTTGTGTTCTTTGCATCACCTTTGGTTACCCAGTTCACTGTTTGATTAAAGTTTAGTTAATCTCCTCATTGTGTTGTTGTGTTGTAATTGTGTTTAAGCCCTTAAACGATCCTGCACTTCTTATGTCAAAAAAATTAAACAATAATGGTTGTATTGAATCGTTTCATGTGATGCTTTTATATATATATATATATATATATATATATATATATATATATATTATATATAATATATATATATATATATATATATATATATATATATATATATATATAGATATATATATATATATATATATATATTTATATTAGAATGAATTATTTAATCACACTTTCAATTTATTTACTAAAAAACAAACCACTGGATGCTATGTAGTGTTTCGAGTTTTGTTTGTTCGATTCAGATAATGATAAAGTTATTTGTATTTTGTTAAAGTTAAACTTAGTTTATTTTTATTAATTTGTATTTTGTGAAGCTTGATAAACCAATTATAAGTTATGCAATATATTGATTTTATTTTGTATTTGATTTCTTTAATTGTGTTTATGAAATTAAAACCGAGCCAAAACGATCAGAGCTCAAGCCCAGATTTCCAGCTCAGTTTTAAAACTGAACGGAGCCGAGCTGGCTCGGTTTAAATTCGAGCTGAGTTCGAGCTTACCCTGGCTCAGCTCGGTTCGGCTCATGAACAACCTTCTACCGGTTGCACTCTTCACGATTCGAACACATTATCTTCGGTCGATATAACCTATCATACCAGAAAAATACTAGCTTTTGAGAAGGTTTATACCGAGACAATGTTGACGGTTATGGTGTCGGTGTTGGACAGTTATATCATACAATAGATTTATACTATCTTTGCCAATTTCAATAAGAGGTGGCAGATTTTAAAAGATAATGTTAATAAATTAGCTCTAAAGTCATTGTATGTCGTTCGTTAGGAAAGCTTTGTTGATAGTGTCAAGCCTATTAGAACACAACTTGTAGATATAAAAAAAGCTTTGCTTAAAGTTATGGACACTGATAATGATGCTAAAATTCAAAGCAAATTTAAATCACTATCAAAATATGAAGCAAGTGATTTTGAATTTTTTAGTATCGATCGTCATTTGGTATGAAATATTAACAACGGTGAATGTGTTGAACAAAAAGTTATAGAAAGTTGATTAAATTCTCCAATAATTATAAAGAAGTGGGGTTTTCTAAAATGATTGATGAAGCTAAAAACATTACTATTGAAACGTGTGTTGATTTGGTATTCCTTCAAAGGCGTTTGATTCGTAGGAAAAAACAATTTGGTGGAACTTTAAGTGAACAAGAAGTTTTATTCTCATCCAAGGAGAATCTTAAAATCAATTACTTATTATATTATTGATCAATCGATTACTTCTCTTGGAACAAGATTTAGAAAATACCAACAATATGAAAAACTATTTGGTTTTTTGTTTCCTAAAAAGTTAAAGGAACATGATGAAAACAATTTTAGGTCGTATTGTTATCTTCTTCAAGATGCAATAAAGTATGAAGAAAAATCAGATATTGATGGTGGTGAACTTTAAATGGAGTTGAAGTTGTTTAAGATAATTTTATCTGGTAAAGTTATCAACCCTTTTGATGCTTTAAACATTATGAAGCATATCAATTTTTAATGCATTAGCGACTGTTTGACAGCATCTGAATCATCCTCTTAATGATTTAGATGTCTGAATGGTTCAACACTTGATGGTTTATATTGTTTGTTTTGCAAGCAAATGTCTGAATGGTTCAGACATTTGCCTTTGAATGGTTAAGCAATATACTAATACTGAATGGTTGTGAGGTCTAATGCTGAAATGTTAAGACCTTATCTGAATTGGTCAGAAATTTGCCTTTGAATAGTTAAGCGATATACCAGCTCTTAATGGTTCAGACATCTTATTGGTTCAACATTTAATTATTCAGAAATTGCCAAACAACCCCTTAATTGCTATAGGATGTTGTTGACTCTTCCGGTGGCTGTGACATTAATAGAAATACACTTTTTAAAATTAAATTTGTTGAAGTCTTACATACGATCCATAATATTTTAAGAAAGACTTAACGGATTAGCGATATAACTATTAGAACGATATTAGAGAGCATGTATTATAAATAGTTGGTCAAGAACTTGCTCCAAAAAATGATTCGCTCAAACAAGTAAATTAAATTATTTTGCTAAAATACTTTTGTTTTGGTTATAGGTATAACAATTATTGTTGTACTATAGAATTTTAACTTACAAGTTATTGACTTTATATTATAGCGGTCTATTAAACTCGCCAATGGTTCAAATTTTTCGAGGATCTTCGAGGACACCCTGCCATTCAATAGAGTTTTCTTCAACAAAAATGGTAAGTTGTTAGATGACAGTTCTTCTATGCCAGTTAAAAACCTTTATTAGTAATAACTTGTAATGAGTTTCAAATTTCATAGATTTCTTCATCAATTGCAAGTTAACCGTAAGTGATAGCTTACTCCATCAACACTAGGGGTGCAAACGAGCCGAGCCGCTCGTGAGCTACTCGAGATCGGATCGATAAAAAGCTCCAAACGAGCCAAGTTTTCACGAGCCCGAGCCGAGCTCGAGCTTGTAAAAAAGCTCATTTAGTTATCGAGCCCGAGTCTGAGCTTCATGTATCGAGCTCGAGCTGGCTCGCGAGCGTAAATGAGCTTTTTATTTATATATTTTTATTTAATTTATTAAATATATTATATAAATAATATCTATTATATATAACGTTATAATAAAAAAACAATTAAATAATATGAATAATGTAATATATAAGTTAGAATACATATCAAATATAAATAAAAATAATAATATTTAAATAAATAAACAAGCCGAGCCCGAGCCGAGCTCGAGCTTGAAAAGGTATTTATCGAGCCGAGCTCGAGCTTTAAAAATAAAGCTCGAAACGAGTCGAGCTCGAGCCCTCCTAAGCCATACGAGCTCAGGCTCGGCTCGGCTCGTTTGCACCCTTAATCAACACCAAGTGCTATGAGTGTCAACTTGTGCCAACTCTAAGTATCTTTTAGGGGCATCTCTTCATTAGTACCAAGTCTTTTTCATTGAGTCATTATTAGTTGTAACTTACCATAAGTAGTAAGTTACTTTGTCAGCATATGAATATTGTAAGTTATAACTACCCATCATCAAACTACATCATCAATCAATAACTACTTTATCAACATTTTTTCCATTCACCTATCAGCATCAAATACATTATCATTAACTTTTTTCGTTAGGGGTAACTCACCATGAACGGTAAAGACATGAAGTTTAGACCTAACGGTTTGTCCTTTTAATGAATTAATAATCAATAATAAGGGTATTTGCGGAAACCAACAAACAAAAATCAAAGCTAGATGGGCGGGAAGCATAAGGGATTTGAATACTATTTACTATTCGTTTGATTGTTACTTTAAAGCCTATTGTTGTCTATAAAACATTTAAAGCATATGAAAAAAGAAGTGTTACAATTTTGTAGTTAAAAAGTTTTGGTTCATCTCTTCAACACTATTAACAAGGATGAATTTTTGATATCACTCTGAAACACAACATAAAAAATAATCAGGTTTTGAGTTGTCATATCTAACTTTCTAAATAAACAAATTATGTTAGGTTTGTTTTGTTTAACTAAACATGCCATGGTTAGGTTGTCTTGTTTAAAACCGTTTAATTAGATGCATCAAGGCACCAAACTACCTAATTAAACTAATCGACCCTCTAGCTATTTAATCTTTCTATAACTCATATGATACAAGTAATCAACCCAAATATGAGATAACATACGTATACAACTTGATTCCTACTCTCAACTCATAAACCCGTTTAATACATATACATATACATAAACAGATAATAAGTAGTGTTCAGGTTTAACAATTCAACGCGTTAACCCGCCTCGACAGTGAAAACCTAGACTCGAAATACGGAGCATACACTTCATTTTGCAGAGAGTACAAAACATAAAGCATGTATCTTAAGCCTTTACCCAAATCGTTCACAATTCAGGTACCTTTGTGTTCATTTCACATGGCTCTTAATCTCATGAAATCGTGCATCAAATTCTGCCCAAAGTCTCCGGCCACATCTCCGGCGACTCCGGCACCACTCCGTCGGTTTCAAATCCACTTCGGCATCCTCAACAGCACCAACACCACATCGTTTTCACCCAATCGGACATCGTTGTTCCATTACGCCACCGGCGACGATAAACTTCCTCCGGTTTCTAGCTCCGGTAACGACGGTGGAAGAGAATTGGTGGCGTTGTCCGACGAGAAACTGTTGAGTCAGTGTGAGATGGATACTTATAAAGCCTCCGGTCCCGGTGGTCAGCACCGGAATAAGCGTGAGAGTGCGGTCCGGCTTAAGCATATTCCGACCGGCATTGTTGCTCAGGTTGATTATGAACTGTTAGTTTTATCAAGTTCTGTGATTCTGTTATTATTGATTTTGTTTTGAAATCGATGTTTAGGAGTTGTTTGGATGCACGCGTTAATTGATCGACTTTAGTGTTTTGTATAGTCAGTGACTGTGATTATTTAGGGTTAGAAGAGTTGGATTTGGAAAATATGAGTTTGGAAATCATATATTTGAAGTATTATATCTTATGTATTTATCATCACAAATGTTGTTATTTGATTGAAGCAAGGGATTATCTGGTTCTGTTGTAATAATCAGTTTGAAATTGCACATCTAATACACCTTTTGGGCTAATTGGACTGGAATTTGATGGCTTTACTGAAATATTTACTCTAACATGTACAGTTGTGGTTTTGTAGTATAGTTTACATCACCTGCATTCACTCAAAGAAGAAAAGGGTCCAAATTTGATTATCTGACTTTGATTTGTGTGTGTTGTGTGTGCTTATGATTGTACTGTTTTGCTTATCTAGGCATCTGAAGACAGATCACAGCACAAAAATCGTGCGTCTGCTCTAGCTCGATTGCGTAGTTTGCTGGCTCTTAAAGGTACATGTTATCTTTATATTATGACCTAAAATGATTGGTTTTAAAAAGGGTGAGGTTCTTCAAGGCGTGAGGCGAGAGGGTTATGTAGGCAAGGCCTTGTTTTATTTACAACCAAAAGTTGCATCTTTCTCATCTCTTGTACATGTAAGCCTTTGTATCAAGTAAACCATTCGTAATCTCTCTCTCTTTGGTCCTTTTCACATATTAGGCACTTACGTATCCTAATTTTGACCCACATTGACCCAGATGTACTCGAAGCCCTGCCTCAAGGCCCTGAAGCTTTTTCCAGCCTCACTGACCAAAACCAAGCTAGCATTCAAAGTTTTCAGTTTTTTGTCCATTTCATAAACTTATTATATAGTGTGGAATTTGTCATTCTTAAAATAATATATGAGTATATGACAATATGACACCGACCTAGATGCCTACGAGATATCCTTGATGTTATGCATTTTACTTATGTGGTAATTGATGTATATTCTTGTTACTATGAACTAGTCAGGAACACTATAGATCTTGAAACATATTCGCCTCCTCCTGAGCTTCTTCAAGTTCTTCCAGCAAAGTCAACTATAAGAGGATCAGATTGTGGGCCTCAAATTGGGCCTAATAACCCAAAATTTGTTTTGGTATTTAACTCTACTTCTTCATCTTGGGCTTCCAAACATCAGTTTTTACTGTTGATAAAAAAAAGCTTACGTAACTCATTTTCTTCTGTTTTTTTAGGGAATGCAAGCTTTATTAGATCTAATTTTTGCCGTAGAAGGTTCTGTATCTGATGCTGCAAAGAAACTGGGGTATGTAAACATCAATTGCTAAAGGCAACTTTATTAATATCATTTACATATCGATCATCAAGCTACTGACTACTAAAAATGAACCTATAATCTTTTGTGGGGAGTTGGAATGTATTGCAGTATGGCATAGATATGGATGTATACGACTTTTGTAAAGTGTTGATAAACGTTATGATACTCTTCTTTTTAGAAAACCATTTAGGATGTTACATACATCAACATTTAGGATGTTACATACATCAAAAATACACTTTGAAGACTTTTGACCGTTTTACTAGTTTGCTATATAACCAAGTTTTTGTTTTGTTAGTTTACCCATTTGAAGTCTTACAGATAAAACATATCCCAAATTGATGACTCACATATAAGCTAGCTAAAATATTTTAAATGTTCACTCATGTATATTCTTATTGTTGGCCTAATGGCCTCTAATGGTCATTGCAGCTTAAGCACAGGAGCTCTTTCACGTCTGATTTTATCTGATGATTCTCTTCGTCAGGCAGTTAATGAGTTCCGAACATCTAAGGTATCATTATGATCTTTCATGGATGTAATTATTTATACTTAATATTTATATGATTAAACATTTAGACCTGAATCTTTTTGTGCAATATGTGCAGGGCATGAAACCTCTCAAATAGTACTAGTCGATTTAACCTGCAATGAGGTAAATAGTTGCTACCCTAATACTGTTATAATTTACAAGGTGGATTAGCTACAGGGCGGATTTAGGTTGGGAGTACCGGTGTCACTCATGTAAAGTTTGTTTTTTTATCTGTTTTTGTATATTGTATATTCTTCGACACGGTGACACCTATAAATAATCGTTGTGACACCTTAATGTAAGCCAGATAACATTATTTTTGTGGAATGGTTAAAAAGGACCATCTTTTTTATACGTGTAGAACCCCAAACAAAATAACTTTTATTTTGAAAAATTTAACCCAACTACTAGTAGAGTCATTCAAAATTGTTTTTATTTCTAAATTGTTACTCAATTTCATTAGATGTCCCAAGCTTATTATTTGTTTTTATAAATCATAATATTAGTCATTAGATTATATAAATGGAACATATATGAATCTTTGGTAATATTTACTGATTATATTTTTCAATTTGACTTAAATTGAACAATTATAAAACTTGATTATTATTTAGTGAATTTTTTCTTCACTGTTAGTTCCTACTTTAAGTTAAGTTTGAGAAAAAAAAACCATTGAATGGCAATGAAGATTTATATATGTTTCATTTAAGTTATTTTTAAAAGAATTTAACATTTATAAGAAAAGTTTCACAATATCGAAACATATATTAAAAGTTGAGTGGCCTTTTCCATGCAAAAAAACGTTTAAGTGAATTTAATTGAACACTTAGGAAACTTTGCTATTCGGTGGATTTTTCTCTTTTTGTTGTTTGTTAAGTTGAATGCAAGCTATTTTGTTAAGTTAAAGCCTTGCTGGGTTGTTTTGCTTAGGGGCTGTTTGATAATTTATGAATAATTAAGTGCTCAACCAATAAGAGGTCTGAACCATTAAGTGCTGAACCATTAAGAGGTCTGAACCATTGAGAGGTAGTATATCGCTTAACTATTCAAATGCAAATATTTGATCAATTCAGATAAGAGATCTTAATCATTTAACATAAGACCTTTTAACCATTCAACATTAGTATAATGCTTAACCATTCAGAGACAAATGTCTGAATCATTCAGACATTTGTTTGCGAAACAAACAGTTTGAACCGTTAAGTGCTGAACCATTCATGCATCTGAACCATTAAGAGGCTGCCAAACAGTCTCTTAGTTGAAAGCCCAGTTAGTGAGAGTTTTTCTTCAATGAAGCTTTGTGAGATTAGATTTGCGCAACCAACGATTGTTGCATTTGTTTCGTACGTAAAGAATTACTTGGTAAAGTTTACTCATATCATTTATTTAATTAATTTCAGTGGCCTAACCAAGCTCGAGAAATCTATAAATTAAGTTGATAGGCATCCGAAGACCGAAGCCCAAAACACTACGACACTGGAAAAAGTTCCTGGCCTCAAGCAGTGCAAGCGACGTCCAACACACTGTATAGTTTAGACACGAATATTTAGCATATGTTTTGATAATTTAAACCTATTGGCCTATTCTTTTATATGTTAAAAGAGACTTTTTATCTGATTTTATATACGTTGAAAGAGATGGCTTGGCAACTAAGGGACTGAAACTAGAATAGGTGAAAGACATTTAAAATTCTAATCTATTTGTTATAGATCTTTTATCACATAGTTTGATTCAAATCTGGTTCGAGTAATATGACTGACGTTGGGGGGCAACTAAGCGATGATTAATGAGGAATGGTTGGCATACCTCAAGGAGAGGTAAGGCCATACATTTATACAATACAAAAGTACACTAAGCATACATGAAGAATAAACTAAATACAATACAAACCCATAAGAATAAACATATACTAAGTGTGGTTAATATCCCCCCGCAAGCGAAAAGGAGGCGGCCCGAGCCTTAGTTGCCGTCTAAACATCTCAAATTGGGGACAAGGAAGAGCTTTGGTAAAAATGTTTGCAACATGAAGCTTGGTAGAAATGAACTTGGTGTGGAGTTTGCCAGAAAGAACTAACTCACGGATGAAGTGATAATCCAAATCAATATGCTTCGCCCGGTTGTGCGCAACCGGATTCTGTGTGAGGAACAAAGCACTATTGTTGTCACACAGAAGTGTAGGGCGTCTAGTAGGGAGAACATGAAGTTCACGCAACAGGTGAGTAATCCACATTATCTCAGCCGCAACATTTGCCATTGCCCGATACTCCGATTCACAGCTCGAACGTGACACGGTTGGGAGTTTCTTCGCACTCCAAGAGACAAGATTGCCTCCCAAAAATATAGAATACCCATAAGTGGAGCGTCTAGTCTCAAGACAGCGGGCCCAATCAGCATAAGAGTAACCAAGAATTGAGGTGTGAGGACACCTAGAAAAGGTAAGACCAAAGGAGCAGGTTCCTTTAACATAACTCAAAATTCTCTTGAGTTTCTGAAAGTGGGTAACGGTTGGACATTGCATGTACTGGCTTACTTGATTGACAACATAGGAGATATCAGGCCGGGTAATGGTTAGATACTGGAGAGCACCAAACAAGAGAGTGATAAAGAGATGGATCATGGTAGGGCTCGCCAGTAGAAGAAAATACCTCGTTGGTGGCAAGCGGTGTATGAACCAGTTTACGGTTAGTCATTTGACTCCGATCAAGTATCTCCACAACATATTTGGATTGAGTCAAGAAGAGTCCATCGGGGGAACGAAGAACCTCAAGGCCAAGGAAGTAGCTAAGTCGACCTAGGTCCTTAATAGCAAACTCATGATGCAAGGTTTTGATAAAAGCAGTTGATTCCCCGTGAGGATTAAGTTATCAACGTAAACTAAAAGATACATGATACAAGTATGACGTTTGAAGATAAATAGCGAAGTATCAGCACGACTGCAGGAGAACCCATGTTGTAACAAAAACTTACTGAGGCGATGAAACCAGGCACGTGGAGCTTGCTTGAGCCCATAGAGGGCCTTATTGTGACGACAAACATGGTTAGGAAAACGAGAGTCAACAAATCCCGGCGGTTGTTCCATGTACACGAGTTCACTAAGATGGCCATGGAGGAATGCATTGTTCACATCGAGCTGGTGTAGGGGCCAGTTGTTGATGACGGCAAGAGACAGGACAACCCGAATGGTTGAGGCTTTGACGACCGGACTGAAAGTATGTGAATAATCGAGCCGGGAATTTGGCTAAAGCCTTGGGCAACAAGTCGTGCCTTGTGTCGATCAATGGTCCCATCCGAACGGTACTTGGTGCGAAACAACCACTTGGACCCAACAACATTGTGGTCATGTGGTCGATGAACCAACGTCCAAGTATGATTACGGGAGAGGGCAACGATTTCCTTTTCCATGGCTGCCATCCAATGAAGATGTTTGGCAGCAGACTTGAATCCTTTTGGTTCTGAAGAGGCTAGGAGAGCATGATGCAGCAGAGACCGTGTAGCTTGAGAAAAATCAGCCCTGTGTTTTGGTTTATACGTGCCGACCTTCAACCGAGTAACCATAGGATTGGTGGAGGTGGTAGTGGGTAAGGACGAGGGAGGGGTAAGGAGGGGTTCGGCCGGAGCGGGGAAGGGCAGGTGGTCAGAGGTAGCGGCAGAGGTAGTCGTGCGAGGATGAGGGTCAACGGATGGAGGGGCAGCAGTGGGGATGGGCTCGATAGGTGGACTGGTTGTGGGGGCAGCAGATGTGGTTGGAAGGGATGGGCCAGGCGAGTGATGGGCTACAGAAGTTTTGGTAGTGCTGGGTCCAGATTGAGTTGGGCTATTGGTTGGTTCAGTTTGAGGTGGGCTGTTGCTTGGTCCAGATTGGCTAGTGTTGGGCCCAAAATGAGTTGGGCCATTGTTTGGATCAGTTTGAGGTCCTGGGTCCATATTGAGTTTCAAAGGTGGCACAGGAAGGCCCACATGAGAAAGATGGGGCTGAAAAAGTGGCATTGGATGCTTTCTGAACGGGTGTAGGGTGGTGATTGTTGTCCAAGAAATGATATAGGGGAAGATTATGCACAACACCTTGAGGGGTATTGTCTTTGAATGGAAACTGAGATTCATCGAAACGAGCATGGCGGGTGATGTATGTGCGAGATGTTGATGGATCAAAACACTTGAATCCT
This sequence comes from Flaveria ramosissima, assembly GCA_025215565.1. NCBI lineage: Eukaryota > Viridiplantae > Streptophyta > Magnoliopsida > Asterales > Asteraceae > Flaveria > Flaveria ramosissima. The sequence goes on from CM046045.1 coordinate 33,060,052, forward strand.
TTGTATTGGGAGTTATAACCCATGAAGATACACGGTATACTACGCGGTGCAAGTTTGTGCGAGGAGTAATTCCGTGTGTACGGGTAGACACGACAGGCAAATGGGTGAAAGTTGGAGTAAAGGGGTTTAGTGGAAAACAAGACTTCATATGGGGAAGTCCATCCTAAAAGTTTGGAAGGCAAACGGTTGATGGTATAAATAGCGGTACTAAATGCTTCCACCCAATAAGAGGATGGAACATGGGCATTAAACATCATGGCAAGCCCAGTTTCAACAATACGTCGATGCTTGCGTTCGACACAACCATTTTGTTGAGGGGTGTATGGACAAGATACACGATGAAACGTACCATTAGAAGTGAAGATATTTCTAACCGTTTGATTAAGAAATTCTGTGCCTCCATCAGTTTGGAAGTTCTTGATTTAGTGTCAAATTGAGTTTGAACAAAGTTTATGAAAATGGATAAAATATGATAGAACTCATTTTTGCGTCGCAACGGATAAAACCATGTGAAACACGAGTAGTCATCCACAAATATAACATAAAATTGGTAGTTGTCATTGGAGACAACCGGCGATGGTCCCCATAAGTCACAATGAACTAGGTCTAATGGTTTGGCAGCACGTTTATCATTTAGAGCAAAAGGCAACTTATGACATTTAGATAAAGCACAAGATGAACAAATGTCGGGTTTAGGTAACAAAGACGTAACAGATAAGCAACCCAATTTATTTAATTTAGACAAAACATCTATGGGAGCATGACCCAAACGAAGATGCCACAACTCAAAAGAAGCTTTCGGTGGGGAACTTGAAATAGCCGACAACGCAGTGGGAGCCGAATGGAAGACATAAAGTCCTTGTTCACATCGACCGTGAGCGAGAACTTGTTTCGTGTTTCGATCCTGAATAAAAAACATAGGAAATGAAAACAAGACATCCAAAGCATTGTCAGCGGTTAGTTTACTAATAGATAGGAGATTATGTTGCATTTGAGGAACAGTTAACATAATTTTGAGATGGATGTTGTTATTAATGGATGTATCTCCAATATGAGAAATGGGGAGGGAGTTACCGTTACCGAAAGTGACCCGATTAGATCCCGCATACGGAGTGGCTTTATCTAGAGCAGCAGGAGAAGTAACCATGTGATCGGATGCGCCAGAGTCCACAAACCAGTCCGGGGAAGAACTGGAAAGATGGCACTGCGCATGAAAAGCTTTCACCAAATCTTGATCAGGGGAGGCCGAAGTTGAAGTGTAAGAGGAAAGATTTGGACACATGTTGGCGAAGTGACGACACAATTGACAGTGGAGAGGGCGTCGGCCACGACCCCGGCCTCCTTGGAGACCACCGCGATGAACGCGTCCCCCACGACCGCGAGCCAAAACAGCGGGTCTAGACTGCTGGGCCGAGAAAGCAGCAGTGGCGGCGGGAGGTCCATGAACGGAACGAAGAAAAAGTTCGTGACTTTCCGCCTGGATGAGGAGATCGCGGAAGGCAGGAACCGGTTTGGAGACTCTTATGGCAGTGGAGAAGGTCTCAAATGTGTCACCTAGGCCAGAGAGAAACCAATGGACTTTGTCCGAGTCATCAACCGGATGACCCACGACTGAGAGTTGATCGCAAATGGCTTTAAATTGGCGACCAAAATCAGCAACGGGGGAGGAGCCTTTGGAGAGTTGTCGAAGTTGATCACGGGGATGATGAATCCGTTCAATAGAAGTGTTGCTATAAGCATTTGCCAAAGCAACCCAGATGTCACGAGCCGAGGAAAGGCCAAGAACTTCCGCCATGGCTTCCTCGAAGAGGGAAGCATTAAGAATAACAGTGGCCCTTTGGTCGTTTGCAAGCCACTGAGAGTGAAGAGGGTTGGGGGCAGGTTTGTCATCGACAGATAGGGTGGAAGGTGGTATGGTGGTGGTGCCGAGAACATGAGGAAGCAATTGTTGGAGAGATAGAAGGGGGTCATTTGGTTTTTCCAAACTAGATAGTTGGTGGATGTGAGTTTAATGGGGATCATGTGGAGAATGATGTTGAGAGGGATGGACACATCACTAGTGGAAGAAGATGCAACCATGAAGGGAAAGGATGAAGAAGTCGAAGAGGAGAAGGTGGGGAAGGGGAAGGGTAAGGATCAAAGGCTACAATGACACCATAAGAGATAATTAATGAGGAATGGTTGGCATACGTCAAGGAGAGGTAAGGCCATACATTTATACAATACAAAAGTACACTAAACATACATGAAGAATAAACTAAATACAACACAAACCCATAAGAATAAACAGATACTAAGTGTGGTTAATAACAACTTTGTGGATTATAGGAAGTCGCACCACATGCATCTTGATATATGTAGGATTTTGTTGGTTCAAATGAGAATTTTAGCCTCACAATGCTAACTATGTTATGGAAATGACAGATCAACGCGGTGAGTTTTACAGGTTTGACCATGAACGGTTTGGTTTGAGGGTTTGAATAATTAGAGTTAATTACACAGATAGTATTTTAGAGTATGCTTAAATTTCAACATGTAGCCCTAACTTTTTGAGAAAAATATAGACTTGAAGACCGTGTGGTATGCACTAGGGCTGAAATAACAGGTTATTTACAACACGATAAGACACGATAATTTGACATGCTAAACATAAACACAACACGATAACTTATCATGTCAATTTTTCTCAAACATGAACCTGTTAAGAAGCACAAGTTATATGAAATGATATGTTTAGAAACCTGTTAAAACTTACTTGATAATGATGACGATGGTTGGAGATGGAGATCTTACTTGAACAAGCTGTTCGAGATTAGTGTTGTTACGTTTGTTCTCCAGGTCAGGTGTGCTACTCACCCGAGCTCGTTCTACTCCTACTAATAAGCAGTGTTGTAAAAATCGGATCCAGGCAGGGATTAATCATTAATCAACCCTAAACCCGATGCAATTTCCCGTAATTGGTCTCAAACATCAGTAGTCGGTTAAAGTTGTTTCTAATGACCCTAAAATCAGTCCTATGCAGCCAAAATTAGTCCTAAGCGTCCCAATATTGTTCCTAGGCGGCTCAAACAAAATTTTGTTTTCCAATTGATTTTAAATCTTGCTAACCCTTACCTCGCTGCCATGAGTGTATGATCTGCAAGGCTTGATTTGTTATGTTTAAGTTTAATTGTTTGAATTTTGAATTATTTTTAAGTATTATATATTCATATTGATATGTGTATATATGCTTGAAATTTTATATACAAAAATTCCAATTAGATTAACCTCGATAATTGTTACTCGATCGCTTGACGAGCGTCTAGCGAGTTCTACAAATTTGCTAATAAGAAAACAAATCAAAGATAAATCTATACCAATTATCCTATCACACAATATCGAATCAAACAAAATCTTCAGCCGATTTCTTTCTGATCTTCCTCTCACAATTTGATCTTTAACCATTCAAATTTCACAATTGTGCAAATCAAGATTAAGCTTCCAACAGGAAAGCCTGAAATGCATTTGTTGCATACTTCACAAAATTTTACATAAAAAAGACAAATGGACAATTCACATCATTTCTTACATTACTCACTCAACCTACTTCCCTTTTGATTCTTGATCTCCACAGACATAGGTGGGATACTTTGTTGATGTCTAAAAACGTTGTACGGATCTATTTGTGTCTTTGCTTTCACCAATCGATCATAGTTTTTATTGAAGTACTTCTTTCCCCACTTCCTACCCATTTCTACCACATCATCATCGGTCGACTCGACCCTACTTTTGATCCAATTCATCACTCCAAGATCAACATCCATGTAATTAACATACGCGGCTCGTGGGTTGCGTGCTACGTAGGGCGTCATCGAGTCATGAAAGGCCCGTATCCAAGCTATGTAGTCATTGCTTTTGTCGTTGTCGATGTCTTTCCATTCAACTAGATACTGAATAGCGAAGATATTTCCTTTCCTATGAGGGAAAGGAATCGAATCACTACTTATAGTATCCATTACGCCACCGTACGGATCTAGAATTACATACCCTTTTGGTTGTTTCTCGAGTATGTCAAGTATGGTGGTTAGGCCGAATCTTGGAATCGGTTTCTGGACATAGTCTGATTTGGCCTTGTAGTACAGTTTGTCTTGTAAAAACCGGTTTTTCAAGTCTGAAATCGTGCTTTGATTTCCGAAACCTGAGAAGAAAAGAACAGACTCGATCCAACTCATTTCTTTACAATCATCTTCAACAATATGTAATTCTGGGAAGGTTTGGTTCATGATCGATAAAGCTTTGGTTTTCGGTCCCAAGTAGAACCCTTTGAATGTAGCCGATATGCCAGGTTTATTTTTTTGTTCGGGCAAACCCGCACCAACAAAAGACGATAGGTAGAAATCGTCAGGCAATTTAGGCGCAACATACTGCCATCTATTTACTATATCAACCACTTCTTTCTTCGTACCTGGTCTAGACACGATAAAAGACGTGACTGTCTCTGGTACGCTTGATAATTTAATATTCCAAGCGTACACGATTCCCCATACCCCACCTCCACCACCCCGTATCGCCCAAAACACATCCTCCCCCATTGTGGCACGGTTTAATAACTCGCCCTCAGCGGTTACTAAAACCGCATCAACTACATTATCGGCCGCTAGGCCGTATTTCCTCGACGACAACCCGAACCCACCACCAGAAATGTGACCACCCATGCCGACAGTCGGGCATGACCCCGCCGAGAAACCATGGACATTGGTGGACTCGGCTATGGCGTAGTAGGCTTGACCAAGTGTCGCACCAGCTTCCACCCACGCGGTACCCGAGTCCACATCCACTTTAACATGGTCCAGTCTGGTAAGGTCTATAACCACGAATGGACGCCCGTCCATGGCTACGGACGATGTCCCTTCGTAGCTATGACCACCAGACCGGACCCTGATTTCCAACGACGACTGTCTAGCACAAATCACTGTTTTCACCAACTGTTCTTTCGTCTCCGGGAACACGATAACAGCTGGTTTCGGCAACGATGCACCCGAAAATCTAAGATTTTGAATGGAGAAATTAAGAAGCTGATAATAAACCGATAACGATTCATTGTTCGTATTCAAAAAGGTCGAAAAGTTATGAACACCAAACTGAGTTAAACACGAAACGAAGCGATCAGTAGGTTCTTCGTGATCTTGATTTCGATCGTCGTGTTGGTGTTCATAAGCTAATGAAGGTATAGAAACATTCATGGCGGTGAAGAAGACAAAGATGGTGATCTTATGCAAACGATTATACCCCATAAAGACTGAATATAATTAAGCAATTGAATTTGAGTTCCTGTTGAAGGTGGATATATGATTTATAAGGATGATTAATGTTAATATTATTTGAAGAATCATTCTGATTGTTGAGAGAAGACAAACTGAAGGATGTAAACCAGATACTAACAAGCCGGCCATGGCAATTTTCTTAATTTCTTGAAGAAATTATTACGCTGCATGCAAACAAACTGAGCTTTCTGCAATAATATTATAAGATAAATAAGAAAAAAGTGTGCTATTCGATCGATCATTTAGCCTCTAATTGAATTGAGCAAAATTAAACGAACCAGCTAACAAACAAGTCAACAAACTAACCAGCTAACAAACGAGTCAACAAACCAGCTAAAATGCGAGCCGAAAAACCAGCTAAAGTGCGAATAAATGATCTAAAACGGGTCGGGTCAAAAATTAAGATAAACTTTTTGAAAACACCTAATAAACAATAATATAAACAATCAAATCAATAAAGACAATAATTTTACATATAACACAATTAATAGTGTTTTATAGGTTAAAAGAACAAATAGAGTTATAAAAAAATAAATAAATAACTAAATTATTCTTCAAGACACCAAACATTTATGTTTTTACTCATAAAAAATCTTATTTCTTTCACTGTGGGACCCGTCTTTAATGTTTGTGCGCCCATCTAAGAATATTATGTCCCTATTAGAATTTTTTTTAACGGCCAGCAAAACAATTATATTAAGCAGCTAACAAGAGTTAGCAAGAGATACAAAAAAGAAATACAAAAATAAAGATAGATCAAGAAAAGTACACGTTAGTGTACATCAAAATTACACCATGGTTTTCACATTAAGAATTTCATTTTTGACATGTTTTTTACCCAAAGGAACCCATCACCTTGATTGCTTCAATTAGATTGCTAGAAGATATCTGAAATTGGTTGAAGATAAGATTATTTTTGTGTTTTTCAAATGCTCCATAATGTCGTTAAAAATTATAGAGTGAACAACCTTCTTTTTGTATCAGGAGAGTACTTATGAACATTAATAACATCTCTAAATACAAAAATGAATAAATCAGAGATATTGCACCATTGGGAAATATAGTCAGCACGATTGAACAAAATCGCAACCAAAGAAAAGATGGTCCGAGGTCTCAGGACAGTCACCACAAAAGCTGCAGAAGGAAGATGCAACATTTACCTTTTTAGACATTAACGAAACTTTAGTCGGTACGCGATCCAAGTCAGTGCGCCACGCTAATATATTAACTTTTATCGGGACCCAATTATTCCAAGAAAAAAAATGAATTCTGGTGTAGCAGAAATCCTTGATTGAATTTGTCATTTGATAACCTTAATAGAGAATGGTTCAGCCCCAATAGGAGCCCATGACCATCTGTCAATTGAAGAAGAAAGAAAGAGCGACCCGAGTAATAAAGACAGTTGATTGAGCTCGATTATCTTCGACCATGAAGACGGGATTCAATTCCAGTTGAATGTCAACATGTGAACATCATTAATCACTTGGATTCTATTAGCTATTGAACACAGTTTGAATCGTTCAATGGAAAATAAGGTTAGGAATTTTAGATATAACGACACTTGATCGATCCAATAGTCTATCCAAAATAATATTCCCGTCCCACGGCCAGGAACACCTTTGATCGATAAAGCAAGATTAATGCCAAACTGAGAGAACTCATTAGAGATTTTTGTAATTTGTTTCCAAGGACCCGACATCGACAACTTAACCGGAAAAGGAGACATGATCTCGATTATGATGAATGGACCAAATAAATTTTCTTCACAACCCACTTTTTTCATCTTTAAATCTCCATCATCATTTAACGAGCATCGCTAAATTGGATTCTCTTAGCAAGCCAATGCCAAGACCGCCATACTCTTTTGGTTTAGTTACTTGATTTCAAGCCACCCAATTTATCTTCGAGTTCTCTAAAGATCCCCCCAAAAGAAAGTTCTTCTCAATTGCTCTAATTTGTCAATAACTTGGGATGGGGCTTTATATAAGGAGAAATGATATGTGGGTAATGATTTTAGAACCGATCTAATCAAGGTTAATCTACCCCCATACGATAAATTTTTTGCTTTCTAGATTGAAAGACGATTCTGTAAGGTCTCAAGGATAGGCTTCCAATTCTTACATAAATTCATATTAGCCCTAACAAGCATTCTCAAATATTTGAAAGGAAATGATCCTTTGTTACAATGGACAATTGAAGCCATATTTTGGGATTCATGGTCCTGCACACAAACACCATAAAGACGGAGAGACTAATCTTAAGGCTAGAAGCTAAGAAGAAGCACCTTAGAATGCGGCGTAAATTTATTGCATTAAAATCCGTCCATTCACCAATGAACATCACATCATCGGCGAAAAGAAAATGAGATAGAGTTGGGCCATGAGAGATGCGAATTCCATTATAAATGCCCATTGCACATGCGTTTTTAATGATACCTGAGAGGGCCTCCATGGCAATGATGAATAGAAAAGGGATAACAGATCCCCTTCACGTAAGACCCGATAACATGAAAATTCTTGGGTGGGAGACCAGTTGACAAGAATCGAAGCCCGGCTAGATGAGAGGATAAACATGATCCAAATTTCGAAGGAAAATTCATTTGGTCCATGATGGAATTCAAAAGATTCCAATTCAAAGAGTCAAATGCTTTCTAAATGTCGACTTTAAATAGCATTCCTTTCTTTTTCTTTTTTTCAGCCAAGACACAAGTTCATTTAAGATTAGAGGCCCATCCAAGATACTTCCATTTGATAAAAAAAGCGGATTGCTCTTCAGAAATGAGACTGAGAAGAACCCTTTTTACTCGGTCAACAAGAATCTTAGAAAGAACTTTGTTAATGCACCCAATCATGCTAATGGTACGAAAGTCGGGAAAGTTTCTCGGGTCATTACCTTTCAGTATAAGGGCCAAGAAGGAGGAAGTACAACTAGGATGAATCGTCGAATATCATTTTAAAATCGTCATGAAGCCAAGCCCAACATTTCTAAATGAAAGAAAAATTTAAACCATCAGGCCCCGGAGCCTTGTTCCCATCGCATTCCCAAATTGAGTTCTTAATTTCCGGTAAAGAAAATGGTTGGACTAAAGAAATAGCATCCATATCAGAAAGGTGAAAAGATTTGGACATAACAATTGAGGTCTTGGCAACATAGGCTCCTTGAACCTGTTTGAGAAATAATTATATGCTTCCTCCTTAATTACAGGAGAAGTAACCTAGTCATCACCAATTAATAATCCGCTTATTCGGTTGTTGCACAAATTTGTGTTCATTTTACCATAAAAGTAGCAAGTAACCATATTATTTAGGCCATATTATTCATGATTTCTGCTGGCTCCCTATTAGAATTATTATGCCCCATTTTCATATAAATTTTAAGTTAAATTATTTAAAAAGTAAAGCAAATTCTGAAAATTTTGGTGGGCTACGAGGGGGCCTTTCCCCCATGCTATAAGGCTGGATCCATGCCTGGCTATGATTTGAGTATATCTTGGCCCGGGCTTGTGTCGTTTACAAACAAACAGTGACGAAGCTTGGAACTTTTCAGTAAACTTTGCCCATGCAAACAAACCGATTTTGATCGAACTATTTTCAAGCGAATCAATAGTCGTTAGATTTTTAACGATCATGATGTGGTTTGTCAAGAAATCAGAATTTAAACTCTTATTGACCAAACCAAAGGTAATTATACCTAAATCAAACAAGAACCAAAACCAATATGGATCTCCTATGAACAACTCTCAATACCAGAACGAAGAAATCTGATCAAGAATAGAAATCAGATCAAGAACAGGATGATCAGATACAAAAAAATATAAGATGAACACTCTAGAAATGACACAGATCATCACTATAATGAAAACCCTAACAAAATCGAGTGTAACAGAAATATGAGAGCATCAAAGATGAAAAGAGAGACCGAGACTGATTAGACAAAAATATTGATGACCAATATCAGATCTTGAAGTTGAGCAGATGATGTTAAAACCCTAGATGGAGAAGATGAAGACAGTGAAGATGAACTGATAATGGAGACGATCCAAGATTTGGAGTCACAAAACACGAACTCTCCATTCTTCAATATACCAACTATGCCTTCATCTCTTTGTTCTCTCATGCCTAAATCAGTATATGTAATCTTGCTGATAGTTTTTTAACCATCATGATGTGGATAGATGTGAAATTCTAATGGTTTGATCAATTTTCATGCCAAAATATAATATGTTTTAGAGGTCAAATCAGACGCAATTTGGTCTTTTAGATTTTGACGTGACAATGTTGTATTATGATTCCATTTGTGGACATGAATCAACATTTAAAACATAATATGTGTGTGTTCTTTTTGTTTGAGCAATGCACGATCGGGATGTTTATTAAGATATTGCGTGAAAATCAACGTAAGTCGTATGGATCTTGCATCTATATATTATTGTAATAATCTAGTTTAGTTTATAATAATACATCAGTTATTTCAATATATATTTATTCTATATATTTATCTTATATATACTAATAAACCAAGGTAATGAATAAGTTATTTATTACTTTTAAATGTATGAAAATAAATCATAATAACTCACGTGATTTGTTAAATACTTCACAATCTTTTCGTATGAAAACTAATTGAAGTATGACATAACTAATAACAACTAATTCTTATCTGAGTCTGATTAATCAATAAAAATGTGTCACGGATTTAATTAAGAAAAACATATTATTTAATTTTGCTCAATATGTAAGAAAATATTTGTTCTCTCTTTATTCACAACCAATAATTAAAGGGAAAATACGAGAACAAGTGAAAAAACATGTAAACAAATGTATCTATTCATTAAGCCATTGATTTTTTTTAATAACATTTTGAGCGTTATATATATTTTGGTTATCAAACCGACCCCAATAATCACTAGTCACTAGTGCATAATATAACTTTTGGGGCGGCCCTATTTAATTGTTTAAGACGGTTCCCCCCTCAATTCGCCTAAAAAAATTGCTAACTTCATTTTTTAGGGCTGGTTTTATTCATATTTTAGGGTGATCATCTTGTAAATTGTCTTAAAAAAATACTTATTATTTTTTAGGACGGTTAACACCATTTTATAGCCTATACTACAACCGCCCTATTAAATATTTTTAAAGCAGTAAAAACAAGCAAATAACATTAACTATTCAAAATATTGGAATTTGCATTTTGACCTCAAATTTTCTTTGTTTACTCTTTGCAATCACTCATATTAATTTATAACTTCAACTTCAATTATTTACTCAACAACTTCATATTAATTATCTTCTTTAATATTCTCGTATAAGAAAAGATATTCACATAAGTTAGTGTATTTTAATTTGCCTTTTACATTTTGATTATTGTAGATTTGTGTTTATTAATGATATATTTGTTTTAGTGATTTAAGTGCTTTATAATCATCACCAACAAGAGTTGCTTCAAGAACTCCTTCAAGATTTTAAAGGGTTAGTAGGTTTTAATCTTTAACTTATATATATTTTTGATATATCATTTGATTTAATGATAGAACATATATTTGATTGTCACTATACACACATATACTTTGCATATATTTGTATTACATATACATATATAAATTACTTATATATTTTATAAAAGTATATAGCTAGTACCCTTCAATGTCAAGTCAAATACCTGTGTCACAAAATATTGATCAACCAGGTTTTACGAATATGGTAAAATATCAACATCTTTTTATTACATTCTTCTCCCACACACATTAATATAATAAAAGTACTAATGTTTTATAATATATTTCTTAGTTGGCATAGATAAATCAATTTGAACAACCTCTATATCAACAACCAATGCCAACTAATGATGCTCCTAATCATAATTCAAAAGTTGTTAATAATAAAATAACTAGTGCTTTTGATAAAATAAAGGAAAGACCTTGTGCAGTTCAAAATAGGGCTAGAATTTTATCAAAGCACGTTGGTGATAACAATGGTATTATGACTTTTTCACCCGATGGGATGTATAATGATCGGGTTAAATTTTGGATTCTATATGTCGATTTGTAACCACTGGCTAGATATCATCATCATACATTGGTTGCAAATGTAATTTATTATCGTTTTATGTGGTCCAATAATATTTATTTATACAAATCAATTTATTAACTTTATATTTTTTTTCTTGTTTTAAGGTACTTTTACGGGTTAGACAATTCTAGATGTGCTTTCTTTAATCCGGTAACATCACAAGTGACATGCGCACTAATAATCTCACCGCTCTTGAAGAACACACCATGAATATATATGCACTTTATATAGACAAACCATTATTTGTTGCACCATATATTGCTAGGTAATATTTATTTGTACACTATCTATACATATTGGTTGCTCTTGATCATTTCACCTTCAACACAAAAAAAGTATATTCTTAATCTTATAAAAAGAGAAAATAATTCTAAATTCTATACTCTTACATTTTTAATCGATTATGTTCTTGGGCTTACATTTGAATGGGAAATAGTTAATGTATATTTTTAATTAATTATTAATATTTTTTCATTGTTGATTAAATGGAGTATGATTATTAAGAACATTTAACGATTAACAAAATTAATTAAAAAGGCAGTGCCCTTTTTGGAGATTTGTGGGATGAGATGCCGGCCAACCGCAAACTGCCAAAGGCTGTCGTTTTCATTACTTTGCTTTTAATTTATATAGCATCATCAATAAATTATCAAGCTTAAGTGAATTATATTTTTACAATGATGATTATTATATTATAATATATATTAAAACCTTAAGTCGGTTGCTACAATGACCAGTGGTGTTTTACGTATTTTCAATTAGATACTACTTTTACAGCATGATGTAGTGCTATTTTGGATGGAACTCTATTTTGGTCGTTGCCAATACCGTTCCGATCTTTAATGGCTTGGAAAGAAAAAAGTAAAATATGATTGTTGTTCATCGCAAGCATCATCTTTCTGAGTTTGGGAGGAGCTTTCTTTGCCTAAAACATAATGAAAGTGAGAGTTCTAAATTATTTTTTGTGGTAGTGGTGAATTGCGGTGGTGTTGAGCAGGGATGATGTTGAGCGGCGGGGTTGCCGTGGGGGTGGTGGTGATGAGGGGTTGAGAGTGAAGGAGAGAGAATGTGATATATGTTCAAAATTAATCTTTTTTTTCCTTTTCCAATAGCTATCCTTTTGAAATGCTACCCAAAGTACCTTTTTGTTTTTTCTTTAGTAATTTATATCTTTAATATTAATAATAATAATGAATTGTATAAAGAAAGATACTGATAGTTTGATAAATAAAGTCGCAAATGTGATATTTAAAACTACGAAGTGAAGGAGAAAGTAGGTTTGTATATTTTAAAAAATATATATTTTGATCTTATTTGATACTTTTTTTGAAGGGCATTAAAAGTTTCGTAGTAACACACGAGTTTCAATCATAATTTGGTTAAACGGGTTTTATTCGTAATTTAATTTAAACAAATAAGTGACCAATAAGATGAACATTTTTTTAATATAATTAGATAGGTAATTTAAATCCATAATCCATTATCATAAATACCCAAACTATAGCATGAACAATAGTGGAGTGGTGTATCAACTTAAACACAACCTTGAACAAGAGTGAAGCCGTGGCGACGCGCGACATTAACTGTAATGCCCTAATTTTAAAATTATAGAATAATAATAATAATAATTATTATTATAATATTACTAATAATAATAATAATAATAATAATAATAATAATTATAATAATAATAATATAATAATAATAAGAATAGTAATAAAATAATAATAATAATAAAATAATAATAATAATAATAATAATAATAATAATAATAATAATAATAATAATAATAATAATAATAATTATTATTATTATTATTATTATTATTATTATTATTATTATTATTATTATTATTATTATTGTTATTATTATTATTCTTATTATTATTATTCTTATTATTATTATTCTTATTATTATTATTCTTATTATTATTATTCTTATTTATTATTCTTTCTTATTATTCTTATTCTTATTATTCTTATTCTTATTATTCTTATTCTTATTATTCTTATTCTTATTATTTATTCTTGTTATTGTTATTGTTATTGTTATTGTTATTGTTATTGTTATTGTTATTGTTATTGTTATTGTTATTGTTATTGTTATTGTTATTGTTATATTGTTATTGTTATTGTTATATTGTTATTGTTATTGTTTATATTGTTATTGTTATTGTTATATTGTTATTGTTATTGTTATATTGTTATTGTTATTGTTATATTGTTATTGTTATTGTTATATTGTTATTGTTATTGTTATATTGTTATTGTTATTGTTATATTGTTATTGTTATTGTTATATTGTTATTGTTATTGTTATATTGTTATTGTTATTGTTATATTGTTATTGTTATTGTTATATTGTTATTGTTATTGTTATATTGTTATTGTTATTGTTATTGTTATTGTTATTGTTTATTGTTATTTTATTGTTTATTGTTTTATTGTTATTGTTATATGTTATTGTTATTGTTATTGTTATTGTTATTGTTATATTGTTATTGTTATTGTTATATTGTTATTGTTATTGTTATATTGTTATTGTTATTGTTATATTGTTATTGTTATTGTTATATTGTTATTGTTATTGTTATATTGTTATTGTTATATTGTTATTGTTATATTGTTATTGTTATATTGTTATTGTTATATTGTTATTGTTATTGTTATTGTTATTGTTATTGTTATTGTTATTGTTATGTTATTGTTATTGTTATTGTTATTGTTATTGTTATTGTTATTGTTATTGTATTGTTATTGTTATTGTTATTGTTATTGTTATTGTTATTGTTATTGTTATTGTTATTGTTATTGTTATTGTTATTGTTATTGTTATGTTATTGTTATTGTTATTGTTATTGTTATTGTTATTGTTATTGTTATTGTTATTGTTATTGTTATTGTTATTGTTATTGTTATTGTTATTGTTATTGTTATTGTTATTGTTATTGTTATTGTTATTGTTATTGTTATTGTTATTATTGTTATTGTTATTGTTATTGTTATGTTATTGTTATTGTTATTGTTATTTATTGTTATGTTGTTATTGTTATTGTTATTGTTATTGTTATTGTTATTGTTATTGTTATTGTTATTGTTATTGTTATTGTTATTGTTATTGTTATTGTTATTGTTATTGTTATTGTTATTGTTATTGTTATTGTTATGTTTTGTTATTGTTATTGTTATTGTTATGTTATTGTTATTGTTTGTTATTGTTATTGTTATTGTTATTGTTATTGTTATTGTTTGTTATTGTTCTTGTTATGTTATTGTTATTGTTATTGTTATTGTTATTGTATGTTATTGTTATTGTTATTGTTATGTTATTGTTATTTTTTATTGTTATTGTTATTGTTATTGTTATTGTTATGTTATTGTTATTGTTATTGTTATTGTTATTGTTATTGTTATTGTTATGTTATTGTTATTGTTATTGTTATTGTTATTGTTATTGTTATTGTTATTGTTATTGTTATTGTTATGTTATTGTTATTGTTATTGTAATTGTTGTTATTGTTATTGTTATTGTTATTGTTATTGTTATTGTTATTGTATTGTTTATTGTTTATTGTTATTGTTTATGTTATTGTTAGTTTCTTGTTATTGTTATTGTTATTGTTATTGTTATTGTTAGTTATGTTATTGTTATTGTTATTGTTATTGTTATTGTTATTGTTATTGTTATTGTTATTGTTATGTTATTGTTATTGTTATTGTTAGTGTTAGTGTTAGTGTTATTGTTATTGTTATTGTTATTGTTATTGTTATTGTTATTGTTATTGTTATTGTTATTGTTATTGTTATTGTTATTGTTATTGTTATTGTTATGTTATTGTTATTGTTATGTTTGTTATTGTTATTATTATTATTATTATTATTATTATTATTATTATTATTATTATTATTATAAGGAGAGGGATCAAATGAGAACTCTCCTTTTTATGAGAACTCTAGGAACCAATGTAAGCGACTAGTTTTCAATAACAAAATGGTAATTAACAAAAACATAATAAAAAAATTATAATACAAAAAATAACAAAAAGTAAAAACACAAAAGTGTTTCCCTTATTCCCCTTTACCATTAAAAAATAAAAAAAATTATAAAAAAATAAAAAAATCTCGTTATTTTACACATATGTAATACCTGAAATTACACATGTGTAAAACATGATTTACACATATGTAATGACAAATTTACACATGTGTAAATAATGGATGAGAGATTTTAAAAAAAAGTATATCAATATGGTAGGCGTTGGAAAAATTAAAAAAATATTAAAATAAATTGTGAAATTTTTTGAAAAAATAATGTCGTAAAAAAAGTTATGAACTAAAAAAAAGGTGGAAGTGACATGTGACTTAAATGTGTGGCTCATATTGGTTCCTAGAGTTCTTACAAAAAATGTGGTTTTCAAAATAACCCTACCCTAGTTTTGACCTTTTATTTTTTTTGGAAGTTTAAGGTGTCAAACCTCAATGAATATGGGTGAGACCACTGGGGGTTGCAAATTTAACTTTTAAGATTTAAATTTAGGCTCAAGAATCATTTTAATTGGACATTTTAATGACCGAGATATGGCTCTTAAAAGTTAGACTGAGGAATCTGTATGATTGCTCACTACTACAAAGCTGTTAATAGATGACATGCAAAAGATGACGCACAAAGAAAGATGATGTGCATTTTTGTGAGTTACAAAAGTTATGTCATATTTTACAAAATTTGTAGAAAAAATGACACACATCTGCTTCTCTGCACTTCTCATGGGAGGAACATGAGCGAGTAGAGGAGAAGGGCTCGACCCGTGCAACTTCGGTAGGAATTAATTCGTATACTCATGAGGATGATAGTGGCTACATGAGGAGAGATTTGAGGCTGAAGGATTAGAAGTCTGAGGTTTAATCTCGATTCTTTATGTATTCTAATTATATGGTCTTTGAATTTCATTAATCGCTTGCAATTATGTTACTTTGGGGACTACTTTATTTGATGTGTATGTTATGGTTTTGGATTAGAAATTTAAGTGATTAGAGCAATCATAAGATATAATTTGAGTTGTTTTATTTCCATAAATGAAGATTGATTTAAACTTGTAGTAATCGATCTCTGTAGTAGAACAAACTAATCGATATGGAAGTGTTTCAAAATGTTGTGTTCTCAGAAGCACTTATGGGTTTTTGTGTAGTGTTTTCCTCAATTGTACATGATTTATGATGAAATTCTCATGTGGGTCCTCAAGATTACATCAAATCCAATTTGGTATTTTGATTTCTAAAAGCAATTATGGGTTTGCATGTAAACTTGAAACAACTTTGTAATTTTCGTTAGTATTTAAGTAAATTAATATATATCTAATAGGGGATGGTTCCTGAGAAAACCAACACTTATGTGAAAACTAAAGTAAATCATAGAAACCAACAACGTAATTCATAAATTTTATGTTATTTTAACTGTTAAAAGGTTATTTAATTATTTGTTACATATATGTTGAAAATAAATACGAGAATAAAGAGTTTTACGTATACGTAACAATATGTCGAATGATAAATGGTTACGTACACGTAACCTTTATATGACGTGTATGTAAAACCATGATATGGTTTTTAATTTGATCCATACCATTATTTATATACACACACAAAAATATAAAAGGTAGTGATAAAAAAATTATAAGTTATGTGACTAGTTTCATTAGTTTTCTCTAGTTTTCATATAACTTTATGGTTTTGTTAGGATCCCTCCTCATATCTAATAAAGCAGCTAAATTTATGACCGGCATTGTGTATCATTTTGAACGCATCATAAAATTCACAAAAGATGACACACACACGCTTGTCATTTTGTCATTCATGATTACCCCATCCTTGACGCGCAATGCATGTCATCTATTGCTCGTCATAAAATGCACGTCATCTACTTCGCGTCGTAAAGAGATGACGTGCAGATGCGTATCATCTTTCATTTATGACTACACATTCCTTGATGCACATATGCGCGTCACCTGACCCCAAAGATGACGCGCATTGCCCATCATCTATTGTATTTTTTCCAGTAGTGGCTGTCATCTTTTTATTTTACTATTTCACCCACTTTCTTAGTATCTTTACTCTTGCCTCTCTTTACCCATTTGTTATTACGTATTATCATACTCCTATTGACCATTTTAACATTATATAAGTCCCAAAACTACAGGTAGATACCATTTTATAACATAGATTTTAACTATAACCATCATAAGTTACTTGTTGTCTTTAATCAAATGTCACCACCATGCTAGAAAGGATTAAAGATTTCCAAAAATTGGATTTGTAGTACCGATTAAATCACCACATTAGTAAGAACGAGGAAGAAGATCGATGCTTTGCTTTGCTGGAAAAAAATCGAACTGGTGAATGAAGAAGAACATCGATGCATTGTTTGAATTATTCTTCATTTGTTCAAACATGGAGTAAGATAAGGAATTTTAGTCAACCATAATTAATTACTAAAAATAATTACATAGACAATTACTAAAACTCCATTTGAAAATAATAAATATATATATATATATATAAATAATAAAAATTTTTGATTGGTTAAATTAATTTTCTTAGTTTTCTCAAAACTAGTTGGTTTTCTTAGGATTTCTCCCCTATAAATTTATACTTGTGATGTGTTTCATTATATCCACGATTAATATATTGTTGTTTAAATGAGCCTTAAGAACGCCAAGTTGAGTCAAAATGAAAAAGTAAAAACATAATATATTTGATCCAACTTATTTTTATAACAATTTCCTATCGAGACTTGCACTGAAAAAGTCTATCGCACAAGTATATTTAGAATTAAAAAAATATTATAATTCAAAAGTTGAATGAGAAGAGTAAAATATATCTAAAAGTAACTGTACACATTAAAAAAAAGAAAAAGTAAATACACGAGGCAAGCTCCACTGTCTTTGGGGAGCCATCATATCACTTATTATTTCTTCAGATCCTAACCACCGAACCATCGCTGGAGTTCTAACCATCACTGACGAGCTCCATATATATCCAGGTTCCAACAAAGTTAAAATAACCAATTAACTCAAGGCTTGCATGTCTCATCCAGACAGATCGTGTGTATATATAAGCTAGGATAATATCTCACAAACCTACTTTGATGTTTTTTTTATTATTATACCCCTCATTAGGCTATTATATATATGTATCGGAGGTTTTGTTTGACTCACAACAACTTAAAACACTCTTTACACTCAAAAATCTTAAAAACACTCATCAATACTTTCATTTTACAAAAAAACTTATAAAAAATCTCTCAAATGACTTCATCAAGTGCTCAATCATCCGTTGGTTGTGAAGCGTCTTTGAGCAACGTGGTGTTAACAATCCTTCCTACGAATAAGAACCCCGAAATATGGTCCAATTACGATTTATTTTAAATGGGTAGCGGTCCAAACAAGGCTCGTTGCAAGTTTTGTCTAAGTTTTTCAAAAAAGATGCAAACACAACGTTGAAAAACCACATTTCAAATAAATATTGTAAGTCGTTGAAAGGTGAACCTTTTCAAGGTCAAGCTTCGATGACAAACGAAGAAAATATTTGGGCTTATAACGTTGATGTGGTTCGGGAGCAAATGACGCATTTTGTAATTCAAGAAAGCTTGTCATTCAAACATTTCGACAACGAACGTTTGACTCGACTCATTCAACAAACTCTCCAACAACATTACACCAATGTAAGTCATGCTAATATTCGAAGAGATTGTTTAAAAATATGGAAAACAACTAAAAATGAATTAATATTTTATTTGAAAGTTTACAAACCGGTGTTAACTTAACTAGTGATGTTTGGTCGACAACTCACCGTTCACCGGACTCATACATTTGTGTCACCGACAATTGGGTTGAACCCGATTCGTGGCAAATGATAAAACGTATGATTGCGTTTGAATTGTTTAATTTTCCTCACACCGGCCAAATATTTTTTATCTTATTGATAAAGTTATTCAAACGTATAAATTAGAAAACAAAATATTTTCTATATCTTTTGATAATGCGTAAATACTACTCTTGCGATAGATCATTTAAAATTAAAATATAAACCAATGTGTGAGGGTGTGTTTTTCATAGTCAATGTGTTGCGCACATCATAACGTAGCCGTTGAAAACGGTTTAAAAACGATTGAAACAGTGAAAGATTGTTTTAAAAGAATGTTACGTGACATTTTTAGCAATAACCAAAAATATACCAGATACCGCAAGTTTTGTAAAGACACAATACCAAATGTTTAGGTCCGAATTGGGACGTACCAACACGATGAAATTCCACTTGTAACATGTTTGAAAAGGCTATTGAACAAAAAGAAAGTTTAATAGCCTTTCATAATAGTTTGGTAAGTCATGAAAAGACAAATTCTTACTATCCATCGGGTTGGACCATTATTGAAGAAATAACCAAAATATTTCAAAATTTTAAAAACGCAACTACTTGTCTTTCCAGAGTTTATTATCCAACGAGTCCGTTAGTACTTCACCAAATTTATTTAATAACTTCAAAATTAAATGAGATGTCGTGTAGGGGTAGACCTTATTCGGATATGATACCCCCAATGAAAGAAAAACTTATAAAGTATTTTAAAAAAATGCTTGCGGTTATTACATGTGCCACTGTTTTAAACCCTTGTTTAAATTTGTCAGGGGTTAAACCTTTACTTGAGAAATTACTTTTAGTTTGTATTTAGAAGTTGATAACCCACTTTATAGTAAAACTTTAAAAGCTACTTTTTACAAACAATTAGAAAAAAAATATATGATGTTTATTTATTAAAATAGGGGGAAACATCACAAATCCATGAGTCTTTAAGGCATGCGGCAAATGCCGAAAGTTCGAATGATTCAATGTTTGATTTTATAATACTTTAAGAGATGAATATAATAAACGTCAACGTGATAACACTCCGAGTAGTGAACTCGGGAGGTATGGTCTTACAAACTTTTTATCCACCACGACTCCACAAGATTTTAAATATTTTGACTTGTTGGCTTAGTGGAAAGGTAAGGAAGATCAATTTCCCATCCTATCCACCATGTTCCGAGATTTACTAACCGTCCAAGCTTCCACGGTAGCTTCAGAATCTGCTTTTTCTGTTAGTAATAGGGTTATATCAATAAAACGAACTCGACTCACTCCACAAGCGGTTGAAATGTCAATTTGCTTGAAAGATTATTTGGATGTCGCGGAAAGATTACAAGACAAATGCTCACTTGAAGGAGAACTGGAATACGAAGCAGAATTATACGAGGACGAGGTAGAGATCGAATTGACACCCAGAATGACCGATGATGAAGCGACATATGATGACTACCTTCGTAACAGTTCCGGTTCTGGTGGCGAAGAATAAACGTACAACTATGCAATGGACGAACGAAGAAACGACTATGCTGAATGTTTAGTTTTTAAAAACTATTATTTAAACTTGTATGTTGTTTAAATTGTATAAATGTTTTATATAGTTCACTTTTATTATATATCTCACTTTGAGTGTTTGATTAATTTTATAAATGTTCAAATATACATCTTTAATATAAATAATAATATGATTATATATTTTAACAAAAAATTGTATACATTAATATAATACACAAAAAATTGTATATATATTTTAACAAAAAATTTCAAATTTTCTTTGAATTTGAAAAAATAATTATTATATGATTTAAAAAAAATAAAAATTAAAAATTAAAAATAAAAACCGAACCGGTTTGGGCCCGAACCGGTTTCCAAACCGACCCAAACCGGTTTGGTAGGGTTGGGATTTTGGGGCTCCAAACCGGTTTCCAACCCGAACCGGTTTAGGGCCAAAGCGGTTTTGACCGGAGTTGACCAAACCGGTTTCGGTTTGAACCCCAAACCGGTTTGGAGAAAAACCCGGTTTGTACACCTTTGGTGGGCGCACACAAGAATTTTTCCCTAGGGTCGATTTTTTCTAGATCTCGAGTATAATCACATAATCTCAACGTTGAAATTTTTTATTAAGACCTGTCAGATTAAATTAATAGAAATACAACAAATAATAAAACAATAGTTCTCTAAAATATCTAGCATTACCACTGATTACTCGTGAAAAATTATGATCTGGTGGTTGACATGAACCTTTAATAAAATATGTCTATGTAGTTTCATCTTTTTAATTAGCGTAATAGGAGTTAAATGATTTAATTTCATCAAACACAAATAGACAAGTCAATTTCTTAAACCAATAAAACATAAAAAAAAACTTGCTGGAATGTTTGGAATGGTGATTTGGAGCCACACTCCATAAGACAAGGGAGACTCTAGCGAGCACATAAATACGATGAAGTAATTTTTGACAGCAAGAGAATCTTTTTAGGCTTGAGAAATTGACGATAATTTTTTAGATAAAAAATTAAAGCCTAATACGATGATGGTTTTTGGCGTTCGAACAACCTTGGCTACACCTTTCGTTTGTCTTCTTTATTTTAGGGTTTTACTTGATGATTTCGGTCATCCCTTCTAGTGTGTACTTCTTTTAGGGTTTTGGTTGATAGTTCAAAGAAAAAAAATACGATGCAGGGTGGCCTAATAATAACATAACACGTGGCCTAGTAGGGAAATGACATGAACCACGGTGTTGTTCATACTAACCTTTTAAGTTTTGTATATATAGGGGTGGGCCTGAGAACTTTTTCCTTTGGGGTCGATTTTTTCCTATTCTTGTGTATATCTCAACTCAATGTTAAAATTTTTGGTTAGGACCAAATCAAGTTAAATATATAAAATATAATAAAATAATAAAACCATAGTTCTCTAAAACATCTAGCATCACCAATAAAAACTCGTTGTGGAAATTTATGACCTGATGATTGACATGGACCTCTGAAAAATTGTCTATCTAGTGTTGTTTTTTTTATTTAACGTAATAACAGTTAAATAGTTTACGTTAAACAAACACAAAATTATAGATCAATTTCCCAAACAAATAAAACATAAATTTTTTTTTGTTGTGATGTTTGGAATGATAATTTGCAGCCACACTCCATAAGATAATTGCAACGGAGACTCCAACGAGCATATAAATACAATGAGGTAATTTTTGTTAGGAAGAGTCGATCCTTTTAGGCTTGAGAAATTAACGATGATATTTTAGATAAAATAATAAGATTTAGTTAGTGTATGGTAATGAGTTATGTCAAATGTAAATGAATTGGGCTTTTTTACTTGATATGAGAACTTAGTAGATTTAATACAAAACAAGCCTAATTGGTGATTAGGTTTTAGACTTGCTACTTTTAACAAAAACGGATCCTTATCTAATTTTTAGCAGGATAAAGGTTAAAATTTTTTTGTTGGGTTTAGAGGTCGTAAAGACTTTCTGTACTAAAAAACAAATGTATACTAATATTGTTTTTTTTATGTCAACTGCTAACATACGTCACTTAGGGGCTGTTTGTTTTTTGGCTGACCCGGCTGACCGGCTGACTCGGTCAGCGGGTCAGCCCGTTTGATTTCGGTTTCGGGCCCGGCTGACCGGGTCTCCATTGCTGACCCAAACCTTGAAAAAAAAAGTTGCTGACCGGCTGATTCGCGCCCCCTCGCGACCCGCAGCCCGCCGCCCCCTCGCGACCCGCAGCCCGCCACCCCCTCGCGACCCGCAGCCCGCCACCCCCTCGCGACCCGCAGCCCGCCCCCTCGCGACCCGTAGGCCGCCCCCTCGCGACCCGCAGGCACCGCCTTCGCCTTCGGCTTCGGCTTCAGCCTCGCGATCCGCACGCACTGCCTTCGGCACCGCCTTTGTGTATGGTGGATTGCGGTGGTGGTCGGAATGTGTACGGTGATAGTGGTGGTTGTGGTGGTTCCGACCGGTGGTGTGACTCCGGTGGGTTTTGTTACTTAAATACTGAATCAATTTGGTTCTAGTCAGATACTGAATCAAACATCCAAGTTTCTAACTGGGTCAGCTTCTGACTCAGTCAGATGTTACTGAATCAGTGTAATCAAACAACCCCTTACTAAAAAAATCCACAACGTCGGTTGACCCCGCTTCTTACTATGTCCGCTAGTGTGTATACACACACATACAAATATAATGGATATAATATGAAACTGTATAAAGTTCTGAAAATTTAGTTCTATGATACCAACACCTTATAATTTATACATCTAAGAGCATTCCTAGACCATCTCTCATCCCCAACCCAATGAGAGAAAAATCAAAAAGAGTAACCTTATAGAACAAATAAATAATAATCAAGATATAAAAGTGTTTTAAATAATGTAATCTAAGATACAGAACATTTTTTTCTACATTAGTGTTATTTTCATACACATAATGGTGTTTTTATGATAATTTTTGGTTTTATTGGTTTCGTGAACCCAATTCACGAAAGTGCCAACATGGCATAAAAGCAACGATACGAATGAATCGGTGGCAGTGTACACTAGGCTCGTCGATTTTATCCGTAGCCGATTAACCCGCCCGACCCAATCTCACCCGTACCCGATCGAAGAAACCCGACCCGAACAACCCGTTACCCGAACAACCCGAAAATCGATTAAACCGATTCTTATTCGGGTCGGGTTTCGAATAGACTTTCAAACCTCAAAAACCCGAATAACCCGAACCGATTAACCCGAAATCCGAATAACCCGATCAACCCATATTATAATTAAGTAAATTGTATATATATACTTGTTTAGATTGTCTAAATTGATTAAACTAGATAATTCCACATGCGCGTTGCGCCATGGTAGTTTCGTTGTGATCTGTTGTTCGGTCATTAAAATTATATTTTTCTTGTGATCTTTGTTTGGTGTTATAAAGAATAAAATATCATGCATCAATTCATTACAGAAATACTAATTCCAAAAATAAAGTATTACTATAACGAATTATTCGAAAGAATAAACAGACATGGTTAATGGTTATCTATTTATGTGTAGTGTTGTTAGAGTAATGTTTTACGTTCTCTTTATGTAACGAAGGTAAACAAAAAAGACGCTAGAGGCTCAGAAACTGAATAATCGATGTGGCTGCACACCGTAAATGTAATCTTTGAATGCAAAAACAAATTCAGGTTGACATCATGGTTGATACGCAAAACGACGATTATCAAAACTTTTTTTGGGGCATATCACAGCCTCTCAAATTTTTAGATCAGGCTAACACAAAACTAAATAACTCATGAACTACTCATTGAGAAATCAGGAGGGGGGTTGTTCAGAATTATTCATTGTCCCTCTTAGTTCATATGAATAAATTTAGCAAAATTAGGCAATAAGAGGCTTATAACTCGTTGTGGCTGCAAATAACAGTTTTGCCGCACCAAA
Source organism: Flaveria ramosissima (assembly GCA_025215565.1). Classification (NCBI taxonomy): domain Eukaryota; kingdom Viridiplantae; phylum Streptophyta; class Magnoliopsida; order Asterales; family Asteraceae; genus Flaveria; species Flaveria ramosissima. Next base: position 33,084,751 of record CM046045.1, read on the forward strand.
GACAACAAATTTAACAAATTTCATTTAATCATGAATCCATGGCTAGTTGCAACTTTTAATTTTCTTCAACATTCAATTGAAATTATTGATATCAGAAAATAAACGTAAGAATCTTTTACGCTCACGTGAGCCTGTGCTCGTTATTATCAAGTGACGTTCATCAAATTACACGGTGAAGCCAAACCAAGTCTCAAATGAGCAAACCACCATCATCATCGACATACCACGCAATCGAAACATCAGATCCCCATAAAAATTCATGATGGATCCCCTAAATAAAGGGTGTGCATCTATTAGAACCAAGCCATAAATCCCAACACCTCTCAGATGAACATAGTTTCATCGTCATCGAGGTAACAAAGCTACCTGAAGGTAAAACAGGGAAACCCAAAGACTAAGACAAAGGAAATCTCATAGTCATCCATTAAGCAACAATCAAAACATAAGAGCCCCAGAAAAAGTCAGAGTTTCCATTCATATGAAAACAACATAACAACCATTTGAATCAAATCTAAAGAATGGCATCAGAAATTAAAACATCTCTCGGCTAACCATAGATCCAACGTCATCGAGAAGGGAACATTCGAACAACATAGAAACCACACATAAAGTTAGGGTTTTCATCCATTGGAACCATAGCAGAAATCCCAACACCTCTGGGATGAGCATAGCTCTACCGTCATCAAGGTAAACAAAGCAACCTTGAAGTGAGAAACCCAAAGAGTAAGACAAAGGAAATCCCTCTTCGGGTGGAAATCGAAGATAGAAAGAGATAATCAAGAGACGACGATGAAGAAGAAACAAAATATCACCGGCAGAAGCGGCGTGGTAGCCGGACTTCGGTCTTCTCTCTCTCTACCCAAGATCTCACCGATGGAAAATTGCTATGGTATATGAAAGGAATTCATTAATAATAAAGAGGCAGGTGGAACAAAGAAAATGCATTAATAATAAAGAGGGACAGGTGGAACAAAGAGGGGGCAGGTGGAACACGTTTGGATAACAATGATGTGGTCCAGTAATAATAGAGTACTGTAGCTAAGATCTCTCTATTATATAGAGAGTAATAGTTTGTATACAAATATATATTTAAGCACATTTTATAATTTATAGAAGTAAACTAATTTAAGTCCATTAGTTTTATAAGATATCAAATGAACTCACTAAAATCTACTAAATTAAGCCTATCGTTTTTAATTCCCGAAACCCAAACCGAACAACCCGTTACCCGAACAACTCAAAACCGATTAAACCGATTGTTATTCGGGTCGGATTTCGGATAGACTTTCAATGTTAAAAAAACCCGAATAACCCGAACCGATTAACCCAAAACCCGATCAACACCCCTAGTGTACACCCAATCATTAGTATCGTTGTATTTATGTCACCTTCAAAATCAAACTCATTCCATAAACACATCAAAAACCATCAACACTTCAAAACTACACAAAAAAATAAATAAATAAATAAAGATATGGATAACTAAAACCGTATGTACACCGATAATGTTTTTTATATGTATTACTTAAATGCCTGCATATCTACCAAGATCTACCGCTTCAGCAACACACACTCACACACTCTCTTAATCTCTCACAATGGATGATGCTGAAGTTGAAGTAGTGATAATTGGAGCTGGGATATGTGGGTTAGCAACAGCTCTTGCTCTACACAAGAAGGGAATAAAAAGTGTAGTGATGGAGAGATCTGAAAGCCTTAGGAACGTCACCGGAGCCGCGATCGGAATCCGGCCGAACGGGTGGCGAGCTCTTCATCAGCTCGGTGTCGCTGAGATTCTTCGGCAAACTGCTGTACCTATTCAGTGGTACTTCATACTTTCTCCCTCTTTTTACTAGCAATGGATGATATGCTCAATTATTACTCGGTTTGTTTTGTGATCACAAGATACCACAATAAGTATATAATAACATCAATTTATTTTTTTAAACGGCTCGTGATCTAGTTTTAAAAACTACACGCGGTTAGATTTGAATTTTTAACCTTTTTTAAATGTTACACCTATTACACCCCTAGATATTACCATAATGTTAATTGTTAAATGAGCGTTGATATACATATAGGGGTGTCTTGAGAATCTTTGAAAAATGTTAGCCCCTAGAGAAAAGAAACAATCTAAGAGTATATTTGGGATCGCTTATTTTGATTAAAAATTGTTTTTGATAAAAAATACTTATTAACTTATGAATTTTTAAAATGAGTTTTTAAAAAGGTGTTTGTATTAGATGATAAACTAAAACGTTGTAAAATGACAAAAAAAGACATACTTTAAAAATGATGAGAGTTAATATGAGGTAGTAGATGAGTATAATAGGAAGTTACACCAAAAATAGTTTTTAAAATTCGATAAGTATCTATCTCCTTACTTTTCAAAACCATCTTTTTACCCTATATGAAAAGTCAGTTTTAAAAGTCCTTTTGACTTTGTCAAATATTTTTTTGACTTATTAACTTCTCACTCAAAAGTTAATAAGTCAAAAGTAAGGGGGAAATAAGCAATCCCAAACATGCATTAAGTCCGTGTAAATTTTCTTATTCACAGATATATAATATAACATAATATTATATATGTGTAATTATGTTACTCTGGTAAAAGTAATTACTTTGATTGATCATGATGTTTTTTGCAAAGTCTATGTAAATTTTCTTACACTTGTGAATCTACACACATATATAATATAAAATAATATTGTATATGTGCAATTATGTTACTTCAATAAAAATAATTACTTTGATTGATCTTGACGGTTTTTCGCAAGTGATCGCAATAGCATAAAGTTTCCATTCGAAACTTACCTTATATTTCACTTTTTGTTTTACCTACTCTTATCGGTATGGATAGTAACACCGATTAATTTTTGGCCACATGTATATCATAATGCATAATTTATGAGCAATTAGGATAACTAATTAATGGCCTTGGTAGCATGTGTCCTTCATGTGTCCTGCTTTTTTATCGTAGTACATTACATTTTTTCACGTCTTATAAGTTCTTATAAGTTTTACTTTCTGTTTACTATAAAAATATAATCTTTAGAAAAATTCGAACATTTCAATACGACACGCTTTATTTATCTATGTTTTGTCGTAAGTTCTATTCGAAAGCATGAGGAGAATAATAACTTACAAGTTGTCTAGACCGAGCATTACAAATTTTAACACTCCAAAACAACAAGCTGGTTTTTATTTTCCACCGGTAATATATACATAAGCTATCTCACTTTGCTTTAAAAATTTCCAAAAAGCTTTTTGGAGCGTGTTTTAGACAATTACTAGATCTATGATCTTAAATTATCATGTTAATTCGTAACTTGTTGATATTCTACTCCAAAAAATTAACGATATACTTCTTCGCCATGTATAGGGAACGAGTCATATCGCTTGATGGGAGAAGACAAAAAGAAATTTCATTGTAAGTGTAGAATATATTGCATAATGTAACGAAGTGTTTTCTCTGTACAGTTCCCATTCTAGTTAGCCTTGCGTGTGGGGTTAGTAAAGAGTGAAAGTAGGTTCACCAAACGAGTATTGGCCAAAACAAATCGTATGGAAAATCGTAGGGTTTAGGTTTTAACGATGTTGATGTAACTTGAATCAGGTCAAAATGAGTAATTTTCGGGAAAAATATCAAAATGGGTTCACAGTCTATGTCTTTTTATAGCGTCCAGTGGCGAATGGTAGTTGTGGTAGGGGTGGTGGTGGTAGGGGCAATGGGGATAATGATAGTGTTAGGGGTAGCGATGACGGTGGGGGTGGTATCATTAATGGTTGTGGACGTAGTGATGTTGAACGCAGGGAAGATGGCGATAGAAGTGGCAGACAAGACCATCTTGGGCTCTTATGCGAGTACTGAAAAATAGGCTCCTCTCGAACATGTACTACAATGATGTTGAGGAAGGGGGCCAATTTTTTTTTACTTACTAGGCCCACTACAGAACATGTGTTATTATTAATAAGTTTCTAGTGTTTTTTTTATATATGTCAATATTGAACTAAAAAAGTAAAATAACTTAATGAGATCCTCTAGAACATTGGCATTATAGTCGCCCACCACACACACTTTCAAAGGCCTTGGTGGTCGAGGTGAGGTGGTGGCGGCTGTCTTGGGGACAAAGAGTAGGTGGTCGAGACAAAATAAGAGGTTAGAGGTGAAGAATCTGTGCTCATGGTGGTAGTGGTGTCGATGGAGACGAGTAGTTAATGGCAGTGTTTTTAGAACCGGATCGGATAGTGAACTGGACGCATTACCGGTTCATTGGTCGGACGGGTTTGAGAACTGGATCATGTTATAATTATTTTATTAATATATTTTAAAAAATACTGAAAATTTTAAAAATATACATAAAAAACCGGTCGAACCGGTCCGACCTCCCGGTTCGACCGCTTCCAACCGCCGAATCAGGATCAACCGGCCGATTTTATCCCTTCAAAATGAACTACACATGATCGGATCGGTCCCCTAACGAATCGTTGTTGGACCGGCCGATCCCATCGAGTCCTCACAACATTGGGTAACGGTGAGGATGTGGGTGGTGTTTGACCAATTATATTGTTTTAAGTTATCAAATTTTATAAAAAGACCCATTTCACTTGCTATATTATATGAGTAGAAGCAAATTCATCTATTGTATAAATTGTATCCACCGAAGTGAAATCCTATGTAACTCTTTTTTACGCAAGTCGCCCATTATTTAAAATGGTTATATCAACAGCTAACTTCCATTAGATGTAAAATTTGTTTATTTTGTTAAAAAGATCTAAATTATAAATTTATTGGTTAAGATAAGAAAAATGATCTATAAGACTTAAGCTGCTAAAAAGATCTACAGAAAGTTGGATTAGAATAAAGAAACCAACATATGGACTAATTCTTATATTGTTTCTTCATTGAGGACCAAATGGGATGGCGAAACGCGTTGCTTGAGAAGAAAGGATCTTATAGACACTCTATATGCTGCACTTCCTCCGGCCACCGTGAAGTTTGGCCGGCAACTTGAGTCGATAAAAATTGACTCACATTCTACCAAACCCATTCTTCGATTCATCGATGGAAGCTCGGTTATAGCTAAGGTATTAACTTCATTGATCAAGTATAGAAGTTACAAACTATGTCTTTCCCTTTTCATACTTTACTATATGATTTCAATAGTAAAAAGATACTTATAATTGGTGCTTATAGGTAGTAATTGGTTGTGATGGTGGCAAGTCGACAACTGCTGACTTTCTTAAGCTTAAACCTACAAAGATGTTTCCCATATGTGCAGCTAGAGGTGTAACAAGCTACCCAAATGGTCATTCTTTCAAAAATGAGCTTGCTCGTTACATGAATGATAAGGTTATTGTCGGGATAATTCCGATTGATGATAACTTGGTTTACTGGTTTTGTGTGCTACCCAACATTCCTAAAGGTTGTTTACTTGTTTATCATTATGTTTGTGTAGACTTAGCTTTTATATATATATAACTAATTTTATTTCTACAAACTATGATGAACAATAGATGAAAGAGTTTGGGAAGATCCTGAGGTAATACGACAATCAACCTTAGAGTTGTTAAGTGATCACCCTCAAGAAATTCAAGAAATGATCGAAAAAACAGACATGAAGTCATTGTCTCTTGCACACTTGAGATATCGTGCGCCATGGGAGTTTTTAACTAGCACATTTAGTAAAGGAACAGTAACGGTTGCGGGTGATGCTATGCATGTCATGGGCCCATTTTTAGGGCAAGGAGGTTCAGCAGGGTTAGAAGATGCGGTTGTGCTGGCTAGAATAATGGCTCAAACAAGTTTGAAGGGTGTTGAAAGTGGGCGTAAGCTGACGGTCCATGGAGTTGAGGAAGCGTTTAATCTGTTTATAAAACAACGACGGATGAGGGTGCTACGATTATCATTGCAAACTTACCTCACTGGCATGTTATGGGGTACTTCCTCACTTCTAAAGAGAATTATATATATTATGTTATTAATTCTTCTTTTTCACAACCAGAATAGTCATGTTGACTATGATTGTGGTGATCTTTGATATGTTCAAACATCTTTAGATTTGTTTCTTTAGTGTATTAGTATGTGTTTTTTCAAGAATGTTTATACATAGGATTGCTGCAAGGTTACATGCTCAAATAATTTGTGAAGAGAATAAGAAAATTATTGTAAAGGTTGTACTGCTATCTCTTTCTTATGTATATTTCAAAAGACCATAGGTACAAAAATATATAGAAAGACTACAAGGAAATCAAAACCAACACCATAAAAACTCTAATGAATACAGGACAACTCAAAAGTAATAACAACAATAATATTCCCCCTCAAGCTAAACGTGCGCAACAACGTGAATCTTGTCTCGAAGTAAGTTAAATCGTGTGGAAGACAATCCTTTGGTAAGAAGATCTGCAATCTGAATTGCGGTAGGAACAAAGAAAACTCTAAGACTCTGAGCTAACACCATATCCCAAATGAAATGTAAGTCAATTTCAATGTGTTTTGTACGTTGCTGAAATACTGGATTGACTGCTAAATAAGTAACGCCAATATTGTCACACTACAATGTAGGTGGACAAGTAAGATGTATATGTAACTCATTAAGTAGAGGTGGCAAAAGAGGTCCAAACATATGATTTTGGGTTAAAATGAGTGTTTTTAAAACAAAGATGGGTCAGAATGGACTAAGTACAAACTATAAGGGGGTCAAGATGGGTTGAGAGCTATTTTAAAAAAAAAGCATAGGTCAGGATGGGTTCAATGGGTTATCTTTATTCTTCACAATTCAGCCCATCTTCATTCTACAAAAATCAGTAAATCAAGCAACAAGTTCAGTCCGACGAAGAAGAAACTCTCATCCGTCGACTCCGGCTAAAACTCCGACAAAGAGTCATCATCGCACCAATCACTACCTACAGCCTCTGTATCACCATCACGTCATCTACAGCCTCCGCATCACCGTCGTGCCATCTACAGCCTCTGCATCACAACATCACCAAACGATATTCTCCTTGTTTAGCTATTGTTTCGTAAGTTGTTGTTGGTTGTTATTAGGGGTGAATGACCGACTGATAGGGTTTTCTTTGTTGGTGTTAATGTTACTACTTGTACATTTTCGGGTTTGAGGTAGTCTGCCACCGGTAGCAATTGTTTTTTTAGGGGTTGATGTGTGCCTTGCAGTCACAACCCATGAACTACGAAGTAGAAATGTGGGCTTTTCTTTTGCTTCTTGGGTTTATTTAGAAATTGAAATTGAGTCAATATCCAACTTGCAGAGTAAGACTGCTGGTTAGTAAGTCAACCAATTGAAATTGAGTCAACCAGTTTAAATTGACCCATCATGACCTAAACCTATTCTGACCCGAACCCATCCTGACCCAAATCCATCTTGACTCTTTTTTTAAAATGACCCATCCTGACCCAAATCCATTCTAACCCAAACCGATTTTGACCTAACAACCAACCCAATTCAACCCAACCATTTTGCCATCTCTATTATTAAGTACATAAGTTATCTATCGAAGCTCAATAGCAGATCGAGCAAGTGCACGATACTACACCTTGGTACTAGAACGAGCAACCATATGTTATTTCTTGGAACTCCAACTGATGAGATTGGATCCAAGAAACAAACAATAATCTGTGGTGGTTCTGCGATCATCTAGACAACTAACCTGGTTAGCATCAGCATAAGCATAAATAACCAAAGAATAAGACTTTTGCGTGGTCAACCCATGAGATATAGTACCCTTAAGGTATCAAAGAATACGGTTGACAGATATCCAGTGATGATCGGTGGGTTTTTGAAGAAACTGAGAAACCTTACTTACAACATATGCAATCTCTAGATGAGTTAAGACAAGATACTACAAGGCCCGAACGGTATTGCGATATAATAATGGATCCTCTAAAGGTACACTAGAATACCAGGAAAGTTGTCAGTCAGGAGAAACATGAGTAGATAGGGGTCGACACTGACTGAGACCCACTCGTTGTAATAGATTACGTACATACCTCTGCTTAAAAAATGAAGAATATTTTTTGAGAAAGTAGCATGATTCCCTAAAAAGTAGCTCAAAATGGCTAATATTTGAGCGCAAACTGAGACTGTAATCACTCAATCAAGTTGGCTACTTGTACATCTCAACCCTTTAGTTTATATTTATCTTTCACGATTCGATGATTTTCATTACGTATGTGTAATTTAGTTCAAATCTTGAAGTTTTGAAGTCTTGACCTGCTTTTTGATTAAGTTTGAGTTATTATATCATGATTTCAGGTTATAATAGTGCTTATAAGTATGATTTGGTTCCAAAATTTTAAATTTTGAATAGTTGGCAAGTTTGGTCCCTCAACTTTGCTAAATTGACACTTTTAACCCTAATGTTTGGAATTTTGCACTTTAATTATTTATGATGGATTTTATTGTTTTAAGTGGATTAAGCTACTGTAGTAAGTTAGTTTTTATGCCATTAGGTCTTTCTTAACGATTTCAAGAGTTTGTTTTCGGTTTAGGTGTTTTATGGGATATATTTAGAGGTTTCTTACTTTGGAATCATTGAACGGTCCATATGATGGATTTTATTTCAACTATAACTTATTTTGGTATTATTTAGCTTTTGGAGTGTTAAATTTATGGCTATAGGGTTGGTGATTTGGTCATTTTATATATAAACATGGATCGGTTTGTGTTTCGGGTGCGCTAATAATGTATTTTTAAATTTAATGTTTTTATTAACTTTTAAGTTGTTCTCTAGGCTTGTGGGTCATAATCTACTATAAAATATTAGTTTTATTAGTTTAAAAGTTTTTATAAATTTGTTTATAGTTTTTCTTCCTAGTGAAACGTTAGCTTACTTATATTAACAGTAAATTTTGTATAAATTCCTAAAAAGTTCCATAAATTTTAATATTTGATTTTTAACTTTTTTTATCATTATTAGGCCATTAGATACTGGAATTTCATGTCTTAAGTTGTTTTTTTCGGTTTTAGTATTTTTAACGCTTGAGTTTTGGTTTTTAACGAGTTTTCGGGTTCGGGTTAACTTTGGTCATAATTTGGTCACATAATACTTTAATATACTTAGAATAAATTTTAGGTTCTGTATTTTTTATGTTTTTAGCTTAAGAACTCACTTTTATGTATTTTTTACCATTTTAGAATGAATAACATTTATATTTTTGTTTGCCAAGCAAATAAACTCTATAAATTATGAAATTTAATTTCTAGGTAATTCTTATCATTATAAGTCTACTGTAATTTTTTACATTTGGAATTTATGCATATTTGGTATTTCTGTTATATCTACCGGTTAGTTCCGTTAAGTGTCCTTTAAGTCTCGGTTTTGGATTACTAAGAATTTTACTCTGATTTTCCCCTCCCAAATATTTTTATTTTTCTCAAAATCACATAGTTTTTAGTTTTTGTATTCAGCATAAAGTGTGAAATACATAAGCTTAAATTATAAAACTTCATTTTTAACTTAATATAGTACTTACTAATTTCCAGTAATACATAGATTAAAATTTTTGGACTTAGATAGTATACTTTTATATTTTGTGAAAACTAGGTTTTCGGGTGAGCTATATTTACCAAAACTGTGGTTGTGATCAAAGAGAGTTTTGAGCAAGCTTGTATATCTTTTAGATACCATAAAACCAAGTGTTTTAAATTTTTATAAGGATTTGAGGGTGTCATGGGGTTGGTTGTGTCACTAACATGATGAAACACGATATTTCGCGCGTTTTCGGGTAGAACGGGTTATCTTGTCGTGTGAGGTGGGTGAGATGAGTGGTGCTGAAATAAACTTGGATTGATGAAAATAAGCTGCCCAAAACAGTGGGTTAGTTCTGGTTATAAGTTGAATGAAAGGAAAGGTGTGAACTTGAAGGAGTGTGTGTGTGTGTGTGTGTGTGTGTGTGTTCATGTGATGTTACCTTAACTTGGGGATGAATGTTGTTGCTTGCGTGGGGTCGATGTTGAAAGGATTCCTAGTTATGGAACTTATGTGTTCTTGAGAGTTCTTAAATGCTTAGAATGATAAAAGATGAGGTTGTTTAAAGGTGAAGGTGGTATGGAGAGTTAGAGAGATTAAAAGAATGTGTTGTAATAGTGAGAATGGAAGGTGAGGGTGGTATGATTGTGGTGATTCAGCCGAGAGGGAGAGAGAGGAGAGGAAGATTGGGAGGATAAATTCTTAGGTGTTGCAAGATCTTGCTTGGTGTTTGTGAGATATTCGTTAAGTGTGCAAATTATCAAGACTTGCATGGGTAGGCTATGTAGAGATTGGGTGGTTTGGGTGGTGAGACTTGACTAATTTTTATAAGTTTTTGTTTTTTTTATAAAAATAAATCAAGTGTGTGTAGACTAAGGTGTGAGTGTGTGTGCGTCGTATGGTGTGTGCATGTATATATGTATATTTTGTGTGTGTGTCGAACGTGTGTGTGTGTATGTATTCATACATATGCATGCATGGGTGTATATATATATGTATATATACATTTCCTTTTTAAATGTTTGATTAAGTGTGGGTGTATATATATATATATATATACATATATATATATATATACATATATACATATATATATATATATATATATATAGATATATATATATATATATATATATATATATATATATACATATATATATATATACATACATACATACATACATATATACATATATATATATATATACATACATATATATATATATATATATATATATACATACATATATATACATACATATATACATATATATACATATATATACATACATATATACATATATATACATATATATACATATATATATATATAATATACATACATACTACATACATACATACATACATACATACATACATACATACATACATACATACATACATACATACATACATACATACATACATACATACATACATACATACATACATACATACATACATACATACATACATACATACATACATACATACATACATACATACATACATACTTACTAACATACATACATACATACATACATACATACATACATACATACATACATACATATATATATATATATATATATATATATATATATATATATATATATATATATATATATATATATATATATATATATATATATATATATACATATATAATAACGACGACGACAACAAAGAAAAGGAGCCTAATAATTCCACAAACAATTTGAGGTTTGATTGTCGGTAATTCTCATGTTGTAAGTGGTAACAATTAAATCCATTTATTTATTTGTTTGACTTGCTATAACCATTTATCTCCTCTGACTCCTTCAACATAATCGATGTAAATCGCATATGTACCGGGATACAAACGTCTTCCTAATCACGTTTCTTCTCGGCAATATATACCCCTCAAGACCTCCCATCCATTCACGAAAACTCTATCTAGTCTCATATCTCGACCTTCAACCTCCATTGCTACGTGATTGAGATCGTTGGCGAACCACCTGCGAAACCAACCATCACAAATCAGCCTCTTGTTCGGTGGACCGTTCATTGCATATGCAACCGGCGATTTCGGTCGACGTACGCTTGTTATCTGTTTTCTTCTCCAACCTTCATGCGAAAAGGTACAAATTAAATCATGTCGTTACTTTTCTTGAACCCCGGTTCGTAATGGTTTAACCTGATGTTGTTTCTCTTTTCGGTAATATATGCGCAGCCATCGGCATACGTCTATCGACTTTGTTAAGGCCTCACCTTGTTCGTTAGCCATAAAACGTTGAGTTCGGAATCGTCTTGCTTTGTAATTAAGGTGAAGCTTAGACCCTCTGTTTTAGTTCTAAATATGATTTAATTTTTGTAATTGTTGTGAACGTAATTTGTTCCGGCGATCAAACTTGATAAATTAGAAATCAATTTATGAGAGCAAAGTAATAATGATTTTTCAAGAAACCTGTAGCTTTTATGTTCCTTCTCATTATTCTTGTTGTCCTTGATCACATAAAGTAGCTAAAATTCATGTAACAGAGAAGTAGATGAGTACTATGACCTATTTGTAAACTCATGAAATCAACAAATATTAAATTTAAAGTGGTAATCACGTAAACAAAACTCAACGTCATATTGTTTAAAAAAAGGGTTATTCTTCCTTATTGTTCTCATAATACAAAACGTAAATTTTTCAAGAATCCCCTGTATGTCAGCATAGTAATTCTTTAACAAAAGATTGTTAATGTTAAGTTTAATATATTTTGGATAAACTAAAAGCTTATCGGTGCTCTTTTTCCCATACATCTGAAAGACATAAACTACATTAAACTAACTACATATAAACATTTTAAAATATAAATAACTTGAGAAAACTTGTTGTGACAATTAAAGTCTCAATTTAATATTAAACCTACATGTATGGTCGCCGAAAATCACCAACAAAGCATAAAGGAAATTTCGGACTCCCTATTTTATCTGTTCTATAATTAAAATGTAGGTTCCCGTACGTGTTGAGGACATAATTGATTTGTGTTGCTTGTTTTTGCTAAACTAAGGTACGGATTCCTGATTCTTGTCTAATATTTGATTTTCGTTCATCTTTAGTTTTGATTCTTGCCGTACAAAGCTAGTTTGTTTTTATTCCGTTATAAGTAGCTAGACTACTTTATATTTTTGAACTATGTTACCCGAGATCTCCCTATCTTGGGGGTGACCAAGACGCGTTATTGCGGCATCAATAACGTGGCACCAACCGTGGCGGTGAGCTGAGATCACGCCGTCTCTAAAGGAGGACTATGAATTTATATTGGTCGTCCTGTTTTATTATTATTTCCTCAAAGGCGTATGGATCGATCCTAGGTTAGTCCTGTTATTTCCTGATGGAAGGTTTTATGCCACTCCATTCAGGACTCTGGTGAATGGTTTGTATGTGTGCCCATACCTCATTTCACATTGGTTCATGAGCTAGCTACCTGTGTTCCCTCTGTTCAGTTATTATATGATATGATTATTAGCTCAAGTTATGTTCTATTTGATATTATGTTATTCTTTGTTATCGTCATATTTGTTTGTTTTTGTTATCTGCTATTCTGTTCACTGAGCGTTATGCTCAGGCATGCTTTTGTTTTCATGCACGTCAGGTCAGCAGGGTCATCCGAAAGGGTAGTGAAGAGTGGAAATCTGCATAAAGAAGAGTTTATTTAATTTGATGTAATCGACTTTCCTATTGGGTTTTAGACTAGTTTTTCTTTTTAGAAATCGGACTTGTAATCGTTATTAATAGTTGAATTATGTTTTGGATTTTGATTACTGTGATAGTGACACGTCAGCCTTCTCAGATTGGGGTGTTACAGGGTCCATCTATAATCACCTGTTGTTTAAAAGTCTAATTGGTAAATACTTCCACTAAAGCATCAGGCCTAAGGCCCACTGTCGGTAGATCACGATCATTATCATAACGTGGCCCATTAGGGTTTTATGGGTCAAGCCCGTTTAGCATTATAACCCAATGGCTAGTTTAAGGATTGATTGGCCCAAACCCATTATGGTGTGTGTGTATCATGGTTCGGATTTTAATCTTCCGGGCCCCATTTCATTGGTCTCCGATGTGATCATGGTGTGGCCCGTTAAGGTTTCCAAAAAGAAAGGAAAAATCTCCGGGAACAAAAATTAGGGTTGCCACAAACAATCCGTGTAATTTACTCTAATATTTTTAATATGACTTTAATAATCTTAACAAAATAAAATACAAAAAGTTTCTGTTAGCTTTTATTTATATTAGTAATGATAAAATGTGTAATGCTATAAATAAATTGCTAGGAGTGATGTTACTATGGTCGTAAATCATCACCAATATATTAATCCCTAAAGTTCGGTCAGAAAAATACAGTCAAATTTTTGTTCTTGTTAGTTGAATTTATGGAAACTTAGCTATTTTTTCAAATCTTCTAACATATTTAAATAATAAAGTAGATTTCATGTATCGTCCCTGAGGTTTACTTAAATTTCACCTTTTATCACTGGGATTGAAAAATTACATGTTTAGTCCTAAGGTTTGAAAAAACATAACACGTTTCGTCCCTGGGTCAAACGACCGTTAATATATTCCATTAAGTAGTTGTACAATGACCATTTTGCCTTCTTCTTCCTCATTCAACTCCATCTCAACCACCACCGCTCCACCACTATTTCTCGTCACCACCTCCACTGCCACACACAACCATCTTCACCACCACACGACACCCCATCTTGATCACTGCTCCACCGCACACCACCCATCTCCACCACGATCTTCCCATATCTTTCTTGTGCTATTCGTAACTGACCTCTGACTATATCTACCTAACATCATGATCAACATCAATAAACTAATCAAGAACATGAATTTAGATGATAATTTTATAATTAACCGTGTTCTTACTTGTTATTAAACTTCCTTTAAGATGTCAAAATGGTCCTATGGTAAGTTTGCTAGAGCCTTCTCTAACTTCCATGTAATACCATAGAACTATGATGCAATCTTCATAGCTACTTCATTCGATAATCAAACATAACAAGTATATATATTTAGAATTCAAATTCTGTGTATTGATGTTCTAGAAAGATCCCTTCTTAAACTCACCACAAAATTCAGTGCCGGAGGTCCAACGATGATGGTGGTGGTGGAGCAATGGTAGAGATGCTGGTGTGTGGTCGTGGAGGTGGTCGCAAGGAATGGTGGTGGAATGGTGGTAATGGTTGAGATGGGGTTGAATAAGGAAGAAGAAGGGTAAAATGATCATTTTACAGTTATTTAACGGAATAAATAAACGGTTGTTTGACCCAGGTATGAAACGTGTTACGTTTTTTCAAACCTTAAGACTAAACCTGTAATTTTTCAATCCCATAACTGAAAGGTGAAATTTGAGCAAAACTCAGGGACGATCCGTGTAATTTACTCTAAATAATATTAAGACTAAATTGCATAAATTGTCCTTTAAGTATGTATAAAATTATGGATCTTGTCCTTTAACTTTCAAAATTACACTGGCTATCCTTTTTATTAAACTTACTTTCACTTAATACCCTTTGTACTAACCTCCGTTAAAAAATGTTGTTAACCCCACTCACGTTCCATTCACGTGAGGGGCAATTTCGTCAACAACATGTTCCCTAATTAACTTTTTTGCTTCTTCTTTAGTTCCAAACATTTGACCTAAATAGAACCTTGATCTGTTTTCATTCTCCTTCCTTATGGTCCTTAATCTTCTTTTTCTAATCCTACTACCATTCTCATAAGACTTTGACCCACTATAAAATTGTTCATTATCAATTTCATCAATTTCAATCTCATGACCATCTGCATTATCATTTACATTGGCATCATTTTCAACCTCTACATCATCAACATTGTTCCTGAAATCTCTCATATCAACCTCTACATCATCAATATTATTCCCATCATCTACATTGAAATCACTGTCATCCTCATCACTTTCATTATCAACATGCTCTCCTTCATCACTTTCATTATCAACATAATCTCCTTCATCACCATCTATATCATCAACTTGTTATTTTTCATTTGCACCAACATGCTCTCCTTCATTTCCATCTATATTATCAACATGTTCTCTTTCATTTGCACCAACATGCTCTCCTTCATCACCATCTATATTATCAAGATCATTATAATCATTTTCAACCTGCATTCCTTCTTTCTCATGTAGTTCATTTTCAAAATGCACTTCTACATTCCCATCAATGCTATCAACTTGAACATTACCACTACCAAAGAAAGGATCAAAGTTTGGATCATCTAAACTGATTTCAATTTGATCTTGTTGGACACTACTTTCACCAGCTTTATTAACAGTATCATCAGTCCACCCTAACAAAAATCTACATCTACTGTCATTAGTCATTTCCTTTATCATTAACTGTTCATCACTAAGTTCTTCAATTCTAACCTTAGATGGAGAGCAGAAGTAAGTATGCACATTTGTTATTTCATATTCAACATACACACTAATAAGCTTATGCACAGACACATATTTTAAAAACCCTAACACATCTGTATCACTCCCCAAAGCTCTAAGACCAAAATCTAAATCAGAATCAGGCACTACATAATGGTAAAACCTCTTTGCGTCTGCTTCATAACCTAATTTGCCCATAACATTGTCCAACTCATGCATAGAAAACTTGTCAATATCAAGCATATCAACATAATTTGTACTACCTTCAACGTATGATCTACCTGGAAACCGTGTGAACACACCACCATGATGCAATTTTATAGAAAATAGATGAGGAAAACCCACTGCCATTTGAGAATTACAAAAAAAATATTAGACATTTTACATGTAAACAAAAACTTAAAATTGCATTCTTAATCACATTTCTTGATCAAATTATCAACTTACCATAAAAAGCGTCAATCTCATCTTGTTGTAGATGCTGCCGTATCAGATAGTGAGGAGGCATTGAAATTTTTCCGACCGAGATTAGAGGAAGGTTAGTAGGAGAGGAAGGTTAGTACGGATGAAGTGAAGATGTTCTAAGAATTTTAATCCCGCAGTAGTATAAATATATAAAAGGACGAAATTGCCCCTCACATGAGAGGGGCGTGAGTGGGGTTAACAATATTTTTTAACGGAGGTTAGTACAAAGGGTATTAAGTGAAAATAAGTTTAATAAAAAGGATAGCCAGTGTAATTTTAAAAGTTAAAGGACAAGATCCATAATTTTATACATACTTAAAGGACAATTTCTGTAATTTAGTCTAATATTAAATACCATATTCAGTTTGTGAGATGGATTTACCGTAGTTAAGTGTCAACAAAGGTAGTGTTGAACTCTTCCTTTTCTATATGCGATTCGTTTTGGGGCGGATCGCCTTTTTTGGTAGTTGTCCTACAAACCTCTAAAATACCAAAATGACTTATGTTTTGATCAAAAAATATATTTTTGTTGTATTTTTGGAGGAAAAGCCTTCTAAAAAGCTATTCTTGATACAAATGAAGTGGACAAAATATGAGGTAAATTCTAAAGGTTAGAGCATTTACATCTCATTTCTCATTTATATTTCTATAATTACACTAAAATTCATTATTTTTTATACATTTATCATTATCGTTTCTCTCAAACCACTCACAACCATTTTAAAAATATCAAAAAATTAATAAGGATGAATAGTATTTTATCAAATATACAGATGTATAGTAATATTTTCTCTCTTCGTCACTCCCAACTACTCACAAACCATTCTGTATTATAGGAAACACATTCACAAACACATAGTTGATGAGACGTGAATGCTCTAAAAGCACGTATATTAGAATCCTATAATATTCCTCATCAATATATAATTTTTGATATACGATTATATGGTTTTCGACGAGGCGAGGCACTAACGACCAAGGACATTTTAATGGGCACAACTTGTAAAGGAATAATGACAGTCGTGATGATGCTATGCATATCATGGGTCTGTTTTAGGGCAAGGTGTGTGGTTCAACTTAGAAGATGTGGTTGTAATGGCTAGAATGATTGCTCAATTGAGTTTAATAGCAGTAAAATTAGGAGCAAGCTGACGGTCCGTGGACTTGTGAAAGCACTTAATCAGTTTGTAAGAAGGATGATGATGATACAATAATCGTTGCATACTTACGTCACTTGCATGCTAATGGGTACTTTGCATATCATGAAGATTATATAAGTATAGAGAAAGTTTATAGTACAAAATAAATAATTCATGCGAAATGTATGAAGTGATAATATCCATTGATCCAACCGATCAACGGTTCAGACAAAGATGGAATAATTATGCAAGAAATATCTCTGGATTAGTAAATTTGGAAATAGCCTACAATTATTGACTTTTTTTTTCAAATCCCCTCGTTTTTTTAAACGCATAGAACTTTTTTATATGGTATTATTTTTCTAGAAAAATACACCATAAAATCAAGCATTTTATCCTCTTTAATATGAGTATAGTATTGCAATGTTTTTTTTAAAAAAATAATATTTTTCTAAAAAACGTCTATGTGTTGTGCATATAACTTGTGTGATTATTAAGTGTGTAATTATATGCATAATTGCACAATTATCATATAACTTGCGTAATTATTTTTATAACGTGCATAATTTTTATTTGCGTAATAATAAATATAACTTGCGTTATAATATGTATAACTTGCGTAATTATATACCTTTTATGGCAATTGTAGCGCGGACGAAACTACCCATCCACAAAAAAAACACGTATCACGCTCTGGTGATTTCATACGCTTCGCATGAAAATTACATTTTGTATAGTAACCAGCCCCTATAAGTATATAAGTGATGCAAGGATAAGACCTGAATAAGTTGTGTAATATGCTAATAAGTTTGGTGTGTTAGTGTGTGTATGTGTCTCTATGAAGAGGATCGTGTGAGAACTATTTTTAATTTGAGTACTTAAAATTAATCATATTTTTCTATAAACGCCTATAACATTTTCATATGATATTATTTTTTTAAAAATTGCATCATAATATTAAGAATTATATTTATATTTTATAATAGAGTATAATATTTCTCTATTACATATGCACTGCATATGTAATATATCAAACGACATATATCCACTATATTATATTATATTATATTATATTATATTATATTATATTATATTATATTATATTATATTATATTATATTATATTATATTATATTATATTATATTATATTATATTATATTATGTTGTATAGTAATACTAAATATAATTCTTTTTTTTTTATATAACAATATTATACTCAAAGTAAAGACAAAATTGTTATTTAATGGTGCAATTTAAAAAAAATAATAAGGTATGAAAAAATTATGGGCATTTAAATTTAAAAAAAGAGTAGTTCTTAAGTTCTCAAATTAGAATTAGTTTTCAAGTGAACTCTATTTTATATATATATATATATATATATATATATATATATATATATATATATATGTATATATATATATATATATAAACATTAATTTTGAAAAAATAGAACTAAATTTTCAAATAAAGTTATATTGATCATTCATCTTTTCATGTATGCTCAAATAAAGTGTGAACATACTAGAAACATGGTTGCAAATTAACCATCGGGTCATAAAACTGGATTACCATGTAGGTTTTGCAACCACTTTTTGTTGATTTGTGACTTAGAAAGTCCCAAATACTTATTTTCCTAGTAGTTGATGGTTACATAATGAAATATAGATACATGACGGTGATAGTATCAGTCAAATTAATTATATAATGATTAAAATACAGAATTAATGGTAACAATCAAAGTATCGGTAGCTTATAGGATTAGAGATAATCCATTTTTTCATATGTTCTTGAAGAAATGTAAGTACACAAATATGTATATATGACTACTTCCCGTAGCGCCAAAAGTCCATCTCTCCATGCAACGAGAGTTGATTGATTTGTTGCATTGATGAAGAAGATGATGCATTTGTGTTATTTTCATACCTTACAATCCTTTTCGATGAGTCACCATCTTCGTTAGCCGCACCAATATGCGATGTCACGAGCCGATCCATCATCCCCCACTCATTTCCAGTAGCATTAACCATGCTTTGGGCCGGTTCACATGTTCCGGCCTCTAAACCAGGCTCACAAGCCTGGTAACCAACTTGAAGCTGGTTCTCACAGCTTCCACTGTCGCACTCGCCATGGTTAGACATTAGTTGTTTAACCATGGCGGGTGAATCCTCAGATGGAAAATTTGAGAACTCATAGCCCAAGGGCTTATGGGTTGGGATAAAGTTTTGAGCTTGAAGATGGGGATATTGGTGAGGAAGTTGGCCATGGTTGAGCCCAAGATCGACGAATGTTTGTAGTTGTTGGTGTTGTTCTTGATTGTATGTTAAGTATTGGTGGTTCGCGTGTGGAAATGAACCGGGTTGGTTCGAACCATGGTTAAGTTGATCGGACCCAATGCTACCTCTTGACCCTTCGCTTCCTCCAACCTTGAAGAGATTCTTCTTCTTGAACACCCTGCAAATTACCCATCCATCTTCCTAGAAGAAGAAAAAAAATCAGTGAGGTCAATTTTTGTGTAAAAAGATTCAAGAAAGACTATTTCAGAATCACCCTTTGGTGTGAATGTTTGTATTGTAGACTGGATTAACTTGCCACTAGAAAACTAGACATTTACGACCGAGAAAATAATCTCAAAATTGATGACCAATTTGCATTAGAATCTAATTAAATCAGTCACAAAAGTTTCATTTATTTGTAATTAATTTGTGACTGAAAAAGACAGTCATAAATGCTTAATCTTCTATTATTAGATTCTTTAACACCGATCAAACTAGTTAATTCAACTTGGATTCATTTTGGAGAAAGTCATATCAATATTACTTAACATATTCCAGATAAATTAATTGAATTTTCTCCTTTAATTAGAAGCAAGCAAATCAAGGAGTTGTTGCTGGATTTTGTGTCCTTTATATTGCATTTTCAATCACATTACAAGATAATATCATTTCTGTCCTCTAGACCATTTGATTTTGAAGCTATAAACAAAATTTAACTTCTCATCAACTATGGTGAAACCCTACTAATTCGACACGCAAAAGAGTTCAAATTGTTTGATTTTTTGAATCATGGGGAGGGGAAATAGATGCAACTTACAGGAGATGTGAGAGTGGGATTAAGAGGATCATGATGATCATCATTATCTTCTAGTCGATATTCATGCATGATCCAATCCGTCTTTTGACCATGAGGAGCGCGTCCGCGATAGAACACAAGGGTTTTCCTCATACCAATCTTTTCAAAACTGTTACGGATGCATTTGTCTCTCCCAGTTGCCTTCCAAAAACCTGCATTTGTCGCTCGGTTTGTCCTTGAACCCGTTGGGTACTTCCTGTCTTTGTGGCTGAAGAAGTACCACTCGTTTTGTGGTGTGGATCCGATGTTACATCTCTCTGTGATTATTGTTGATCATTGTTATCCAGATGTTTGGAGTGTAGAGATCAATAATATATAATGGAAGTCTAATATGTACTTTATAGCAATGGATATATAAAACTCTGCTGCTCATATATATGCAAAATTAGGTTGTTTAGCATGATTATACTTTTGGTGAAACTACAACTAAGTAAAATATTTTTTTTCCAGCATTTCTGATATATTATTAATCGGAATGTAAGACTTGAACTCTTAAACTTTTAACACCATTTAACACATCTACATCACTTTAACACATAAAGATACCGAAAGACCCTTTTTAAGTAAAACAAATTACAATAAGTGGAGCCTTATCACATCAATTATCCTTAAGTTCCAAATTTTTTGAAAATATGTTATGTATTACTTTGAATCATCATATCAGCTCATAGATTTTTATGAGCTTATTTTTATCTATAAACCTTCTAATGGATAGTAAACAAAATTAAGATACTAAATCAGTGTTGATGAACTTAAGGTAATAATTAGTATTAAAAGGTTTATTTATGAAGTTCTTCAAAAACCTTACATAAGCATAAAACAAGTACAACACAGTTACAATTAATAAAAAAATTATCATCGTTTTCAAAAGTTTATTAATTATTTTTAACAGCAAAACCAGTTTTAGGTTTTGTCTCAAAAGGTTTTGCCACTTAATGAGCTACAACTCAAGTGGCTTCAAAAAATTATTATCTCCCATAACTTTTGGTTTCAAGCTGTTAATTTGGATGATATTTATGGATATCATCATGAGATGTATATGGTTTAATTAATGCAAAGGATACACCTTTTCAGGTACCAAATAATTAAGTCATACAAGTAATGTAATTATTTTATCTTTATGATTATATGTAAATAAAAGTTGTTATTCTTTATATCATATTGCGTGCCTTTGTTCCAATTATTTCTTTTAAACATGAGAAACTATATTTTGAATTTATTTAAAAAGTATGATATACACAAGTATATATATATCATGTAAGTAGATGTAAGAAAAAGTTCACGTAAAGTGTATAGAATAATTAAAATACTAACGCGATCTCAATGTATTATCTTTATGGTCGATGCATAACCATTCAGGAAAATATAATTGTTATAACTTATAAGACTTGATTATTTCCTATCGTTGTTATTTTAGAAACAATTTTCTCCTAAACCTTAAAGTTACATGCATAATCTCATATATAAAAACTAAAAAAAATCTATTGAAAACTTTAAATTATAAGAAAATCTTAATCATTTTATTAACTCAAAAACATCATTTAAGTCATTTAAAATTTATTGTTTTCCTAGTATTATCTTTCACTAAACTAAATTATAACCTAATCTTTGTTCTTATAAGTCAGTCTAATTGACATTTAATTAGCAAAAAGTAATACACAAAGAAAACATCACATAAAATTATACAAATTGTTACTTAATTCAGATGATCTATAATAACAAGTTTAAGACGATATAATTATACATTCTATAATAAATAAAAAAAGTTAAAACAAACAACAAATACGAAAAGTGACCTAACTATATCCCAGATACAACCAGAAAAAAGGAAGACAATATGACACACTCATGTATATAAGCATATATGATGTATGTAATTTAATATTCTTCTTACAAGTATACAGTACATACAATTAACTTAATCATGAAATTAATTACCTTGAAGATCCCATGGCTCAACCTTGTTCAAGTCAATCTCTCTAATAACATCCATATCAAACTTCTGAAACGACACCTTCTTCTTCAGGTAGTAGTGCAAAAGCTCTTCATCCGTCGGGTGAAACCGGAACCCCGGCGGAACACCCCCGCTCGACGACGCCATCGTTCACCGCCTCGAGCTCTCCCTCTCAATCTTTAACTCTCTTCTCTCTCTTGTAATATATATATACGTGTGAGTTTAATGAAGAAATATCAGTCTGAAAATGATGTGAAAAAAGGTTTTATATAGCTAGTACGTGTTTAATTACTATAGTTACGTGGTGTCAATGAATTGAACAAGTGATGAGAGGAAAGTTGACGGCCGGTGACGACGCCGGCGGTGTAGCTTAAAGATAACGTAGATCGCAAGCCACCGTATTTGGACTCTTAGACACGATCCATGCAATTTACATCACTATACTTACGCGCATCTTTCTTGGCGCGTGTAAATACCTTTCAAACATAGGCATTAGTAACTTATTATTATTGCGATAATATTTATTTATATTTATATGAAAAAGTGTAACCATTTAGGGTTACAATCGTAGTCGGTAGAAGTGTAATGGGTTAGTGAGTGTAAAAATAAAATGTTAACATGAAATAATCTGATTGAACTTCTATTTGATTTTTAATGCAAGCAACATCCAATGATCATGACCGGAAGTACAGTTCATATCCCAACCCTGTATAACGCCATAGGGTCGGTGTAATTGTGACTGTTGAGGTGGCAAGCCACGCCCCTCGTCACTAAGGCATTACACAACCCCTAACGACTTAAGGATTTAGGAGTTTAGATGGCTAAAAACTTTTATGACGAGAACACATGACATATAAATGATGAGTGTATAGTTGAGAGGTAAAAATCTACAACAACATTTGTTACGATTAATGAAGCTCGTAGAAAGCACATAGCAATGTGTCTATGGAATTGATCTGCAACTAGCCATCTATATATATATATATATATATATATATATATATATATATATATATATATATATATATATATATATATATATCAAATCTATCAAGTTAGCAGTAGAATCTTATTCGTGATGGTTTTAATGACAAAAAGAATGATATTTTTTACAAGGAAATGTTACTACCAATGTAACACTCTAGGCAAATCCCACATCGGCCGTGGACAGAAAAGATTCCTGGTTCATAAGGAATGTCCTGCCTCTAACATCACAACGCGTTTT
Organism: Flaveria ramosissima; assembly: GCA_025215565.1. Classification (NCBI taxonomy): domain Eukaryota; kingdom Viridiplantae; phylum Streptophyta; class Magnoliopsida; order Asterales; family Asteraceae; genus Flaveria; species Flaveria ramosissima. The sequence continues at coordinate 33,108,595 of CM046045.1, forward strand.
GGGCGTATTAGCAGTGGATGAGAGGAGAACTCCACAGTTAAGCGTCCTCAAGTGATTGCATCCAGGGATGGGTGACCTCCCTAGGAAGTTTTCACCCAGGCAACCAAAACAAATCTGTGAGCTTCTTGTGAGCAAAGCGGACAATATTGGTGGTGTGTGAGGCCGGATGTTACAGAATGGTATCAGAGCCACTCCTGTGCCGTTCGGGATGGTGGGGCAAACCTCATCAAGAATGGTGAGTTCCCGGGGGTGTTCAAAGGGACACCTTAGGCAAATCCCACATCTATAGATGGGATGGTGGGGCAAACCTCATCGAGGACGATGAGTCCAAAAAGGGTGGGTGTTTGTAACACTCTAGGCAAATCTCACATTGGTCGTGGACAGAAGAGATTACTGGTTCATAAGGAATGTCCTGCCTCTAACATAACCAATGCGTTTTGGGCGTATTGGCTGTGGATGAGAGGAGAACTCCACAGTTAAGCATGCTCAACTACAGTGGCAGCAATTCAGGGGTGGGTGACCTCCCTGGGAAGTTTTCACCCGGGCAACCAAAAGCAAATCCGTGAGCTGCTCGTGGGCAAAGCGGACAATATTGGTGGTGTGTGAGACCGGATGTTACAACCAATATATATTATTTTGGATATTTATAAGCGACACCTTATGCTATAAATTTTGCTATGAATTATGACATGGTATATGTTGTAGAATTTGCTATGAAATATAGCTACCAATGTTTCTACGAGCTTAGACGGTTTGTTAGACCTCACACATAGGGATCTTAACGTTTCAATTTATGTCGTAAGCTAAAAACCAAGGATTCAGTTTTGAAAAGTTGTGTGTTATGTTTGAGCTTAAGAAAACACACATACATGCATCAACACACACTCTTCATTATTACAAAAGGGCAGTTACCCGATTTAAAATCTAATGGTCTCAACAATATTTATCACATCTTGTCTTCTATTGGTCAAATGAAATCTAGACGATGCTTTTAAGAGTTAACTTTCCCTCTTATAAAATTTGTGTGGTCAAAATTTTGTTGTATATACAACCACCTTTTAGTAAATAAGGAGAGCTTTGAAATTTTTGAGGTTAAATGTCATCTTTGTAAAGAATGCACAAGACATTGGAGCCATCTTGATGTAGGCGGAAGCAAAAGGATAAACAATTGAACATGTTGATTCAACGAGAATACCAGGAACAATTCTTCTAACTATCGTTAATTCACAAAGAATGCCGATAATCAGGAATTCACACTAACACACAGTGATAGAGAGAAAAAAAGGTTTTTTTAATAAACTTCAATAATAATTTCTCTCATTTCTTACATGCATATAAAGAAACAAACCAAAAGTCAAATGGGCTACAAAACATAGATGGGCCAAAACCTGGGCCAAATGTTGCCACCACGCAGAAGCCCTTCCACGTAGCCTGGTAGCGATCAACGAAACCTTTTTGTCTTCAGGAACCTCTTTGAATTCGAACACTTCTTCAACAACAACAAGCCAATCAATGAATTTTTCCGGATTTAAAGTATCACCATCGAATTCAGGAATACTGGTTCTCTCCTGCCTCCCAACGCCTATTATCACCCCTTCGATTTTGTTGTACTTGTTCGTCAGAAGAAGAACCATCACCCTCATAAAATGGATTTTCATCATCTGCTGCTTCGCGACGGTTACGATTACGCCCTCCTTGATTCATCAAATCTTGTATTTGATCAGCCAACTAATCAAAAAATTGATCTAACCGCTCCTCCATCCTTGCCATAATACGTTGTTCCAATTCCTGCTCATGAACATCATTAAGAGGTCTTCTCCTTGGAGGCATCTTGATTAGGAAATTTGGCTTTGATACCAACTGATGTAGGCGGAAGCAAAAGGATAAACAATTGAACCTGTTGATTCAACGAGAATACAGGAACAATTCTTTTAACTATCGTTGATTCACAAAGAATGCTGATAATCAGGAATTCACACTAACACACACAGTGATAGAGAGAAAAATATATTTTTTTAATAAACTTCAATAATAATTTCTCCCATTTCTTACATGCATATAAAGAAACAAACCAAAAGTCGAATGGGCCACAAAACATAGATGGGCAAAAAAGTGAAATAACTCATAAAATAAGTCGTTTTTGGGCCGAAACGATGACCCAAACCGCCTATGGCCGTTTGTGAAAACGTGCTCCTCAGGCCCAAAATGGAGACTTCTAGCCCAAGTTATGGCCATTTCAGTGAAGCCTTATTTGACAAGCGATCTTGAACCTCCAAAAAAACTATAGCTTGCTCCTCCACACTTGGGCCCACACCACATCTTGTGAGTGCCTCAACTTATGACTAGGGTTCTTTTCGGTGATATGTAGTTAAAGCGCTTATTTTACTCTTCGTTTGAGATTTGTTATCGACTCCAGATAAATAGCCGTCTTATTTGATTCGTTTTGAGAAACAATAACTTGTTTGTCAACATATAAAACTTGTTTCCTTCCCATTACTACTTGTCCTATCAAAATCAAAAGAGACTAGGTTACATGTTTAATTATATAAGTGAGTCTAATTATATTATTTATATTATTGTTCGTACATGTTTCCTAGTTTCATCATATATAATAACTTGCATGAATTACCATCAAAATAGTAATTCAATTTTTTAATCAACTCTAGTACTACCCTCTTGACACCCGTACATGTATTATTAACTTCATTAACTATTGGTGGTGCAATGCACTTGCGAGTGTAACGCGTTGTGGTATATATAGATGTGTTATTAAATGAAACAAACGATCCCGAGGAGCAAATAATATAAACAAAATAATTATTGCAATGTTTGATTGTTTCCTAAGCAAAATTCATGAAGAAAAATAAAACACCACCTTAGCCTTCTCTCGAGATTTGTATTTTAAATTTTAAATATGAAATTAGCATTTCAAATGACCGACGATTATAACTAAAAAGAAGTACAATGTAATTGGTGTGTAGTTCATAGCAACTTAGTGGTAAAAATTATACAGAATTCTGTTAAATCTATACCCTTTCTATAGGATAAGACTTTAAATGGTTAATCGCTTGAAGTACATCTTTCAAATGCATATTTATCATGTATGTATATATGTCTCTCTCGTTTATATGCATTGAGTTGTCAAAATTGTTTTGAAACATCAGAGGCAGCTTGTGATGTTTCACGGATTGTAATCTTAAAGTCGTTACAAATATATCTTTCTCTAATTACAAAACTTGGATGTAGTTTACTAAAATATCTCTCTAGTGTCGTCGTAGTGATGCTCAATCGAACAATTATCTTAACCAAATAAAATTCTATGCACTCTTACTTTTTCTATAAGTTATATCCATGTATCCCACATTCATTAATTACTAGAGAGTAAACTTGTAAAAACAATTCAAAATCAATCAAAATTAATATTTATATTATTAAAATAATATTATTACGTATATACAACATTATAGTTTTTTATGTGTACGCATACGTAAAATACTAACAAATATGTAATTTGTAACTACATAAAGTGTAAATATACACATGTTTACACTATATAGGTTATAATATACACATGTATCAGTTTTTCACACATGTGAATTTACATATTTTTATAAAAGACAATAATATTGTGTATGTATAATAATATGATTCAACAATAAAAATTACAATATTGATTGATCTTGACTAAATTTCATAAGTTTAATTCCTAAGGACTGGCTTTCAAAGGATACGCACTCGTTGTATCTATTATGTATTATACATGTACCTTTGAGCAATTGAGTCTCAATAATGTGACTACGTGAAGTTCTAGCTTCGATTTTCCAAAAAATATGTTTAAAGCCGATGACTAAGCCATCACATATATTTATTCATAAGTATGTACATATATACATACACACATTAAAGAAGAAGAGCGTCAATACTCTTCTATGGTAATTAACTTGCAACCTTATAGGGTGATGGTTGTAAAAGAACTCAAGCAACCAATAACGGCTTGAAACCTTCTAAGGTTAAAAGAGATGCACAAATAAAAACAACCTTCAAGAAGAACAAAGTTTCACCATCTAGAAAATCTAAAGAACCAACAATATCAATTTAGGGTTTTAAGGTGGAATACCCTAATAATCACAAGGGCGAACAAGACAATTGATCGACGAAGAATTTGAGGGTTTCTCGGAGAAGGAAACCTTAACATAGATGAACAAACACTTTGAGAATCAACCCTAGAATCAAATAATCAGAGTCTTATGCTATGATACCATGTCAACAATGGTAAAAGCCATCAGAGATACCTTTTTTATTAAACCCAAGAATACTATGAATCTAGATACACAACCAAAGAAAACAATAAATCTTAGAATCTCAATAAACACAAAGAACATAGACACACAAATTGTATCGGTGTTAGATACTAAACTCGAACGCAAGAACCAAAATGTAAGATCTATAACATGGAAACCCTAGAACAAAGGCAACGAAACTACAAAGACGAAAACTCAAATCATCGGAAAGAAATAACTAGTGCATCACTTCTCGACCCTCCACCCATCAATCCAAAATCCGAATCTCTCCCAATGAACATCCAAGTTTAAGCTGGTCCAGTTTGTGTATTCACGATATGCTTGAAATCTACAAATAAAAGAAAACATAAAAGTAAAAACAACGAAAATAATAATTAAAAGAATAGAAATGTTTAATAAAAAAAATTTAGGATCATATAATTGATGAAAAGATATATATTTTTTTAACATAATTTCTTTTGTTTCCATATGAAAGTACATTTAATCTTAATATTGTCATAAAACATTCGTTTTAGTTGCACCTAAAAGTTGTTAGAACATTCACATCAAGTTCTTATTCTCATTCTTATAATCATACTAGAAAATAATTACTTTTTCTCTCTCACTTTAATAAAATAATATTTTTTTATAATTTTATCAGTAATTTTTTCTCTTTCTTCAATTCACAATAATTTTTAAAAACATTAAAAATTTTATTAGAGTGAACAGTGTTTTCTACAAATATACAGATGAACACTTAAAATATAAAAATATTATGATAAACCTACATTGAATGCTTTTATTATATCATATATTAGTGTGTTTTACATCATATTATAATAATATAATGTACATGCATAAGCTTCTTTAAGTAGGGCAGGAGGCGCAGCTGCATTAGCTTAGGCTTTGCACATGCGAATACGACCTTATGAGGGTTCTATATTATTTATTTATATTTTGACTTTTCTTTTACTTGATTACGATGGACGTTTTCCATGCACACGGTTCATATATTTCGTCTAAACATTTTATTGAAATCTAAAAATCAGTAAAGAAAATTGTGCCCACTTTAGTAAATTTTTATGAAGAAGAATTGGAAATCATAAAAAATTGTAATATCACCACAAAGGAAGTTATGCATGTATGTTTATTTCTGTCTATTTGTGTCCTATAGTTCGTCTATGTGTGTCTTGTAGTACAACTTGTAATTATTATTTAATTTTAATTTTGCTCCCTAAAGTTTGATAAAAATAACTATTTTTTTCAAAAAATTAAAAACATCAATTTACCTCCAAAAGTTTCATATGTTGTTTCAATTTCACTCCAAAAGTTTCATATGTTGTTTCAATTTCACTCCAAAAGTTTCATTATTTTGGATTAAGTTGAAATAACTAATGAAACTTTGGACTGAAATTGACACAAATTATAAAACTTTTGAAGGTAAATTGATGTTTTTAATCTTTTGGAGGAAAAATAGTTATATTTAACAAAACTCAAAGAGTATAATAGAACTTAACTCTTTTTATCATAACTATATAACAGCTGGAAAATAATAATGATATTTACAAATGAATTCTAGTAAAACCATATATTCTACTTATGATGAAAATAATTGCATAAACTATATATGATACATATTCTATCTAATATATCCTTGCAATTGAAGCGAGAGGAAATTATACGCTTGGACTTGCGAAAAAACAATGGGTGGGATTTGTATAAGAAATAAAACTTGTGACAAAATGATAATCACAATCACAACTCAAGATAGCATCAAATAATGTGAAACAGATTTGAGAACAAACAATACGAGAAACAAATGAACTATAATTAGAAATAAGACAGACTCAACCTAGCTACAAATCATCAATATGTTCATTAGTACAGCACAAGAAACTAGAATCAGTAAAGGATCGTCGATGAGACTAGATCGTAGAAAATTTAACTGAACTGATGAATATGATCAGAAAGAGTTAAAAACAAGATAGAGAATGTAAATCTGAATTATTAGCAAAGAAACACTCCCTAAGCCTTTGAATAAGATCCACATAGAATCCGAATATCCAGCTCCGCTCCAAGACCTGTGCCATTCCTAGAAAGGAAACGGGTCCAGCGCTAGATCCGACACTACAAAACAAATAAACCACAAGAAGTGCAAGATTACAAATATAACAAGCTATGTGATTGAATATAGAATAGAGATAAAAGAGTATTTTCCCCCCCCCCCCCCCCCCCCCCTCTCAATTTCATAGCCAAAGACATCAAACATGCCTAAACGATCACTCCACACATTGTGTTGAAAACAAACAATCCTTTGGTAAATATATCAGCAACTAGATTTGCAAACCACCTGAAATCTTCTACATAACACTAGCTGTAGTTTTCTCCTAAATAAAAAACAAATCAATCTCAAAATGCTTAGTTCGATCATGAAAAAAAGGATTAGCAGATATTCATAGCTAGAGCTATAGAATGATCACAGTGCAAAAAGAACTAGCAACTTTACTGGTACTTACAGCTCTTTGAGAACATTCTATAACCACAGAAGTTCACAAGTGGTGGCACACATCATCATGTACTCAACTTCCACAGAGAACCATGAAACATTCTTTATTTTTGCTTTTCCAGGTATAGAGTTACCGAGTTTGATGCAATAACCTGTAACAGACCGTCTAGACTGAAGACACTATATCTAATCAAAGTCCGTATAAGCAGACAAGTAAAAATAATTTCCTTTGCTAAATAACAACCCCTTCCTATGAGCTATATTAAGATGCCTCAACAATCTTCAAGCCAACTACAATTGAGATACAAAAGGTTTATGCAAAAATTAACTAAAAATCTAAACTGATCCAGGACAAGTATGTGACAAGTAAATTAATTTTCCAATTAGCTTTTTAAAATCAGTTATAGTTTTTTAAAACAACAATATTCTTGTTACAAAAGTTTGTTATCGCACAAATTGGTTCAATAGGAGTTTTGACAGGCTTAAGACCAAATTCCTTTGGGACAAACAAATCCCATTTTTAGTTCTACTACCTCAAGCCCATGAAAATATTTTAACAATCACAAATCTTTTATAAGAAACTTAGATTGCAACTACTATTTTATCTTATTAGTTTCTTCTAATCAATTACTAGTTAATACAATGCCTTCAACATAACTAACAAGACAATAAAAACATATTTTAAACTTTTAATAAACATCCAATGATCACATTTACTTTAAACAAACCTAAACTCACACAAAACACTTGCTAACTTCTCATTTAACATAAGTGGAACTTGTCTAAGAATTCCTTCGCTACTAGGAGAGTCGTTAGCTTGCTTGCATTCTAGAAACGGTAGCTTCCGCGCCCTTCCTGCCTACTGAAAGAGATGTGAATGATCGTGGCAACTTTTGAAAGTTTACAGTTTCCCGGCTAAAATACACCCGCTTGTTTACAGTTGTTTCTTGTTTACAGAAGTAGCCTCAAGCAAGGACATCTGGACATGTATGCATCTTCGTTTTTATTTCCATAAAAAAAGTGTTGTTAATATCTACTTGTTACAAGGGCAAATATTTTTCAGTTTAACTTAGAATAACAAGAACCGCGACCATTATCACAATCGGAGAAAATATTTCATCGAAGTCGATTCCCTTGCGTTGGCTAGACTTATATTTAATTTTGTACACACATTTGAAACCAATTAGTTTTCTACGTACCACTAATCTACAATGCTCCAAGTATAGTTTGTGAGAAGTTAGAGTTGATCATAGAATCATAAGAATACTTCAGAAGAAAATATTGTTGGCTTTAGAAGAAGCAGGTTTTGGCTTCGGAAGAAGCAGGTTTATTCTTCGGAAGAAGCAGGTTTATTCTTCGGAAGAAGAGTGTTTGCTTCGGAAGTATTTCCATAACTTCGGAAGTTAAGTTTACCTTCGGAAGATATGTTTTCTAAACATAAAGGGGGTAAATTGTAAATAGGTTGTTATGTTTGTTAAGCCTGATTCATGTATATAAGGATCAGTTGCTGTTTTAGAATAGTATTCTTTCATTCATTTTTAGATAGTTTTCTCAGTTCTCAATTGTTCTCAATATTCAATAACATTTGAATCATTTCGGTAGTGGATTCATTGTCAATTTCGTTCTTTCTTTGAATCAGTTTTACAACAATTGGTATCAGAGCCAAGTTCGGCTCAATTGAAGAAAGAAGAAGATCACGGCTGTGATCAGAAGGGAAATTGGAGAATCAAAGATGGTGTCCACGAAGTTCGATCTTGAAAAGTTCGATGGGAAGAATGATTTCGGGTTATGGCGTGTCAAGATGCGAGCGTTGCTTGTACACCAGGGATTGGTGGGAGGGCTTGTAGGGCAGGCAAAGTTGCCGGCAGATTTGACAGAGAAAGAGAAGCATGAGATCATGGAGAAGGCGCACAGTGCAATAATTTTGTCCTTGGCAGATCGGGTGCTTCGAGAAGTGTCGAAGGAAGACTCGGCTGCCGGAATCTGGACGAAACTTGAAAGCTTGTACATGACGAAGTCATTGGCAAATCGACTGTACCTAAAGAAACGTTTGTATACGTTCCACATGGCGGCAAACAAGACTTTGGAGGATCACACAGATGAGTTTAACAAACTTATCTTGGATCTTGAAAACATTGACACGAAATTGGGAGATGAAGACCAAGCTATCATCTTCTTGACTTCGTTGCCAAAGTCATATGAACACTTTGTTGACACATTGATGTATGGTCGAGAGACGTTATCAATGGATGAGGTTCTTGCAGCCATGAATTCCAAAGAATTGAAGAAAAGGAGTGATGTACAAGAAGATTCAAGTGATGGGCTGGTTGTGCGCAGGAGATCAGAACAAAGGTCGTCTAAAGGTAAGAGCCAAGTTAGATCAAGATCAAGAACCAAACGAAGGTGCTATGTGTGCAATTCAGAAAAACATCTCAAGAAAGACTGCCCGTAGAGGAGGAAGAAGGGAGCTGAGTCAAGTTCAGGAAAGGGGCAAAATAGCCATGTATCAGAAGGATTGTTGGATGGCTATGATAGCTCTGATGTTCTGAATGTGTCTTGTGATGAAGACATAAGTGAATGGATACTTGACTCAGGGTTTTCTTTTCATATGACTCCTGTCAAAGAGTTTTTTAAAGAGTTAAAGATGGAAGATATTGGTGAAGTAAAGTTTGGGGATGATCGGCCTTGTAGAATTCTAGGGTCAGGTACTATCACTTTTAAGTTACATAATAGCATTGAGGTTGATATTAGTGATATCAGGTATATTCCTAGTTTGAAAAGGAGTTTGTTATCACTAGGGACTTTTGAGAAGTCAGGCTATTATGTTGGGTTAAAAGATGGTAAGGCTAGAATTGTTAAGGGTTCCTTAGTATTGTTAACTGGTACTAGGAGGAGTAATAATACATACAGATTAGAGGGATCTGCAGTGTATGGAAGTGCATGTGTGGCACTTACTAAGAATGATAGCTCTTTGGTGTGGCATAAGAGATTTGGTCATCTTAGTGAACAGGGTCTCATTGAATTACGGAAACAAGGCATCATTAGTGAGTTTAAGGTGAATGATGTAGGGTTCTGTGAGACATGTGTTTTGGGTAAAAGTAAGAGGGTTCAGTTCAAGACTGGTAAACACATCTCTACTAATGTGTTAGACTATGTTCATTCTAACTTGTGGGGGCCTGCCAGAACTAGTACTATAGGTGGAGCTAGTTATTTCTTGTCTATCGTAGATGATTACTCACGACGAGTTTGGGTGTATGTTCTTAAGCATAAGAATGAAGCTTTTAAGAAGTTTGTAGAGTGAAAAACTCTAGTAGAAACTCAAAGTGAGAGGAAGGTCAAGAAATTGAGGACTGATAATGGGCTGGAATTCTGTAATAGTGAGTTCAATGAGTTTTGTAGAACTCAGAGGATAGCCAGATATCTTACTGTACCCGGTACTCCCCAACAAAATGGATTGGCTGAGAGGATGAACAGAACCTTGTTGGAAAGACTAAGATGCATGAGGATTAATGTTGGGTTTCCAAAAGGTTTTTGGGGTGAATTGGTTACATCTGCAGCTTATCTGATTAATAGATCTCCATCTAGAGCTTTGGTATGAAGACTCCTATAGAGATGTGGACAGGTGTTAAACCTGATTGTAGCCATTTGAGGGTGATTGGGTCAGTGGTCTACTTTCATGTTAGTCAGAATAAACTTGATGCAAGGGCTCAAAAGGGTGTTCTCTTGGGGTACCCTGAGGGTGTCAAGGGGTATCGAATATGGAGGTTAGAAGGAGAAGGGCCTCGGGTAATAGTAAGCAGGGATGTAGAGTTCCAAGAAGGCATGTTGTATAAGAATGTGGTAGGTGTTAACATCCGGTCTCAGTCTCCAGAGAAAGTTGAGATTGATGTGGAGTATGAGGATGATTCAAACAAGACTGCTGGGTCAAGCAGTGGGATTAATGTGAAGTGAATCCTGAGCCCCATACTACTCATAGTATTGTCAAAGATAGACCTAGAAGAAAGGTTGTAGCTCCTCTCAGATACAAGCAGGGTCATGATGTGTCAGCTGTTGTCTTCACAGCTGCTGAGGAGGAGAGTATCTATGAACCTTTGAGTTTTGATGAGGCTATGTCATCAAATGAAAGTGACAAGTGGCATGGTGCTATGGTTGAGGAGATGAATTCCCTAGAGAAAAATGAAACATGGAATTGGTTGATAAGCCAGTGGAGCAAAAGTTGGTAGCTTGTAAGTGGCTGTATAAAGTCAAGGATGGTGTTTCTGGTGCAGAGGGTCCTAGATTCAAAGCTCGGTTAGTAGCTAAAGGATTTACTCAAAGGGAAGGTATTGACTATAATGAGATCTTTTCACCAGTAGTAAAGCATACTTCTATTCGTATAATTTTGTCTATTACAGCTGCTCTTGATCTAGAGTTGGAACAACTAGATGTTAAGACATCGTTTTTACATGGGTTCTTAGATGAAAAGATTTATATGAAGCAACTTATGGGTTTTGAGGTTAAAGGTAAGGAGGATACAGTGTGTTTGTTAAAGAGGTCGCTGTATGGTCTGAAGCAGTCACCAAGACAGTGGTACAAGCGGTTTGATGAGTTTGTAGTGACTCATGGTTTTACTAGGAGTGACTATGATAGTTGTGTTTATCATAGGAGATGTTCTAGTGGGGATTATTTGTATTTGTTGTTGTATGTAGATGATATGTTGGTTGCATGTAAGGTACAAGATGAGATTGAAGCTACAAAGAAGTTACTCATGATGAAGTTTGAAATGAAGGAACTTGGTAATGCTCGAAAGATTTTGGGAATGGAGATTACCAGAGATAGGAGTTCTAGGAAACTGAAGTTGTCACAGACTTCTTATGCAAATAAAGTTTTGAAGCTTTATGGTATGCATGAGTGTAAGGGTTTTAAAACTCCTATTGGGGCTCATTTCAAGTTGTCCATGGAAGACAGTCTTTGTAGAAGATGAGTTGTCATATATGGAGAAGGTGCCATATGCAAATGTAGTGGGAAGTCTTATGTATCTAATGGTGTGCACCAGGCCTGATTTGGCTTATGCTATGAGCTTGGTTAGTAGGTTTTTTTCATCACCTGGGAGAGTTCATTGGGATGCTGTTAAATGGATTCTTAGATATCTTAAGCATACTAAAGATTGGGGATTGTTTTTTGGTCTGAAGGTAGGTGAAGGTCGAGATAGAATTGATGGGTATGTTGATTCTGATTTTGCAAAAGACCTTGACAAGGGAAGATCCATCACAGGGTATGTGTTCAGAGTGATGGGCAATGTGGTAAGCTGGAAGGCACAATTGCAGCATGTGGTTGCAATATTGTCTACTATGGAAGCAGAGTATATGTCTCTAACTAAAGCTATAAAAGAGTCATTGTGGTTACAAAGACTGGTTATTGAGTTAGGGATGAGATTGTCTGATATAGTGGTATTTTGTGACAATCAAGGTGCTGTACAACTTGCTAAGAACAGTGTCTTTCATGAAAGGACAAAACATATTCATGTTAGATTGTATTTCATTCCAGAAGTGATTAGCAATAAAGAAGTTCTGGTAAAGCAAGTTGGAACAGAAGAGAATCTTGCAGATATTCTTACAAAGGTGGTGCCAGGTTCTAAATTTGAGTTTTGTGTTATAAAGCTTGGTATTGGTTGATGTTATTATTGGTGTTCTATGATGCATACTCTAAAGGTGGAGATTGTGAGAAGTTAGAGTTGATCATAGAATCATAAGAATACTTCGGAAGAAAATATTGTTGGCTTCGGAAGAAGCAGGTTTTGGCTTCGGAAGAAGCAGGTTTATTCTTCGGAAGAAGAGTGTTTGCTTCGGAAGTATTTCCATAACTTCGGAAGTTAAGTTTACCTTCGGAAGATATGTTTTCTAAACATAAAGGGGGTAAATTGTAAATAGGTTGTTATGTTTGTTAAGCCTGATTCGTGTATATAAGGATCAGTTGCTGTTTTAGAATAGTATTCTTTCATTCATTTTTAGATAGTTTTCTCAGTTCTCAATTGTTCTCATATTCAATAACATTTGAATCATTTCGGTAGTGGATTCATTGTCAATTTCGTTCTTTCTTTGAATCAGTTTTACAACATAGTTCCTATTTAACGCTCTAATTTTCTCATTCATCATATTTACCCAATTTTCATCATAAACAACATCAAAATAAGCTTCTGGTTCAACAGTTTTATTTACGGCATTTGCAAAACTAAACTTTTCACTAGACAAGTTTGAATAATTAACTACAGTTTCAAGACCGTACTTGAATTTGCTTTCTACTACATAATCTTGTAATTTTTTTGAAAATGACATAGTTCTAGACAGTGGCGGAACTAAGAATTTTTTTTCTAGAAGGTCACTATTTTTTGGTGATTTAATTTGTAGCGAAACTGTATAAAAATTTTTGGGTAGTTCGATCGAGTCAGGTCGAAATATAATTAAATTGTGTTGAAAACGTTAACAAAACAACACAAAATTTTTGCCTTTATTCTAAAGGATCTCATGAAAGATCATTTAAATTAATTATTGACTAGTATAACTATTACTAGATGAAGAATGAACGTTCGATAGTTTTTCTTTTCACAACAAAAGGTCCATGTGGACCACGTCCTTAAATGTATCATACACATATTATGAAATGTAATGAACTAAATAATAGTAAATACAAAATTAGAGCTTGAACACAATCTAAATTCTAGATTTCTAAATACAAATATCATCAAACAAATTAACTAACAAATAAGTGAAATAATAATGAATCTTCATTCATCAAACAAACACAATATAGATTTTTAAAACATCAAAATCACTAAAATAAAAATCTAGGGGTTGAATCTTAATTCATAGACAAATTACAAACATAAAGAAACTTCTTTAGAAAACTAACCTTGAATCTTGAAATGTTACAAACACAAAAGAAATGTTAACCTACTATCTTTTTAACACAAGAATATTGACAGTTTGACACCTTGGCTTCTCTAGTTTGTTGGATTTATACAAAGCGGCCCCTCTAAAACCAAATTAAGTTTCTGCTTTTGGAAGATGGGCTTATAAAGTCTGAACACAAATGTAGTGGACGTATTGGGCCTTGGTGGGCTTCAGCCCTAACTAATTGTTAGAAACTGCTGAGTGTGGCCCAATAAAAGAGTGCATAAGTGCATATATAGCAAGTTAGCAACATGTCCTATGTAGAACAATGAATCTTTTTTTTCAACAAACACAAACACCATGTAATCTTTTTTTAATTTTCTTTCATAGTTTTCATTTAAGTTTTCCTCTAATAAATTATAATGTTTTTTATATAAATTCAAGTATAACGTTGGTGCGGTCTAACTTTTATTTATAATTTGATATAAGTTATATTAGAAGTTGAGTTGCATCAAACATAATACATCTTTGGATATCAAAACATACTTTAAGCCTTATCCCAAGCGAGATTAGATAATAAAAATTGATCACACAAGTGTATTTAGTCTGTTATTAAAAAAGATATACGAGAAAAAATTACAATTACTTTACTATTAAATAAAAAAGGGAAGGAAAAAAATAAAACAGACTCATCTAGGGATCACAAGGGATTTGTATTTGACTACACTCATTTGATAAGGGTGATATTGGAAATAACAATAGGGTGTTGTTAGGAAGTTTTGATAAACGGAAGGGGGTGTTTATGGAAATAAACGAATGTATGTGATATGAAAGTCGCTTTCTTAGGCCTGTAAATAAAACTAACGAACATGAACATCGACAAGTTCGTATTTGTTCATTTAATTTTTACCGAACACGAACACGAACACATAATCGAACATGATTTTTTGTTCATGTTCGTTCATTAAGAAAATAAAAATGTTCGTGTTTGTTCATGTTTGTTCGTTAAAAACTAAATAAACACTTCACGAACATAAACGAACACAAATTAACAATAATAAACGAACATAAATAAACAATAATAAACAAACATAATAGAACAAACATAAATAATAAATAAAAAAACCCTTAAATGATTATTTTGGAACTTTTAAGTATATTAATCGAAATTGAAATCTCATTAAATTTATAGGTTTATAGTATAACGTAACACACTCATGTTTCAAATAATTACTCATAACACCCTTTTTATTAATATATTATTATATATAAATAAACAAAAATAAATAAGCGAACATAAACGAACATATATGAACTAACGTTCATGAACGTAAACGAACGAACAAAACATGTGTTCATGTTTGTTCGTTTAATTTAATGAACACAAAGTTTTTGTTATAAACGAACTTTCCGCCGAACAGTTTATAAACGTTTTGTTTATTTATAGTCCTACGCTTTCTAATTTCTATTGATAGCAGTTGGAGACAGCTAGCAAACCGACGTGCAGGCAGAAGCAAGACAATCCACACCTTTCCTTTCTATTTTCTTAAACGGTGAAACATGGCTTCTTCTAATCGGTTTATTATTTCATCATAATTTTTGTATTATAAACAATAAAAATATTATATAGTTTTAACAAAAACTGATTTTTTGGATAATAAACTAAAGTTGAGTTGTAATATCGAAATAATAATTTGTAATAGTTGACTAGGAGTAATATCTACACTATATGACATGATAACAACTTTTTTTAAATCGAATACAATAACATGTTAACTAACATTAATAAATGTAGTCACTTGTATGTTCAATAGAAACACACAAATAGATATAAACATATGCATATACAAGGATGAAATAAAAACGTCACTAATAGTATATTCAGAAATTAAAAAAAAATCATGTTTTTAGATCAAAGAATATAAATAAATATATCTCAATTAATTAACCGAAAATAAATTAGCACTTTAAAACAAAGAACGAGTATTAACAAGCAGCGCTGCAGTAAGTTCCCCCATCCGTGTGTGACTTAACCCTTAGGCCATTATTCCACAAACGTTTTCATCTTTAAAGTGTTATAATAATACTAGTAGAAATGTACGCGCGTTACAACGGTATGGCTGTTGCGCGATTTTTTGGAAATTCGATTTTAGTTAGTATCGGCTCAGTGCGTTATAACGTAAACTAAAAATTTAAAATATAATTATTGAAAAAATTGAATGAAAGAAAATGTTAATATCGATCACAATTGATACAAGAAAAACAATCTAAAATCTTATTGATCACAAGTAATTTCGAACTACAGAATACAAGCACAAAGAAGAAGATGATCAAGAGAGTTCTCCTGTCATCGTATTCGTCTACCTCTCTAATCTTCAACTAACTAACTTTTATAACTAACATGATTAGTTAATACAAACACTTTACATCCTTGAAATATTAGAATATTACACATCAATACCTTGAACATTTAAATACACTACTAACTTCTACAATCTCCACCTTAGTGCATCTAAAATCAACCAACATCTAAAATCTTCAAAAACTTTGAAAACTTATCTCGCGGTAACACTTTGGTTAGCATATCAGCAACATTATCCAAAGTATTAACACTTCTTACATGAACATCACCAGCATTCACAATATCTCGAATAAAATGCAACTTCACCCGAATATGCTTGGTCCTTTCATGAAACAAAGGATTCTTGGTTAACTATATTGCACCCTGGTTATCACAATACACTACTGCATACTCAACTTTAACCCCTAGTTCAGAGCAAAAACCTTTTAGCCATAAAGCCACCTTAGTAGCTTTAGTTAAGGCCACATACTCAGCCTTCGTAGTGGACAAAGCTACTACACGTTGTAGTGTAGCTTTTCAGCTCACAACACTGCCCAACACTTTAAAGATATAACCTGTAATGGACCTTCCTTTATCAGGTTCTTTAGCAAAGTCAGAATCCACATACCCCATTACATGCTCCGTCACATTAGAATGATTATTACCAAACACCAAGCCAACATGTGTAGTATTACTCAAATATCGCATGATCCATTTAATTGCTTCCCAATGAGCTCTTCCGACTTAACAATGTATCCACTTACCAAGCTAACAACATACCCAATGTCTGGTCGAGTGCATACCATTAGATACATCAAACTACCCATAACATTAGCATAAGGAGTCATACTCATTTCCTCCTGCTCCTCATTAGTACTAGGGGAATTTGCATTAGACAACTTAAAATGCTGACTCAAAGGAGTACTAGCAGTCTTACAATGTTCCATGTTAAATATCTGCAACACCTTCTTTATATATGATGATTGAGTCAATCTCAATATACCATAATCTCTATTCCTTTCAATTTCCATGCCAATAATCTTCTTAGCATGTCCAAGTTCTTTCTTTTCAAACTCACACATCAACAGCTTCCTAGTGACCTCAATTTCCCGTTTGTCTTTACATGTCATAAGCATGTCATCCACATATAACCTGAGATAGGCAAACTCACCATCAACACACTGTCTGAAATAGACACAACAATCAAAAGAACTCCAAGCAAACCCATAAGTAAGTATATACTCATCAAAGCGTTTATACCACTGTCGTGAAGACTGCTTCAAACAATAAAGCGACCTCTTTTATAAGCACACCTCATCCTCTTCACCTTTAACCTCAAAACCAGCTGGTTGCCTCATGTATATTTGTTCTTCTAAGTTCCCATGCAGAAACGCAGTCTTAACATCAAGCTGCTCCAACTCATAATCTCTCACTGCTGTCAAAGCCAAAAGTACCCTTATAGACGTATGCTTAACAATAGGTGAGAAAATCTCATTGTAATCTACACCTTCTACCCTTATAGACGTATGCTTAACAATAGGTGAGAAAATCTCATTGTAATCTACACCTTCTTTCCACATGAACCCTTTAGCTACTAGTCTAGACTTGTACCTAGGAGCCTCTACACCAGGATTTCCCTCCTTCACCTTATATAACCATTTGCAGCCCACCAGCTTGTGACCTATGGGTTTATCAACTAACACCCATGTGTTATTCTTATATAGTGATTCCATCTCTTCACTCATGGCCTTTAACCACTTTTCTTTTTCATTACAAGTAATAGCCTCATTGTATGTTAAAGGTTCAAAAGATGCATCCTGCTTAGTAGCTACAAACACATAAGCAGATAGATCTTGAGTATCTCTATACCTCAAAGGTAACTACACATTCCTTCTGGGTCTGTCTCTTGCCAGGCTATACTCCGTATCACAAGTGTCTTCTCTTTGAGATCCTGACCCATCACCTCTATCACTGCCCTTAACATCAGACTCCACCTCAATTTGAACCTTAGGTGTATGATGACTATTGCTAGCTTCATCAGTTTCATTTCCTCCCATCACATCCTTGTACACTTTCTCTTCTTGAAAGACAACATCCCTACTAATCACCACTCTAGAACCTGTAGTTTCTAGACTCCACAACCTATACCCTTTAACCCATTCAAGGTATCCTAGAAACACACACTTTAGAGCTCTTGGGTCTAGCTTACCCTGCTTTACATAAGCATAAGCTAAACATCTAAACACATTCAAATCATTATAATCTTGTCTATGACCAGGTCATCTCTCCATAGGAGTAATCATGTTGATGGCTGATGAAGGTGATCGGTTGACTAGGACAGTTGCAGTGGATACGGCCTCTGTCCAAAAACTTTTGGGTAAACCTGAACTAGACAGCATACACCTCACTTTTTCTAACAATGTTCTATTCATGCTCTTAGCTAGCCCATTTTGCTGAGGGGTACCGGCTACTAAGAGGTTCCTAGCAATGCCATACCTTCTACAAAACTCATTGAATTGAGTGTTACAGAATTCCAGTCCGTTATCTGTCCTCAGGTTTTTCACTTTCTTATCTATCTGATTCTCAACAAGATTTTTCCATTCTTTGAACTTATTAAATGATTCATGCTTATGTTTGAGTATGTATACCCAAACTCTCCTTGAATAGTGATCTATGATAGATAGAAAATACCTTCTACCTCCTAATGAGACATATTGAGCTAGCCCCCATAAGTCTGAATGCACATACTCCAACACACCTTTAGTAATGTGCCTACTTCTGCCAAACCTGACTCGGTGAGACTTACTCATGACACATGTTCATAAAGCTCAAGTGAACAGTCTTGCAAATCACCTAAGACTTGTTGCTTCTTTAATTCCATTAAGCCTTGCTGACTTATATGCCCAACTCTTTGATGCCACAACTCAGCTTTACTGGCTACCTTCTTGGTCACCACTGAGGGCAATCCCATTGAAACTGAACCATCTAACAGGTATATATTATTGTTCTTCCTTGTACCAGACAGCACCACCATTGAACCTTTAATTTCTTTGGCCTTTCCATTCTTGAGACTAACACAATACCCATTCTTCTCAAAAGTACCCAAAGAAATCAAATTCTTCTTTAGTCCTGGGATATATTTGACACCTTACAACTCCACCTCAGACCCATTATCCAACTTGATAGTCACTATACCATATCCACATATGTTGCATGCCCTATCATCACCTAGTTTAACAATACCTTGATCTTCAACTATCAATTCCTTGAAAAACTCTTTTATAGGCGTCATGTGGTATGAACACCCCGAGTCTAGTACCCACGAATTATTGGCGTCACCCTTGATCACTGATAGCATATCCGAGCTATCATACCCCTCAGACCCAGTGTCTTGTGACTCACCTCCATGACCCTTCATCGTCGAACTCTCCCATTTTCTTTTCCTTTTCTCAGGACACTCCTTTAATTCCTTGGAATTCATTGCAGCAAGAACCTCCTCCATAGAAGGTGACTCTCTTCCAACATCAAAGTATCCACAAAATGTTCATAAGACTGAGGAAATGAGGTCAAGAATATTACCGCTTAATCCTCATCCTCTAGAGTTACATTGATATTTTCAAGATCTAACACCAGTTTGTTGAATTCATCAGTATGGTCTTCTAGGGACTTACCAGATGCAGTTGAAACGTTTACAACCGTTTCTTAAGATATAGCCTATTCGCTAACGATTTCGTCATGTATAAGCTTTCGAGTTTTGACCAAATACCTGCTGCAGAAGTTTCTTTCGATACTTCACGAAGAACTCTGTCACCGAGACTCAAAATAATGGCGTTGTGTGCTTTCTCCAGTATGTCTTTCTTTTCTTCATCTGACAAATTTATTGGCAATTGGGCTTCTCTGGCTAGGGCATCAACTACCCCTTGATGCACAAGCAAGGCACGCATCTTCAACCTCCATAATCCAAAATCATTTTCCCATCAAACTTTTCAAGCTCAAACTTTGTGGACACCATGTTTAACTTCGTTGATCCTTGAACCCTACGATCGATATCCTCAAACAATCTCTTATCCCAACTCTAATACCAATTGTTAATATCGATCATAATTGATACAAGAAAAACAATCTAAAATCTTATTGATCACAAGTAATTTCAAATTACAAAATACAAGCACAAAGAAGAAGATGATCAAGAGAGTTCTCCTGTCACCGTATTCGTCTATCTCTCTAATCTTCAACTAACTAACTTTTATAACTAATCAAAGCATGATTAGTTAATACAGACACTTTACATCCTTGAAATATTAGAATATTACACATCAATACCCTGAACTTTTAAATGCATTACTAACTTCTACAGAAAATAATTACGTATATTACAAAAGTATATAATACAACTATATTATCCTAACAAGATTAGTGAAAGTATGGGTTGTATTTGTTGTTGGAAATCACTTATTACCTATATTTAATGGGGGTTTCATTTTATAAATGTAGGTTAGAGTTTATGATTATCGTAGGCAGCTTTCGATGGTGATCTGCATAGACTGGAGAAAGTTAATGGAGAAATTATAATCACAAATTATCATCTTTATTGTTATTGAACTGTTAACAATCGGCAGTAGAAAGGGAAAGAGTAATTAGTGCTCAATCCAATGAATGAACGACATTGAAAGTAAATGACGATTTTTTTGCCACGCGTATATGCTTTAGCATTTGTATTATAAGCATCATATGTTATACTTTTTTGTAAGAGTAGAAATAAAATGATTAATTTTTTTTAAATTTAAGTATGACTTTTCATATGGGTGTCTTAATCCATACGTAAAACTACATTTCTATCCAAAGAGATGTATTATATACTAGTATAGATATATGTATTTAAATAAATAATACTTTATTTAAATAGTATTTAGTTATAAAAATATGATTAGTAACTATAAATTTAAATGTCAATTATTATAAAGTGAATTAAATAATATCATATTATTATATAGTGTATTAATAATGTGTATTAAATAATATAATAATTAGAACAAGTTAATTAAATGGGGGCAAAAGTGGAATTATCGCATAAATCACTTATACTTTATGCTTAAAATGTTGTATATATATCTTACACTTTTAATGAAATTAGTATCTTATCCTTTTAAAATGTATTATATAGTAATATAGATAATATCATATAAAAAACAATACATATTTTAGTTTTTGGAAAAGTTCTTAAATCTGTTTTTAATCTATCAAAGTCAATGCACGAAAAAGGTCTTTAACCGTATTTTCTATATTAAATACACTAAACTTATCTAACGCTTATGAAATTATGAAATTGTTTTTTTAAACAACAGCATATTATCAACCTATTCAAAACAAGTTGGAATAAACTTTCTTTTATTAGAAAGTTGTATGTGACTTTATTGAATGTAACTATGTTTTAATTTTAGTTTGGTTCTTCACAACTTCGTTAATTGACGCGTTATCAAAAGAAACTGAATAAGGATAGTATCTCATTTAAAAGTCTCATTACCTTGACTAAAATGTAGTTTAAATTTTCATTTCTGTGTGGGTATCCAAATAATTCAAATGTAATTGTAGGCTTCAACATGCGTCACGTATTTGGGTTTACCCATTGAGTGGTAATGCAAGTTTTACAAATGACCCGTATTGCGCAAGCTTAATTTCTAGTTTTCAGGCCTGGTCCCGAGAATTCCCAAAAGACCTTGGGCCCGGGGCGAGAACAAAATATGGCCCCTATAATAGGACGTATGAAAAAGTATAAACCAATAAATTGTATATAAATAATTTATAATACGATAATAACTGTTATAACAATAAACAAAACAAAAGTATTGTATCAAGATATCTAATTTATTTAATTATACGAATTGGGAAGTTCTCTTAGTATTTTTGAAAACAAAGTTTCTTGATCAAATTTTCATATTAAACTGAGTTTAGATTGGATAAATGGTGTTAGATTGAATTATTTAAAATGTTAATTAGCTCTAAGGTTAGGTTTAATAGGTTGAAATAATTAAAATGTTATTGGATCTTTTTAATGAGTTTATTAATAGTTTATAGCTTTTTTAAAAAAATATATATATATATATATATATATATATATATAACTTTTTTATTTAAATTCCGGGCCCTTGAGAAGATCGGGGCCCTGGATGGTCGCCAACCCCGACCCCCTCAGGACCGGCCCTGCTAGTTTTAACTTAAAAATGACATGATGATGACGTGTTACGCGACTATTCACGCCACCAAAGAACACTCACCATACAATATACATCGTCGGCAAAATAATACATTATACACTCCTGCGTTTGACCGTTTTCTGACAGTTAACGGTTACCACTTCCACATGCATTTTCCCATTCCGTTTCCACGGTAATACCCTCTGGACCCACCAACGATAGATTTGCACGAATTTTATTCGCTCAATTCTATTTTAGAGTAGTAAATAAGTATAAATAATCAGTAATACAACCTTATTCCTTTCTCCTACACTTGGGTTGCGTTTGATTGGAAGGAATAGAATGGAATTGAATTGAGAAACTAGTATAATTTTCAAGTAAAATTATGTTTGAGTGGGTAATGAAATGTAAAACCCAAGGGAATGCTTCACCTCAAATTCCCTTGGTTGTGAGATTTCAAATTCCCTCTCTAGGTGGAAGGATTTGAAAATTCCACAACCAAAGAAATTTGAGGTGAAACATTTCATTGGGTTTACTTTTAATTGCTCACTCAAACATAATTTTACTTGAAAATTATACTAGTTTCTCATTTACATTCCATTCCTTCCAACCAAACGCAGCCTTGCCCTTCTGCGTGTGTATCTCACGACCTATTGTATTTTGCATCTTACAGAACGAACTACGGAGTATGACCATTAACAACGGGATGGTAAACGAAATTAAACGTGAATCCTAGACGCAACTCTGAAACTTGATTATTATTTCATGATGATGATAAGATCATATAGCATCGGGTATGAAGTTTGTCTGAAATAACTTAAAGGGTATGAGGTAGATATAGATACCTGATTTGATTACCGAAACATAAATATTTGTTTACTCGAATCATACCCCTGAACACATATTGTTTTAATCTTTTTACTTGGTTAACATAGTAATCCACTAATTTATGGGGTTTTTATTTTTATACTTATAATTTCTTGAGTGATATATTTATATAAAAATTGAAACTAGTGAGAAATGTATTTGGGTGTCTAAAACAAATAATATATGTAACAAACTAGTGACTTAGTGAGAACTATTTGTTATACACATTACAATCCTATACGAGATTGGAATTGTCAGTGTTTCAAAATCGAATCAAATCGACCAATCAGATTGGTTGGACATGGAAATAATGTAAAGAAGAATTAATTAGGTAGCAAACGTAGCGACTGAAATAAATGGTTGTAGATCTAGCTGCGGCAAATGATTCAATCATAAAAATTATTGCAAATTATGATAATTAAAGATGTATAAATTTTGGACGCTAAAAACAGAAATCATGGCAAATAATATTAAAACCGAAACAAAAGTAAAACATTAAATTAACATAAAAACACGCACTACTCAAAAAATGAGTCTAATACAATATTTTAGAAGCAACTATTAAAAAAATTGTAGTTGCTAACAAAAAAAGTTGTGTTATCAAACAAATGGATTAGTTTATATTTAATACAACTTCATCTAATATAACTTTTGATAAAAATATTGTTTTAGCTAATTCAACATTTATAAAGACTAATAGAATTTTTCAAGCCCTAATACGGCATATTACAAAGAGTTACAAAGAGTTGCATTAGCTTCATTTTGTTATAATGACGGTGACAAAAGTTATTGCTCATAAAATATTAAAAATAATAACAAAATAAAAGAATAATTCGGTGACAATATATCTTTATATAAAAATAAATAAATAAACCAATTTTTTTAATAAATATTGAGAGATAATACTTAGAATTATTAGTCTATTATTTTAGTTCTCTCTCGTTTTCTTAATTGAAAAATAATTAGAAAATAAAACAGCAAGTACAAAAATGAGTAATAACCCCCAGTAGAGGCTGGTACGATTCAATTCAACATTTTGTTCGTTTGGGTTTGATTGTGTCGTAGCTCTATAATTCGGATTAAGTTTATCGTTGTATGAACTGCATTGCTGATATTGACCCCAAAAAAGAAACGGTAGGTACCGCTAGGCCGTGAACAGCCAACCATCACACTGTAAAAATTGGATAGGTTCGATCTATGGTCATTGAGGCGTCCTAATGATTGAAGAATAAAACAATTTCTTCATTCTTCCACAATACATCCCATTCAAAAAAGGATCATACATTTTAACTAGGCAATTGTTTTTGTTTTTAGTCTCAGCATTATACAATCTAGTCTTTGTTTCAAGTATATTTAGAGAAAGAACTATTGTCTCTAAGGCCTCAATTCTATTTATAAATTCATTATTTAAGTTGTTATTTTTATCTTTATTGGTATAAAGCCACTCGGCGTATTAAAAAGTTAAATCTTAACTACAACATTGGTCGTAAAAATACAATAAATAGTCACAAGAATATTTCGATCGGAAAAAATTAATCTCATCCTACAACACAAATGGCGGTTTTTTAGTACTGATATAAACATTTTCCTTTAAACAATTTGTAACATTTGTAGGAGACATAGATCTAATAGTATCAAGTTAATTTGACCAATCAAGTATATTACAACCGAAGGGTAATTAGAAGTTAAAACTTAGAAGGTGGGGTGTCACCGGTGATGTATATATAATTGATATCCGTAATATGATAGCCCCTCTCCTCCTTTTACTTTTCTAATTCACCTCACATTTTAGTAGCTGTATTTCTGACCCAATTGTCTCCTTATATTGATCATCAAACATCAAACACATCACTTTAATTTCTTTCTTTCCCTTTGTTTTCTTTTTCACTTAAACCCTAGTTAATTACCTTCAATATATCCATACCCTTCAAATCATTCCTTCAATTTCACTCCATAAAGATTCAAGAAGACAAGATAATAATAAGATGACTAAGATGACTCCGGCGGCAGCTGTGGCGGCGACACCTAACTACGCGGTCGGACAGTTTGGTGATACAACTTACACCAAAGTGTTTGTTGGTGGGTTGGCTTGGGAAACACAAAAGGATACCATGAAAACGTACTTTGAGCAGTTTGGTGAGATCTTGGAAGCTGTTGTCATCACCGATAAGACCACCGGCAGATCTAAAGGCTATGGCTTTGTATGATCTTATATATCCCTTTTGTTTTACCTTTATATTAATTATTCATGTTAACATATGGATCATGATGAACAATAAGGTTTTGATAGTTATTTGTAATGGGTTTTTCATATATTACGATCTTAATTGGAAAAGAACTACAATATAGAATTCTTTAAAGAGGAGATCGTGAGGGTTAAGTAATGATCCTGTAATATATACATGCAGGTTGTGATGTATTTATTCTAAAAGCTATAACAGTAGGCTGTGATGTATGTATTCCGAAAGATTTAGGAGTTGTTATTAACAACTGCAATTTAGAACCATGACATGAAGTTTATTGGGGTATTTTTTGATGTTTTGATACCAATTTTTTTGACTAAAAATGCTAGGTGACTTTCCGGGAAGCTGACGCAGCGATGAGGGCGTGTGTTGATGCAGCACCGGTGATCGATGGTCGGAGGGCCAATTGTAATCTTGCTGCTTTGGGTGTTCAAAGATCCAAACCCTCAACCCCTAAAAAACTTGGTATGGGTCAATTCTTTTATTACACTTAGGGTCATGTTGTTCTTAAATTAGTTTTCATCATTGTGGACTTTATGTTTGTTGATTAGAGTTAACATTTGTAATCATTCATTAAACGACTTGTAGGTATGTATATCCACTGCATGATAGAAAAAAAAAATTAACGAATATTTTCTATCAGAAAAATTCCAGTTTTTAAGAAGTTATCATCATATAAACAATCACAAATATACATTCGATTGGCCCAGTGCTGGTGTTCGTCTGGAAAGTTAATATCTTAATTAGAGGTTACAAGTTAAGATGAATATTCTTAGCTAAAAAAATCAAGGAGAAGATTGAGATTTTTTATTAAAAGGAATCAATGACTATTATTGAGTGAGTAGGGTTTCCACTTTTGAAAAGAATTTTATGAATGTATTGCTTTAATTACAACCATAAAACATGTACATAATTATATGTACCTATATGCATTGTGTTACTTCTAAAAGCAAATAAAAAATTAAATAAAATAAAAGCACGACAGGTCATATATGTTCAACTTGATGAGTTGATAGTACTATATATATTTACATCACTTTCTTTTCTATTTATAAACTATTAATTGTGACATTATCAAATTGTAATAATTTCATACATTAGCTTCAAATTAGAATAAATAATCTTGTAAACTCATGAAATTTGTAGACTTTCGTTTGAGTTGGAAAAAGTCTTTGCTTGCAAGCCAATTTAGCTTTTGGCACAAATAAAGCTCAATTAGCATTTTTGCATACGTAAGTATGTAAGATTAAAGTGCATGTATTTAAGTTCCAATGTATGTATGTATGTAGAACTATGAGAACATAATAATATGGAGTTTCAAACATCATATATGTGCATGTATAAAAGTATGTATATATATACATACATATATGGTAATGGGTGATCATGGAGGATGGTATCATCAACATCATCATAATAATAATAATAACCATCATGAAGTTGCAGGTGTTGCAGGTGGAATGGGCACAAGAGCTTTGATCACTCGTGCTACAGCCTTCCCTCATTATGCCATCCACCAAGGCATCCCTTTTCCTGCTACTAATATTTATGGGTTAGTCTCTCTATCCTCTTTCGCTCTATCTACATATGCAAACCTAGATAACACGTTAATTATATGTGTATATTTTGTTGAGATCCCCTTGGTCGATTTAAAATAGGATCAATTATGTTGGATGAACAATCAATGGGAGTATGCACAGATTGTGCAGTGACTCGATGGAACACAGGGTCAAACACAAGAACAATTTCATATATGAAACACTGTAATTTCACACTTGAAAATGCTATACATATTAGGTATTTATACCTATACAATGAAGGTTACAAACTAACAAAAGTAACATAACTAACCCTAAAGTTCATGTTAATTACAATCGGTTTTGACTTTTCAATATGACTTTTATATTCTTATTACTATTAATATTAATCCAATTTGATTAAGGATTTTCTTGATTATGATCTTCCTAACATCTTTTACCAATATAATTACCAACAACTACTAATTCATTGGTATATAACCTCGTGTTTTTAGAACATTTCTTTCTGATCAAACATAATTCAACTTGTCCTATTGCTTTATAAGTGGATCCATCCCACATATACATTCGTATATGCTTACTCATATATGTAAGAGGACATTTATTTCAGAACAAATAATTTGTTGATCGAGAAACATTATAAATGTTGTAAGCATTTGTACTCATTTGTTATAATTGAGATATACAAGTTGATTATATAACCGTCTTCATTTCTCTCTCCCACTACTTTTAATTATCTTTTATGTGCCACGTACATACATATCATGCCCTTCTCATTATTTTTTAACATACTTGTTATTCGTTCTGAAATGAATCCATTGTGTCAGGCATCCATGTCCTTACACTTAAGGGTAGAGGCTATGCGTCTTTTGCATCTCTCCCATCTTCTAATTCTCTCTTCTTCACATCAGTGTTACATCAAAGTTCTCTCATCTCTTTCCAATCAGATGTCCTAAAGGCACGTACACACTTCCCTCACGTCGCTCCCATCCCTATCCATGTTTTAATTATTTAATTCAAATACAAAAATAACAATAACAAAATAAATGAATTAAATTAAATAAAAAGGTAATAAAAGTATAAAATTATTTTCCAACAGCTATTATGTGATTTTAATTTTATTTCCACTTTCTAATTATTGTCTCATGTAGTTACTATACAGATTAATTAATTTTTTGTTCATATAATTTAATTTTTAGTTTATATGATTCAAAATAATAGTAGTAATAATAAGATTAAAGTAGTGTAATAAAAATAATAATAATAATAAGAAGAAGAAGAAGAAGAATAACAACTACTTTAGTATTAGTTATAATAATGATTAAAAATAATAATATAATAACACTAATAGTAAAATAAATAATGATAATAATATTATGCCATTAGCAGTAATAATAATAACTATAATTTTAATTTTAGTAATAATAGGAAAAACAACTGGAAGAGTAGTACGCAGTCTGTCGGTCAACACAGGTGGGACTGTAGTGTTTTCTTTGGGGCAAAAGTGAAACCATCCCCATGCGGGCTTCAGGAACTCAATAAAGTGATAACCACAATAAATATCGTTCGTGGTATATAAATTGTTTTCCAGAGGTGACACAAATGAGTTGTTGATGCATGTGGGCTATGCCAACCCATTGGGAAAAAAGAAATCATTAAACAAATTAAAGGCATTAATTCTTTGTAAATTCACTTTCTACCATCCACATGCATCATCATCATCATCTTTGACCATAGTCAAACTAACCTGCAAAGTGCACATGAGTTAGTACTTTCACTCGGACTCTATACATAATTTTAGGGTTTTCAGTCCTTTCCAGTTTGGCAGGCATATGCCATGTACTATATGTCTATTTGATATAAGTTTTTTACGAACTTTATTATTCATATTATTCGCCCATGCATCCCATGCATGCACTTATATATACTCATGTTGATTGTTATTCAAGTTGAGTTTTCATTTCTAGCTCTAAATTGGTTCACTAGACACTAAGGGCCATGGTCCTGGGTTGTAAAATTGTGAGGGCCTATGAATGGTTGTGGGTGAAAAACTTAAAAAGTTTTATCAGAATTTTAAAAGTTGAAAGGATTTTAAGAACATGGCTCAGTGCCACGAGGGCCTTACTTTTTGGCGACAAGAGTGGTTTGAAAAACATTGTTTTGTGGTTGAAGTTGGGTTTGTATGGAGAAATTGTAAGAATCGTTCATATAAAATTAAACTAAAACATTTTTTATTAATATAATCAATACAAATGAACATAAATTAACAATTACAATGCTCTTTACAATTGTAAATTTACAGAAATAGATGAACAGAAATCTAAAAGCTGAGGATCGTGTTTAACATGGGGCCCTTAAAACAAATTACGAGCCTCCCAGGAGAACTCGTTTTGTTTCCCATGGTACAACAACCGAAGCAGTTAGTACTGCCGGGATTGATCTAGAACCCGAACTTGTTTGTAGAAGAGAAACCATAGAGATGGAGGATATATAGAGAACCTGTTCGCAACAGGTTTTCGAGTTGTGTTAGTGTGTTTTCTTCTGAGGCACCCTCAATATTTATAGTGGAATTCGAACTGTAACAGCCACTCAGCCATTTAACTCGAAATTGTAACTGCTTATTTAATTCATCATTAACAGTCGTTGGTTTCGGTCAATACGTAACTGAAACTGTTACGAGTCACAGTTCTAGTTCTGACCGCGCACCAAGGTCAGTCGCGCCTAACCAGACCCTCGAACCAACCTTCAAAAATACTAACGCAGCTCTCAAGCTGTGATGCGAGTGTGCGAAGTGCAAAGTGCGCCATCAAAGCGCCATATTGCGCCCACATGCCCATGTTGTGCGCGTGCGTGTGCGAGTTAAGGGTGCGTGCTTCGCACCCTTTGCGAATCAACTTAGTGTGAAACCTTAGAAAACAATATAGTCAAGAGGTTATAGAATATAAACCATTTTACATTCTTTCTTTCCTCCAATTTGGGACAACTTCCCACACCATTAATTCTAATGTCATTCAACACACTAATTTTCATTCAACACATTAATTTATTGACTAAATATTAATACCGTATTAATATCATCAATAAATTTCCAACAATCCCCCACATGAATAGAAATCAATTCTCCAAAAATTCACAAGTCAAGTGTTGCAGGATAGGTAGATCTTCCCTTTGAACCTTCCTTTGTGACGTATACTTAGTCTCCAGCGATGTGTAGACATAATGTCTTTGAACAAACCCTGTTTTATGTAGACGACAATATACATTCACACAACACTCTTCCTGGTTTGATCAACCCCTCATTGTCGTGTCCGTTAATGGTCATGGAACACTTTCTTGGTTCTGCAAGAGCTCTAGGATTTGCGCCTCCCTACAAATCCATTTGAAGCGACCCCATTTCTCTCTAACATAGGTGATTCGATGAATCATTAAATGCATCATGGTTATATTGATTCTCATAAATCATCTAACCTTAATATGCTTAACCTCACTTTAGTTACTTGTTCACGGTATTCCCCTAGAGTGAATAGACAAGGAAGTTTGTGACTCCCTTTTAGTTTTAGGGTACTCTCCTAAAGTGACGTCGTTGGTCATATGATTAAGTTGTCCTATTGAACCTAGATCTTGGGATCTCTAGTTAGCTAGGTTAGGTTTTCCTTATATTACCCTTTCTGTGGGCTTTAGTCCCATCTTGACAACTTATAAACTAATTATGTGCTTAAGCCTTTTGTTAACGGGTCTGCAATGTTATCTTTTGACTTGACATGGTCAATCGTAATAACACTCGTTGATATTAGTTGTCGTATTGTGTTATTTCTACACCTGATGAGCCTTGTGCCATTATACATTGAGCTTTTAGCTCTACCAATTTCCGACTCACTATTACAATATATGCAAATAGTCAATAACGTCTTTGCCCATCTTGGAATGTCTTCCACAAATTAACGTAGCCATTCAGCCTCTTCTCCAGCTTTATCCAAAGTGATAAATTCCGATTCCATTATGGATCTAGCTATAACTATTTGCTTGGATGATCTCCAAGATATTGTTGCTCCACCGAGTAAGAACACATACCTACTTGTTGATTTGGAATCTTTTATATCCGATATCCAGTTTGCATTAGTGTACCCTTCAATCATGGCTGGATGACGGGTATAATGCAATCCATAGTCTCTTGTGTATCTTATGTATCTAAGCACCCTCATTATACTCTTTCAATGTTATGAGCTTGGATTACAAGTATATCTGCTTAGCCGGCTCATTGCGTATGCTAAGTCAGGTCTAGTACATGTCATTAGATACATTAGACTACCAATGATTGTTGAATACTCTAACTGAGCAACACCCTCGCCTCTATTTTTCTTTTGATGTTGGGTGGTATCAACCGGAGAACGTACTACACGCGTGTCTCTCGAGTTGAATTTTTCAAGAATCTTGTCCACATAGTGAGCTTGACTTAACATAAGACCATTTTGGGTTCAAATAAATTTCACTCCTAAAATTACGTCCGCCAAACCCATGTCTTTCATGTCAAATCTTCCTTTCAGCATGTCCTTAGTACATAAAGACATAAAATTACATAACCTCCCAGTGTATCTTTCACATATACACATTTGTCACACTCATTTATATTGAAACCGTTGTCAATCATGACATGATCAAACTTTTGGTGCCGCTGTTTTGGAGCTTGCTTTAAGCCATACAATGATTTGACAAGTTTACATACTTTACCCTTTTGACCATGGGCAGAGAAACCCTTAGGTTGTTCCATGTAAATCTCTTCTTCTAAATCGCCATTTAGAAATGCGGTTTTGACATCCATTTGATGTACTTCTAAATTTTTTAATGCCACAATAGCAAGAACCATTCTTATGAAGGTTATGTGTGTCACAGGTGAGTAAGTATTAAAATAGTTTAGACCTTCATTTTGTCTAAAACTTTGACAACTAACCTTGCTTTGTATTATCAATACTTCCATCGGTTTTCATCTTCTTTTTGAATATCCAATGATATCCTCGTGGTTTGCAACCAAGAGGAAGATCTACTAGCTCCCAAGTATGTTTGTGAAGTATTGAATCAATTTCATTCTTGATTGCCTCTTTCCATTGAGGTCCTTCCAAAGAGGAGACCGCTTCACGATAGGTATTAGGCTCATCCTCAACCATATAACTTATGAATTCTGGACCATAGGATTTCTCATCCCTTGCCCTTTTACTTCATCTAATTTCTCCCTCTTCAACCTCGGGTCGTTCATGTTGACTATCATTAACTATGTCATCAATTTGTGTTGATGAACTTGCACCTCCATCATCAAATCGAGTTGATGAAGATGCATGTGTTTGTCCTCTCATTGGAAACACATTTTTAAAATATGAAGCATTTCCTGGCCTTATCTCCATGATAGTGTTCCTTTGTACATCGGGATTATTGGATTCGTGTACAAGAAATCGATGTGCATTACTTTTTTGAGCATATCCAATGAATATGCAATCAACAGTTTTGGGCCCTAGTTTTTAAGCTTTAGGAGGTGGTACAATCACCTTAGCTAGGCACCCTCATACTTTGAGATAGTTATACCATAACTCATAAGGGGTTACATCTCTTTTCTTTGGTGGTATTTTATTTAAAAGATAAGTGGCCGAGAGATAGCTTCCCCCACATGTCTTGGCTCATCCCAGAACTTATCAACATGGCATTCATCAGCTCTTTTAAAGTACAGTTTTTCCGTTCCGCAATGCTATTTGATTGTGGTGAGTAAGGTGACGTACATTCATGTATTATACCATTTTTTGCACATAAATCGACGAAAGGTGCAACATATTCACCACCTCTATCGCTTCGCACAGCTTTACTTTTCTTGTTTAGTTGATTCTTAACTTTGTTTTTATACAAGATAAATTTGTCGATTGCCTCATCCTTATTTTTAAGTAAGTATACATAAAAATATCTAGTGCAATCGTCAATAAACGTGATGAAATATTTGTTGCCACCTCTTGTTAGGTGTGCTTTTAAATCACATATGTCGGTGTGAATTAAACCAAGGGTTTCAGTTATTCTTTCAACCGGTTTAAATGATGGTCTTGTAAGTTTTGCTTTAACGCATGTTTCACATTTAAAGTTTGTGTCAATATGGAATGTAGGTATGCATTTTAAATTTATTAAACGATGAATAGAATTATAATTTATATGTCCTGGTCTACCATGCCAAACATTTGAAGACTCAAGCATATAAATAGAAGTGGTAGTCTTATTCATTTCACTTTTGACCACATTTACATTCAACTTAAACATACCATTGATGGCATAACCCTTCCCCACATACATTTCACGCTTAGTAAGAACAAAGTTGTCCGACTCAAACACTAAACGAAAACCAAACTTATTAAGAAACCATCCCGAAACAAGATTCTTACGAATCTCCGGGACATACAAGGTGTTGCTCAAGGTGAGTTCCTTCCCGGAAGTCATCTTCAAGATCATATTTCCTTCATCTTTGATGTCGGTCGTAGCTTTGTTACCCATATAAATCTTTTCATCACCCTTAACTTCTATAAAAGTGCTAAAAAGGGTCTTGTCACCACACACATGATTGGTAGCTCTCGTTTCAATAAACCATCCATGTGGGTTGTCTCCCACGAGGTTGACTTCTTCCACCATTGTTGATAGCTCGGTGATCATTGCCACAAGTGGTGCACCATCTTCATCCACTATATGCGCACGCTCATGCTTGGGTTGCTTGCATTGATTAGCCCGGTGCCTCGTTTCATTGCAATTGTTGCAAATTCCTTGGAAAGGTGGAGGTGGAGGTTTCTTTTTCACAACCCTTTTCTTGGTCTAAGGTTCATCTTTGGTTTCCCAATTGGCTTTTTCCCTTTACCTTTATGACCCCTTGATGACTGCCTATATAACCCCAATTGGGGTTTTGAGCCATTTTGTTATCTTCTTCAATTCGAAGAGGAATAATAAGTTCATCCACAATCATCTCCTTATGTTTGAGCTTAAGATAATTCTTAAACTCTATCCAACTAGGAGGTAACTTTTCAATCATGGCTGCAACTTGGAACGTGTCATTGAGAGGCATCCCCTCAGCATGAATTTCATGAAGTATAATTTTTAACTCTTAAATTTGGTTAATCACAGTCTTGTCATCAACCATTTTAAAATTAAAGAACCAAGCCACAATAAATTTCTTTCTACCGGCATCCTCAGTTTTATACTTCTTGTCTAAAGACTCACATAGTTCTTAGGAAGTCTTTATATTGCAATACACGTTACATAATGAGTCACAAATACCATTCAAAACGTAATTACGACACGTAAATTCTGAATGCTTCCAAGCATCAATGGCACCAAGGCTTGAGCGTCATTCCCTTCTTTAGGTAGGGGAGCAGTTTTCTCCAAGAACTATGCTAAATTCAAGGTGGTCAAGTAGAAGAACATCTTCTGTTGTCATCTTTTAAAATGGACACCCGTGAACTTTTCGGGTTTTTCAGCGTGGTTTGCCATGGTGGTCGCTCCCATAGTAGTTGCAGTCAAATGGGCTGATAAAGAGGAACTCAAAGCACTAGAAGACATGTTGTTGCTGTTTGACAGAAACAGTTTAGGTTAGAACAATTATAAACAAAACTGAAATAACAAACAAAATTGGATCAAATTTTTCAAACTATTTTTAGAATTCTATAAAATTCAACGAGAGATGTTCTAAGTCCAACTTTAAAAATCACCCGTGAATAAGAAAGTGACAACAATTAAACAATTACACTTTTAAAACCACAAACAAAATTGGATAAAAATTTTCAAAATATTTTTCAAAATTCTATAAAATTTCAACGAGAGATGTTCTAATTTCAACTTCGAATATCACCAGTGAATAAGAAAACGAAAACAGTAAAAAATTAAACTTTTAAAAACACACACACACACACACACACACACATATATATATATATATATATATATATATATATATATATATATATATATATATATATATATATATATTATAAATTGAACGGTGTTTTTAAAATTTATTTTAAGTTTGTAGGAACCGTACATATAAATTAAACTAAAATAATTTTTATTAATATAATCAATACAAATGAACATAAATTAACAATTACAATTCTCTTTACAAATGTAAATTCCCTGGAGAACTCATTTTGTTTCCTAGGGCACAACAGCCGAAGCACTTAGTACTGTCGGGATTAATCTAGAACCCGAACTTGTTTGTAGAAGAGAAACTAGAGAGATGGAGGATGTTTAGAGAGCCTGTTCGTTGCAGGTACTCGAGTTGTGTTGGTGTGTTTTCTTCTGAGGCACCCTAAGTATTTATAGTGAAATTCAAACTGTAATAGCCACTCAATCATCACTCAACCATTTAACTCAAAATCATAACTGCTCATTTAATTCATCATTAACAGTCGCCTGTTTTGATCAATACGTAAGTGAAACTGTTACGAGTCATAATTCTAATTCTGACCGCGCACCAAGGTCAGTCGCGCCTGACCAGACCCTCAAACCAACATTCAAAAATACTAAGGCGGCGATGCGAGTGTGCGAAGTGCAAAGTGCGTCATCAAAGCACCCACATGCCCACGCTGCGCGCGTGTGCGAATGCGAATGCGAGTGTGAGCTAGGGGTGCGTGCTTCGCAGCCTTCACGAATCCACTTAGTGTGAAACTTTAGGAAACAATATAGTCAAGAGGTTATAGAATATAAACCATTTTACATTCTTTCTTTCCTCCAATGTGGGACAACTTCCCACACCATTAATTCCTAATGTCATTCAACACATTAATTTTCATTCAACACATTAATTTATTAACTCAAATATTAATATCCGTATTAATATCATCAATAAATTTCCAACAGAAATGTGAGTAGAATATGTGTAAAAATGGTTTGAGAAAATGTTTATATATAGGGTTGATTTTTTTAAAGAAAAATTAGATGCACAAAGGGTGGGTGGTGTATCTTTCCCGATAACTATGTAGTTTTGTTGGCTTGTCATTAGAATTTTTGACTCGTATTTCAAGTACTTATTTATACTATTGTCTTTTTTAGACAGCGAGTTAGTGGTTGGTTGTTAATTTCATCACGTTAGGAATATTCGTGAATGTCAAGATTTGAACCTTAGACGTTCAAGAGAGGCAAACTCTCACACCTCCCTCTTGACAAAAGATAAGAGCCCTAGAATTATACCTCGCTTTAGCTTCCAAATTGGTTGAGCCACACCTACAATTCAGTTGTATGCATGTTGCTTGGTATATACAACTTAGATTTTCGATTATCTAATCTCTCTGATTTTACAGATATTCAACTTATTCTCCAGATTATGCCTACCCAATGGTATGTTTTTTTCTTACTAGCTAAGTTGTTACTAAAACATTGTGTTAATTCATAATAGTGATGTTTAATTTGATTGACATATGACTATATCCAGAGTTACTATAACGTATATGGAGCTACAAATGGGCAATATCCATTTTATGGGGCAAGTGTTGGTGCAACTAGTGGTGGAATGATTACAGCAGCTGGTGCAGCAGCTGCACCCACCACCTTCTACTCGTATCTGAACATGACAGAAGGCGGTCATGGTAGCTACACCCCTGGTCAAAGCTATGGTGTGTACCCATACTACCAGTATTCCTCCATGAACTCTACTATTGGATACCCGCAACAGTATGGCATCTCGATCTCTCTCGGGGCTGCTTCTTCATTGCAACCTGCAGGTTTGATTTGCATGATAATTAAGTTTATTAATATTTCTTAACTAAGTTTTCTCTCTTATCTGATTATACCGCAACAAATCACCTGGTATATACATATTTTTTATATATTTACACTCATAATTAAAAATGATAAAAATTACCAAGTATACACATTGTTCTAATATTTTTGACAATTTGCTTGTTGTGTCACAGGCATAAACATTGTTCTACCGTTGCCCGCTACTCATCATTAAGAGATTCAAGAATTGCATTGATCAAACCAAGATCTGCATGCATTTCCTTCATGTTATCAAAGTCTTTTCATATGAAAAGAAAACCCGACCTTTGGCCCAACCATGGTTATCTCTTTCGTTTTGTCACTTTCATGGAGCCCTTGATATTGTCTATCAAGACCATCCAAAGCATGCAAACAAACCCCCCATAAGGGTTAAGTACCATCACCACAATTGGACATTTTTCTAACCTTTCTTGAAAGGGCAGGTCCCCTACAAGAGAAGGACACCCACAAAGCATGTGCATGTGCATCTCACCAACTTATGGCTATGGAAAAAGCTTTATTAGTTGGAGAATTTTTTTATAAAAGAACTAAGACATCTAATATCAACTCATTTCATCTTGAATGAAAAGAAATTTCAAATGCTTCAAAGTTCCAAATTTTACAAAAGATGTCTTTTTATACATATATAGTTTAATCATGGGCATTGAATATGCTCTAAGTTTTTGTTTTCTAAACTTTAACCCTAGTCTTAGATTTTTTCAAAACTTGGCTAGCATGTCATGGATAAAACATTTTATTTTCATGAGCTTTTGTTTTATAAAACCATCATATGTTTTTGGGCCTAAGAACATATGATGTTTTCATTTTCAATTCTACTTTAAATTTGCTTTGGCTAGAAGAAGGTTGTTTTAGCCATGTGACTAAATAATATTAGCACACGTAGTTGTAGTGCATTTAGGTTATTTTCAAGTTTGTTCCAACTTTTTAGCTAGGTAACATGAGCTTCGTGAATGGAAACAAAGCTCAAATGCAACTGAAAGTAATCGGGGAGAGATATTTTCAGTCTTACGGCTTATGATCTCTAACACATCAACCATGGTTAGGACTTTGGTCAACTTTTTCCCCTCTCTATCTAGATGGATCTTAGCTTTTACCTTGAGATAAAACTTGGCACTTTTTATGTTATGCATTCATGATCTAAGGTTTGAACATGGGATGTAACTAGGAATTAACTCTACTTAAATGTATTACTCTCTCTCAATCAATGGTGATTGAGATGAGCCACTACTTACTTTTACTTCCAATTGGAGATTCCTTTAATTATCTTTTCCTTGCTAATTTACCATTTCCCAATTTTCAATTCATATATTTATTTTATACATTTTAATCGATAGGATTTAATACAAACCTATGTTAGCTTAGAAATCATACTTTTTGACATTTAGAATCAAGAAACAATGTTATTATTGTATGCCCATTAAATATACCATAAATCAAATATATTTTTCTTTAATATATGTATAAAATTGTCATATTTTTTTAAGTAATAACATTTTTTAAAAATGTTAACAACCATATACGATACAATTATGTTATTTTACAACTTACATGTCTTATTATCATGTTTTATGAAAATTATTCGTCATGTTATGCAATTTACGTTGTGTTGTACGTTATAATAGCAAAATATATTCGTCTTGTTGTACGAAATAACCTAGCAATTTGCGAATGTGTCGTAAAAGTGTGAACATTTGCCACTATTTTTTTGTGTTATAAAATTTCATTGAAAATCTACTCTATTTCTAGTAGTAAATCAGTTTGTTGAAGACATATCAAACCGTATGTCTAGCGCCCTATGGTTCTTTTTTATCTCCAAATTAAAGATTTTATTTGTTGTTTAGTTTATGAACCGCCTGAAATCAGATGGGACCATTCAATAAATTGTGATGATATAACATTACCCAATAATATGTTGTAATGTTACATAATTTAAAATTTTAAGAGTAAATCCCTCCCTTGCTGAAAGTTACATTTTTAAGGCGCAATAAGCCTAAGTCGTGAAACGATCAACCATACTACTTGTGTGTTTGATGCAACAACTTTAATTTTTCATCGATCTGATTTTGGTTTAAAGAGATTAAAAGTTGTTAGTAAAGGTTTGGCTAAACATGACCTAATAATGTCAAAACTTGAATTACTAGAGGTGATTTGTATAAAGTTGTTGAAAGTTATATATGATGTATAAATGAATTCTTCATAACTACAGTTTCAGATTTTATCACTAAGTCTTTAATACTTCAATACAACTTTCTAAATGTATTTGTATAATAATGTGTATTCCTTCTATCTTCTCATGTATAAGTTTGTTGTTGATATATGGTGTAACTTATGTGTACATATATGTTAGGTAGTTATATAATTACACTATTTTCTGTTATATACGTATTGTTTTTGTGTTAGTTAGTTGCTTGTAATTTCTCATGGATCATATTTTTCTACATATAGGTGGCCATAGTTTGTAACTTTGAGTCAGTGATACTTTCAGAAGGAAAAAAAGTACAAATAATAACTAAGTTTCCTAATTCTTTCATTTAAGTCAAGTTGAAAAAAATAATCATTAAGCATCAACCAAAATTCATACAGTTTCATTTTAATAACTCACTCTTAAAAATCAAAACATTTCTAAAAAAACCATAAATGTTAAGAATAATAAAAATGGAGTCGTTGTTATAGTTAAAAAGTGTAATAATTTTATTGTAATGATACTATTGATTATTTTATTAACTAATCCCTTAAATATTAGGATGGTAGGGTCAAATCACCTCTATTCTGGTGGAGAAGGGTGATTTGACAATTTAGCCGCCAGAAAACACCCTCCAAGGCATTCCACTTTGGGAAAGCGATGGTGATGAGCGGTTGAGCTTCACCAAGGCTACCGTTTCATAACGGTTAAATTCGAGCCCACTCAAGTAGTTTTCCTTAATTTTGTAATAAGTAATTCATTAATATGTTGCTTTCCTTAATTTTGTAATTTTTATTATTAATGGAATGCATTTTCTGTTTAGGAATTACTTTTATTAAAGAAGTTCATTTTAATTATTTATTTAAATAAATTAGGGAAGCTAGAGACTAGTGCAATGCTTTAGAGAAGGGAAAGATGGATTAGAGAAAGTGATTTAACTCTGATGTAAAAGAAAGAAAAAAGGTTGAAAGAAGTTGGAGAAGTTGGCGACAACATTCCATCCTTATAATATAGGTTTTGAAGATAAAAAATAATAATCTTTAAAAGTGATAGCAAAGAATAGAAGAGGGGGAAAACACACACTTATATCAATATTTTAGAAGAACTACCAAAAAAAGACTATAAATTAATAATAATTTTGATTTCTGATGAATACAACTTAGAGCATTCATAGGTCATTCATTTTCAACTCTACAACTTAACTAAAAAATATTATATTTAAATTTATCTTTTATTTTCTAAAAACATTTCATTCTCTCATTCTACTCCTATTCAGTTAAACAAATTTTTATTTTTATTTTTTATTAAAATATTTTAAATTTATTTCTACTCACATCCACTCATATAATAAATAAAACAAGAATACGAGGGATGAATATTGATCCACCAAATATATGAGGGATTAGTTTGTTTTCCTCTAAAAATTATAGGGATGAAATATAAAGATGGGATGGAACGAAGTAAGTTTTTAAGTTATTTTTGTGAAAATATGAAAATGTGGTTAGGAATGAGTCAAAACTGCTCGGTCATTAATGTTCCAATCCTTCTATATTTCCTTCTATATTTTAACAAAAGAAGTCCAAAAATTAACAAAAAATATGTGAAAAAGAAATAGGGTCTTCATGTGCTTCACTTTGATTGTTTATATCCTGTAGACCAATAATAATGTCTTCACTTTATGTAGCCTTCAATTGCTAACTATCTGCTCAAACACCAATGCTTACTAACAAACAAAAGAATTAGGTAAATCCCAAGTGAGATTCAACTGGTAATCACAAAAAAACCAGTAAAAACAAGATTCGAAGCTAATGTCAAAGATTAACTGCATGTTTACCACTGTCTACATACTCATCTCATATTATCATATTTGGTTTTTGTAGTTTGTTATGATTTAAAAGCATACCAAAACATTACCAAACATACAATTGTGTGAGTGCTCACGGCCCGTTTAACTTATTAGTCAGCACCAAGAAGATGAACAATTAAGTGTCGCTAAAAGTGGACGATAGAATGTTTCTGGGCTAGCACAGTTTGGCACCAATAACACCACTATACCCAACAACAATACGATTGACATTATAATCCATTAGCATTACATATTTACAAAGTTAAACACATAGTCGAGACTATGAAAGACAAGATTAATAGTTCAATGATCTTAAATGCTGCCCAGGCTTTGGTTACATAATATATCTTCTTCTCCATATGTTCAGCAATACCCATTTTCTTTATAATGATTTAAAGAAACTTTAAGTGCCAAATCTCGTTGATCATCGGTTTATGCAGCAGCCTCTAAAGAAATTTTGATATTGGCTTGTGGCTGTGTGCTGTTTTCTGCTTGTAGCTATAGGCATATCAAATACCTCTTACCTTAAGTCTTAA
This sequence comes from Flaveria ramosissima, assembly GCA_025215565.1. Lineage (NCBI taxonomy): Eukaryota > Viridiplantae > Streptophyta > Magnoliopsida > Asterales > Asteraceae > Flaveria > Flaveria ramosissima. The sequence goes on from CM046045.1 coordinate 33,149,783, forward strand.
TTCTGTGCTTGATGATGTGGCTAGCTTTGGGCTTGAACCCGTGCTGAACTTGAACTTACGCACCAGGATCACAAAAACGGGTAAAAGTAGCATGTAAAGTGCACCCATGATAAAGGGTGCCAAAACGAACCACCCCAACAACTGCAACATGTTGATCAAATCGTTAAATGTGGCAAATTTAACCCATTTTGATGGGTATATGTTTTATCTTAAACGGGTCAATCTAAAAGAAAGAAAAATAGTTAAAGGGTAACATGTTGAGCACAGGCTAAAAGTAGCCTAATGTCCGTTTTAAATGCACATAACATCGTAAATTGTTCTTTATTTAAGATTGGGATTATTGTTGGTTTGGTAATCATATCATTAGCATAACTATTTACAAACAAAAATGGAACATACCGCATTGAGGATGCTTCGAAAGATTTCTGTTGAAGCTTTACCGGTCAATACCTTCTTTAAAGCATCAGATGTCAAAGGAAAATGAGCTCCACCGGTAACAAACTCACCAAACCGTAAGAACACCACCATCAGACTATATCAGTAAAACAAAATTTAAGAATTAAGATTTATTACGGGAATAAAAGATGATATCGAATATAAATGCATCAAGAAACTAAAAAAATGTAAAAATGCAACATATTACTGGTTTTAAGAAAGCATATTACACTTCACCTCAGCTCTAATGGAGTGGCAACAAAATTTGCCAGCATAACAGTTGGAGCATTTACAGAAGCCCCGAGCGCTGCTATTGCCAGCCCACAGAGGAACACCGTCACCCCTGTTACAAAATATATAAGATACCCAAAATGGTTAGAACTAATTATAAATAATTACCAAAATACCACAATAAACATAAGATGGCAAAAATGCACAATTATTATACATATACAGAAGATGACACTACTTAAACAACTCTTAAAAATCACAATCAAGAAATCATGTAGTATTAAAGTTAATGTTTTCTTCAGTCCTAAATTACACTTAGAAGTTAAAATGCTTTGATTTCAATTCATCACTTGAACTTCCTTGATGGAGTGAAAGAAAGTACAGATTTACAGATTACAATTTAAGATTTGGAATGTTTTACGCATTTATCATCTTTCTTCTACAATTCTTCACATCTTCATTCTTATGTTCTCATCGACAAATGAGAAACTCCCTTACATATACACCAAAGTTCTGATAATCATACTTCTCTTGATTGCACAAAGTTCATCGCTTGAACCCTTTTAGAAGAGCTTTTACAATTTCAATTCTACCTTACAAGTACAAGAACAATCATGTTTTTGACTTTTTGATGAAATAATAATAGCTTAATCCCAATTTTTTCTAGGTTTTACGTTTTACACACCATAAACATTCCATTCCAATCTCAACAAGTATAAAGGTACATAGAGTTGGTCTATGTAACAACATAAATCAAATCTTTAGCTTTAATTCTAATGCATATATAGGAATTTGAATCAGAGCATACCAACAATTGGGAACACTCCTAACGAAATGCCAAGGGCAGTGGAGAATGCAAGTTGCTTAGGCTCTACTCCCCTGAAATCAAAGTGTCATATTATCAGTAAAAAGCAGTCAATATCAGCCAAAAACAGGTATGTCTCAACTAAATCTCAGCTACGACGAGTTTCTCCTTTAACCCCTTGAAGCCCACCCGTTCAACACAAGGCCGCAAGCCACATTTTACCTGGTCTCATTGGTTAGCAAGTTATAAGTTGAGTTTTCTGATGACAGGTTCTCAGTGTCATCAAAAACAATCACGGTTATAATAAAGTGACCACATGTATATAAAAACAATCATAAGATGACTACCAAACCAAATACCAATATTTTTTTTGTTTTGGACTGGCGAACACACTCAGCAAGATTAAAAACCACAAGCAATTAATTAGGATTACACCACTTTACCATCGAGATGTCCCTTGAAAACAAATACCAATAATATTAAAGTTGTGATTCATGAATAGAGCCCCAAAACAGGCATACTTTTATGGGAATCAAATCAAAGTCTAATAATAAGGGAATATTTATCCATTGATCCCAACAGTAATCCTTCTTAACAAAAAAATAATATTCAAAGGTAAGAACAGTTTACACAAACATACATTCTAAATTCATAAAAACAATATGTTTCTTTAGTTAAACCTGAGTTAACATGAGCTCTATAGCCCCACCCAATACATCACATTTCATCAATTAGGTATCTAATGAGGTACACAACACATGAACACTGAAACTAAATCAATTAGTTCTTTACCTTCGAAGAATCTGTATGAACGGATCAACAACCTTCTTATGAACCCAAGAACCAATTGCTCCGAGCCCCCTTTTCGTCGAATTCGACATTTATATGATCAAACAACAATCTTGATTCCGATTCCGATTCCGATTCGAACTGTTGAAACTCTTCGTGTAATCGATGAACCAATGAGGGGAAGTTATATAGCTTACTGAATCAAAGAACTAAAGACCCACACAGTTTTCAATCGAATGTTGAAGAAGGTGAATTTGGTTCCTACGAAAGTGGTGAAATTGGATTCAAATTCAGAGGGGGGGCTTCAATTGTGTTTGTATTGTAGAAAAAGGGGAATCTTTTTCCCGTAAACAAGTCGGATCTTGTGACTCGATTATCGATCTTGTTGGGTGTTTGTTTCGATACTGTACGTTGTTTGTTTATATGTCACGTCACTATCGATCTTATCTTCTTTTGGATGTTTGTGTTGCATTTCAGCCACAAAACCATAAGCAATGTTCATTTGTACCCAAAAATAAATAAATAATAAATTACCATTTGTATCGTTAAAATTTTCTTATTTTAATCGTATGCATTACTCTATAATAAAAACACAACGGGAATGAATAGTAATTTAGAGAATTAGGACCGTCGGTTTTTAATGTACCGTGAAAAACACAACGGGAATGAATTGTTTGTTTATATGTCACGTCACTTACGTTCTTTGACTTGCGAACCCTAGGTGGCGATGTGGTGGTCATCCTGCTTTTCTAGTTAAAGTTGGTGTTGTTTCCTTTATCTTTGTTGACCCCAACAAGCCGTTGGAATGATGATTAGACAATGAATCTTATGTTTGTGGAAGGAACGATGATGGTGGTAGTTTGAGTTAGAGAGGGTTATTGGGATGATGAAGGTGACCACTCTCAAAGGTTTGGTTTATTCTTAGTTGTTGATTCAAACGATTCAAAATCGATTGATTGTGAATCATTTCTTTTGGTTTTGCAGGAACCTTTTAAGACTCTATAGTTTCAATCACTAAATTTGTTTTCTTCATTCACTTATGGATTTGCCTTTTGCTCCTGGTTAGATACTACTAAGGTGAGGTTCTTACTGCCTTTTGCCTTTCTTCTAAGTCATATGAAACTGATTTTGTTGTTTATTTGTTCAATTGTTGAAAGGACTTTACTCTTGAATTCATTTTAATTTAGTATTTTGTTAGTAATCTATTTTAGTGCCTTATGATTTTGTTAGGACTTTAGCATTTGATACTTTGCTTTAGACCTAAGCACTAAATATTTAAAATTTACTTATTTCATAGGAACGAACTTAAAATCAGTTACCTATAACGACTTCAATGAAGAAAGTGTTATCCATGGAGATCATTCAATAATAGTGTTGTTTTCCTATTTGTCCTTCAATGAAACAGACCTTTTAAGTAACTTATATCATTTATCATGGAGTGGGTGAATAAGGGATTTTGGTGTTATGAATAAGTTCTTCTAAACTTGCATTTAGAATTTTGGATTAATTATATGCACAGCTCCCCTTTGTGATGATAATTTTAGTTTAACATCTTGATGTGGCTTGATTGGTTAAGCATATTAGTTATTATGCATATTAGTAGTTATCAAGGAACACAAAATTTATGTATTCTAAACAATGAAGAGGGGATGTTGTTTTTGTTGGGTTTGATGTTGCAATAAAGATGATTTATTATGTTGAAAAAATTGTTATTTGGTGTATCAGGGGTTAATCTCACAAAAGAGACAAGCTAATTAAGATTAGTTTTATTCTTCATTATATCTTTTAAAAATTGATCCCAACAGTTTATATATGTATTTTGCAGTAGCAACAAAGTTTATTTCTATTTGACCCACAATTTAACAAAAGAACAAGAGTTGGGATAAATGACACGCTAAATGTTGCCTCTAATCTTTAACAAAAAGTGGGCATTTCATGAGTTTGTCGTTTTTGTAAATAATAGATAAAGTAATGGCATTTTGTTTTATGTTTTAGGTGTTCATCAGTATCACAGACTTTGCACCACTCTACATGGATGATCACGACACAAGAACTATAACCCAAGAAGTAATTAAGCATAGTTGGTTATTGGCTATTGATTATTGCTTATTGATCTTGGTTGTCGCTAATTAATTAGCTTGATGATTTATGTATTCTTTTAGGTGGCAATATTATTTAAACTAGTGTGTATCACCCGCGCTACGCGGCGATGACGAACTGATTTTTAACAATATTTAAATGGAAACGTAGATGGAATAAATAAAATATATATAATATTTGACTTGTTCGGTATTAATAAAGTTTATATCAAGATATAGATAAAATAAACATTTTTTTGTATTCGAAATTATTTAAAAATCTTGTCGAAATAAAAACAAACACTCTACAATGAGATATTTTAAATTTTAAAAATATTGTATTTTAAAAGTTATAATAATAACACAAAAAATATATAAGACTAATTATAATAAAAAATATAAGAGCAATAAAAATATTCAATGTAAACTATTTCAATCATCAAAGTAATATTAAGGGTTATTTATGTATAAAAGGGTTTTGAAGGAGTAGTGTGTAATTAAAAGAAACTAAAGGTTTGTGGTCAAAATAATAGTCTATAAACTATATTGTAGCTAACATTCATCTTTTATATAGATAGATAATGTATATGCTATTATATTTTAATTGTTTAGTTGCTTATGGTCGTATAAGCCTATTATTTGATCAAACGTTGATATTTCTGCATTATATAGCTTGCTGAGCTAGATGAAATTAGCGAGGTTTATAGACGTGATGTTAGGTTGGTGTTTTCTTTTGCATATATAAGTTTTTTCGGTTGTGCAAATTTAAATGACCAAGTCAAAGAATCCAGACTAGAAACATCTATGGAGAAACTCTTTTACAAATCCGACTTTTCCATTGTAGAATTTACAGCGTTTATTGGCTATGTAAATATAACTAACTTTTATACAATTTGCATGGGCTGCAAAAGGAACTCACGACCAACCAGACTAACAAACGTAACCGTACGACGTTAGTGCTTTGGGTTTAATGACATGGCACAACGCGCTAGTGAACATTACTAGTTACCATGAATTTTCGAATTTATCGGTATTTGGTAAATTATTGTGTTTTATTCATATTAAGCATTTAAACGTTAGATTTTGAAAAATTTACGTGTCAATATATTCTATCTAATTTAAATAATACTAATTATCAACTTTTGAATGCATTAATTGTTGTACTATATGTATAAAATGATTGTACATACCTTTTTTTCTTTTAGTTTTTTTGTTTTAAACCCAATAAATTTACATATTTCACAATTTATCCCCTAAATAATTTTTTCACTTTCAAATTTGATTCCCAAAAAATTTATTTTTACAAACTTTTTGATTAACGGTCTAAATTTTTAGAGTTAACACGCCGTAACGTACACGTTTGGTTCAAAGTTGTTACTCTTATGTTTTCCCATTTAACATCCGCGTTGTAACATGCGAGTCCTAGATCGACTTAGTTATTATTTTTAATGTTTTAGATTTCATGTGCGTGGTTCAACGTTTTTACGTCTACTTTGCGTTTGTTTTTAATTTTCCGGTGGTGATGGTTGCCGACGGTGGTGTGACATTGATGCTAGTTGGTATGGTTTTACGCCACCCGCCGCAACACGGAGGGCGTAATACTAGTTTTTTTTAAAATTTTTCGTAAGTATATGGACGCGAATCTAAAATAATAAAAATAATAATAACAATAATAATAATAATAATAATAATAATAATAATAATAATAATAATAATAATAATAATAATAATAATAATAATAATAATAATAATAATAATAATAATAATAATAATAATAATAAATAATAATAATAAATAAATAAATAAATAATAGTACAATTACTAAATTGTACAATACATTAAATATTAAAGAAAGGTTGTTAACTTGTCGCTTTCTAGTTCATATTATTTTAAATTTTATCTTACAATCATTTCTAATCTATACTATATATAAAATATAGAAGAAGAGTATCTTAAAAGTATCATAAAATTAAAAACAATTACTTAATTCAATGCATAATATACAACAAATTTTAAGGGTAAAATAGTATTTATAACATTATTTACAGATTACCCTCTATAATTAGTTAAATAATAACCCAACATTTACAAACACTTACATAAAATTTTACATTATCTACCAATAAACAAAAAAAAACTTAATTTGTTTAAAGATTTCAGCTATATATTTTAATTCATCACGTTTAAAAACTTTTTAAGACTACAACTGTAACTTGTGTTTTTCTTAAACGTTTTGGTGTAAACTTTTGCTAAACTAATCTGTATTTTATGAAGTACAATAAGTTAATGCGTAAATATACAAGTGCCGGATGTAAAATATTACAAGAATTACATAGTACACTTTTGTAAAAATACTACAAGAATTACAAAATATTAAAAACACGTGCCGGATGTAAAATATCGTCCCGCCGCATTGCGCGGACACCCTTCTAGTCTTTTATCAATTATCACTAATAAGACCTGAAAGACACATATATGAGTTTGAAGACCAAATCCATAAATAAATATATTATATATACTCTGAGCTTATGTTTATCGATACATATATATTAATATATTTAGTTAATTTCAATTTTGCTCCCTGAGGTTTGATAAAAAAACTATTTTCCTCCAAAAGTTTTAAAACATCAATTTCAATCCAAAAGTTTTATTATTTGTTTCAATTTTAGTCTAAAAGTTTTATTATTTTGTATTCAAGATGAAACAACTAATGTAATTTTTGGACGAAAATTAAAACAATTGTAAAACTTTTGGAAGTAAACTAATATTTTTTATTTTTAGGAAGAAAATGGTTAATCATGTTAAACCTTGGGGAGCAAAACAAAATTTAACTCTAATATATTTTAGACCTTAAATTTGTTTGTTATTTATCTAAAAAACATATAACTAATTCCTGAATTTGATTATACTTACTAGTTCAAGGAAAATCCCTTTTAGAGGATATATTATTAAGAGTTAATTACATGATTGGTACTTGTGATTTGCTCATATTGCAAACTGATCCCAGCTTTTGAAAAAGTTTACATCATTGGTCCGAATTGCTTGCAAACCGTAATACGATTGTGTCACATCCCGGCGGAAGCGTGAAATGCTTAGGGTGTGACTTGATTGCTCAGAACTCATTGATTCACAAATTTTAACCAAATATCACGTAAACACAACATATTTCATAACATAACATAACAAATTTTAACTAATATCATATAAGCATAACATAATTCATACTTAACATAGAGGTTAGGATTACATTAATTCATGATAGTCAAAATTTGAAATAACATAATTGCAGGATCGGGTTTGTCACTTAAACACTTGTGATTCTCTCAAACTCGCTTATAATAACACTCAAATGAGATGAAGCAATGCCTTTTACAAGAGTTGATAATAATATAATAAGTAATCAGAGGAACAAGCAGAAATATATTTTCAAGGTACTTGTATATATTACTTCTCAACTCAAGATTACAAGACACTTACAAGCATAAAACAAGAGTTACAATGAGAAACTATATATACTAGATCCTACAGCCGGTTATACTTGATACCAGCTGGAAACCTACGACTAAAGCATATACTACAATGCTATAGTTAAGGTATCTTAGATAAAGTATTATCTAAGATATGGTAGTCATGACATGTCCATGACTTACCTTTTGTCACCAACTAAAGATGACAACTGTACTTAACATAAAAAGGTAAACAGTAGATTAAAGTATGGTCAACTACATGGCTTTTGAGAAAACGCTATGCAGTATATCAGAGATTTGCAGCGGAGTGTCAGACAGGCCATACTTATGTCCACTGGATAATAGAAGTGTCTTCCGAAGGTTAACTGGCTTCGGAAGAACAAGTTCTTCCAAAGCCACTTATACTTCGGAAGATGCTTCTATGCTTCCGAGGCTTTGAGGACTTCTTGTACTTCGGAAGTTGACTTCAGATCTTTGTCTTTAAGTCTTGATCTTCGGAAGTAGCTTCTTTGTCTTCGGAAGTTGGAGTTTTCCTTCGGAAGTGTATTTTACACTTAGACTTCGGAAGAGCTCCTTCTTCCTTTGGAAGTTCTATACTTGGCTTCGGAAGTCCTTTGTATGTTGTACTCAAAATCTTCTAAGTGACTTAGTTTTGGTTGCAACAGCCTCTCTAGATCCAACAAACTCCCCCTAGGCTGATGCTACCAAAACTTCACTTATTTCTGCTTCTCAAAGCTTTCAGCACCAGGGACAAAAGATATTTGTCTGTCTCTCTGTTCTTCCCGGAAGTAGTGCTGAGAAGCTTGTACAAGTCATTCGTGGATAGGAGATCCAGTCTATCACTTTGAATGACATGTACCCTCTGTTGTGACCCCTTGAAGAGAGTTAGTTGACGGGAGTTATAGTCATACTCCCATCTAACTATGGTCTCAAGTTCAGGACCTTCAACCATTTGAAGAAAGGCTTTGCCTTTGGTTGCTGATCCTTTCCTTTCCTCCTCCTCTCTCAGTTTCAACTCCTCTTCAACCTTGCTTCTAGCAGTAAGCTCGGCCATATGAAGGCTGCCTAGATGATTTCTAATGTGGGCAGCTACATCGGAGTTTGAAGGGTTGGAGAATGGTTTCTCTGCTAACTCAGCAATGTCAAATCTGCTTAAGTGTAGCAGAGATGAGGCATTCAGCCTGTTAAGCTCTCCATTCTCTCTCTCAACAACAAAGTTGTGAGAAGAGTCTTCGAACCTCCACTGGATTATCTTCTTTCTGGGTACAGGAGGTTGTCTTGGTACCCTATCTCCTTTCTTTGTATCCAGTAGAGTCACCAGCTTTCTCCTCAGCTTCTTTTCTTCCTCATTCAATGTATCTGAATTGAGGCCAAGGAGTTTTGCAGCTTGGTCCAAAGTTCCTCTGGGCAGGTCAAGAAATTCATCTCTTATGAGGGAACTTGAGGATCCATCAACATAAGTCAGGTTGACTGAATCCTCCTCACAGGAGATGTCACTCAGAGTTGTACAGTTGATGAGCTTAGTCTTGACTGCCTTGAATTCCTCCATAGAGAGATGTTTGGAAGGCTGAGGGGATGGTTTGATTGGTTGTTGGGTAGGTTTAGGAGTTTGGGTTCTGGCTAAGGTTTTGGGTTGGATGATGGGTAGTTTAGGTGGTTGAGGTGAAGAGGTTGGTAGGTGTGATGGTGTAGGTTCAGGGGTGAATGGTTCAGAAGTGGGTTCAGTTTTGATTGGGAAGGGAAAGGGTATAGGTTCAGGTTGAGGTTGGGTTTGGATTTTGGATTGAGAGGTTGCTTTGAAGGTCATCCCATGTCCCCTTCTATACATCTCTTTTCTTCTCCCCGCACGAATGTCAGCCTTGATGTCACTGACATGTTGTTGGAGAGTCTTCTCAGACATGGGACCCACCTGCCTGCCAGAGAAGCCGTGAGCTTTGAGATAACTCTTCATCCAAGCTTTCTCACCTATCTTCTTGGCGGCAGACAGTCCATCTTCTTCTTCTTTCTTCCTCTTCTCCACAAGCTTCTCCCTTGCAGCTTTCTTTCTCTCCTTCTCCATTTGATATTGCTCTTTGTTGAAGAGCCATAAGATCGTATCACTGTTGTGTGGAGACAACTCCTCTTGAGAGAATCCTCTGGAGAGTAGGAAAGTGATCCTTTCTCTCCTGAGCTGCAGATCAGCTTCCCTTTCCTTTCTCTGCCTTTCCTCTTCTAAGGCCAACCTTGCAGCCTCTTCTTTTTGCTGTTTTTGCAGCAAGGTTGCCTTTTCCAGCTCTATCAACTCCTCTAATGGTAGCAGGAGTACATCTTCAGAAGCAACCCCTAGACTGACAAGTCTGTCTATAACTTCTACCCTTCTTCGATTGTTGACTGCCTCCTGGTTGGCTGCAGCTGCTTTGGTACTTGCAGCTAACAGTTTCCCAGTTGGTAGTCTACCTTTCCTTTTGAGCTTCTCCAACCTCTCTTCTTCCTGAAGCTCTTCCGAAGTCATCTTCCTCTTGCCTTTTATGTCTTCGGAAGTGCTAGACTTTGGGGGTTCTTGGATAGAAGATCCAGGTTGGGTGGTAGAGGTAGGAGCTGGAGTCAATGCAGATGTTAGAGCCAATGGTTGGCTGAGAAAGTCCTCCCTATTAACCTCAGATGCAAGTTCCAGAATTTCATCTGTGACTATTAGATCATCGGAAAGAGAAAATAGTCCTTCCGCAGTAGCAATCTCAGCTTTGGAAGTTTGAGCTTGTTCTTCCGAGGCTTTGAATTGTGCTTCGGAAGTCTGTGAAAATACACCTTCGTCCCAACTGTTTCAGTTGCTGGGCCATCAGTCCTAGTTTCCCTTTCGAAATTAATCTCAGGTTCCACTTGGGCCTTAGGTTGACCAACTTCCTCAACAGTGGTAGGAGGTGCATTCAACCTCTGAAGCTCTTGAGCTCCAAAGTAAATCACAGACATATCTGGGCTAGGCTGTTCTATGAGGGATTCCAAAAGGAACTTGTTGAAGAACCTATTTAGATCCTGGAGCATCCTGATCCACTTGAAAGACAACTGGAGGAGGCTCAGGGAAGATAGCAGCTTGTTGCATTGGATATCTTGAGCTCAAAGAAGTAAGAGCTTGACCTTGGGTTTCCTGTCTTTGGCTTTGTCTCTCAACACTCTCCCCCTTCTTGGTAGCATCATCTTGAGAGCTAGATGAGCTAGAGGAAGAGGTCACTGGTACATGCCTAACAGATCTCTCAATCTGTTTCTCAGCTAGTTTTGCCTTGAGAGTTTCAATCTCAAGTTGCTGAGTGGCAGACCTATCCTCTAAAGTCTTAACCTTTGATTCAAGGTTTGAGACTTTAGAAAGTAGGTCTTGAATGGTGAGTTGCATACTTTCCTCATCTTCTTTTGAAGAATCACGGGCAGATGAGGTAACATACCTTGTATGTTCATCCTCACCACCGGATGTGGTTTCTTGGCACCCTGGTTTCCCTTGCACAATGATGTCTCTTTCAGAGGCATGAAAGGGCATGGTTGCCGTAGATTCAGTCTGACTGTCGTTACCACTGTCCTGAGGATCCATTGAGGCTCCTTCAGTAGTGGCAGCTGAATCTACATGAGTCCCCTCCACATCAGTGGGACTCACCTCAGTAGGGCTTTGATGGTGTGGGTTAGAGATAAGGGGTCCCTCTAGGCTTTATTGATCCTTGAGAGGGTGTAGTGGATCAACTTCATCGCCTTTAAGAGACATAATCTCTTCACCAGCTCCGGTCAAAAGGTTAGTAAAAGAAAAGGAGTGAAGACCTAATGACCCGGGACTTTGATCAATGTCAAAAGGCATTGAGCTGTCCCTTTGTGGCTGCTCAGGGGAGTATAGAGACTCACTGTGAGGGCTATCAGCTGGGGTTTTGGGCTCATGGGTCTGAGACTGAGGAGACTCAAGACCCATATTGAGGTCAATAGTGAAGGATGGGTAGACCTCTGGCTGAGTGGGAGCCCTTTGTTCCACTCTAGCCTTTTTGGATTGAAGAGGAGGGGCTTGTTCAATCAGAGTAGATTGACAAGGGTTCGTTTGGTACGTCTCTGGTATGTAACAGTAATGGGTGGAGAAGGTAGATTTGGGATTGTAAGGGTAGTTGCTGGTGTGGGTTCATCACCTGTGGGGTGAACAGGGATGTCACCAGGAGCCATTGGCTCAATCATACTGGAGTAGTGCGGTATCTCTTCTAGTGTAGTTGGTAGACACTCTCTTCAAGATTTTGAAGATGGTCGGCCTCATTTGGGGAGCAGACAGAGCAGCTGCACAGACAAGCTTACCCTGATCCAGCTCACAGTTGATGATGTGCTGGAGAAACCTGGGATACATAAAGAATGTGTCCCTTTGCAGATTTCCCATAAGGTTAGTCAGCACAAACCTTGAATAGTTGAAGCGGAGGCTTTGTACCAACCCGTGAACTAAGCACCCGAGTTCATAAGGTATTTGATCCCATCCCCCAGATTTGTTAGATAGACAGTGAAGAACCACATGCAGCAGGAACTTCCACTTGTAGGAGAAGTTGAATTTGTAGACCGTTGACCTGCTTACATCTCCACCGTATCCCATTTGGAGATAAGAACTATCTAAATCTGATTTGGGGAATTCCGTCGGAGCGCCCTCATCATGGAGCTCGAGATGCTCCCTGATGATCTGTTCAGAGATGACCAACTCTTGGCCACAAATGCTTGACCTTATAACACGAACCCCGTTTAGGGTTTCAATCCGACCATTTGCCCAAAATTCGGACATTTGGTTTGAGTAGATGGTAGGGTTTACGGTCAAAGCAGTGTAGTATGAAGATTGGGCTAGGAAAGAAATGATATCTGAGAAGTCATCATCCCTTGAAGAGTCAAGGAGTGCGACCTGGTTGTGCTGAGGGTTTAAGGCCATTGAGGAAGATAACAGTAGAATAGTTTGAGTAAGGTAAATTGGAGAAGAAGAAAGCTTTTAGGGCAGTAATTTGGGTAAAAAGAGTGTAAGTGATTAACCGGAAGTATTTAAATGGGTGAAATGGCGGTTTAAAGGGTGGTTTGGATAAGATGATGTGAGGGTTCAGTGGATGATGTGACATGGGCGGTAAGGTTAGACCATTTAAATAATCCGACATCATTAACAAAATCTTTACTTTTTACAGTGTGGGGCCCAAAAGATTTCCGTTACACAGTAAAATCTTTCTTCCGAGTATAAAGCATTTCCGAAGGTAAAGTTCTTCCGAAGGCAAATTTACTTCCGAAGGTAAATTGCTTACTTCCGAGAGTATATGTTGCTTTCAGATGGAGTGTGTTAAGTGCTTCGGAAGTAGATCTGAGATGAACTCAATCGCTTCTTCCGAGACTTAACACTCTTCCGAGAAGAAAATTATCCTGTGAGAAATTTGCTTCGGAAGATATGCAAGATATCTTCCGAGGGTTAATTTCTCTTCGGAAGAATTTATACTTAGATAAATTTAAGAAAAGATCTTTTGTAACAGGGCTTAGATTGTTTTGACATAAGACTTTACACATTAAAAAGTTTTCAATTGAGATTAACTAATCAATGTTTATCATCCCAATAGCTGTAATGAGATATTTAAATCTCTGTTCATCAAATGCTTTAGTGAACAAATCAGCATATTGTTCATTTGAATCAACTTTGATAGTTTTGATAAGATTTTTTTCATGAATATCTCTAATGAAATGATACCTGATATCAATGTGCTTTGTCTTGGAGTGCTTCACTGGATTTTCAGTAATGGATATATCACTGTTGTTGTCAATGTGATAGGAGTGCTCATGAAGTTGAATCCATAGTCTCTCATCCATTTTTGAATCCACAGCAGCTGAGCACAGCAACTAGCAGCAGCAATGTATTCAGCTTCGGCAGTTGATGTAGAGACACAGGATTGCTTTTTGCATTGCCATGAGATGATCCTTCCACCAAGAATTGACATCCACCTGATGTTGATTTCTTGTTGATGTTGCAGCCACCATAACACCATATCGCTATCAGTAACCATAGAGGTTAAAATCACTATTTCTTCTTGGATACCAGAGACCTAATTTAGTGCTCCTTTGAGGTATCTGAGGATTCTCTTAACAGCAATTAGGTGAGACACCTTTGGAGCAGCCTGATATCTTGCACAGATGCAAGTTGCAAACATGATATCAGGTCTACTTGCTGTGAGATACATCAGAGAACCATGATTGCTCTATACTGATGTTGATCAGTATCCTCCCCCCTCAGAATCAGGGCAGAGATCATGGTTCTGGGTATAGGGTGTCTTTGCTGCTTTACAATCCTTCATATCAAATCGCTCTAAGATATCATTGACATACTTAGATTGATTGATGAAGAACCCTTCCTTCAATTGCTTTACCTGAAATTCCAAGGAAAAATCCATTTTCTCCATGGAACTCATCTCGAACTTCTTCTTCATAATGCTCTCAAAGTCTTTGCACATTTGGTCATTTGAGGAACCAAATATGATGTCATCGACATAGACTTGAACAAGCAAAATGTCTTTCCCAGACTTTCTAATGAAGAGAGTCTTATCAATGGTACCTCTAGTATAACCATTCTTCAGGAGAAATTGAGACAATGTCTCATACCACAGCCTAGGTGCTTGGTGCAGCCCATATAGAGCTTTATCCAACTTGCACACATAGTTTGGATGCTGTGGGTCTTCAAATCCTGGAGGCTGGCATACATAAACTTCCCTATCTATCCCCCATATAGAAAGGCACACTTGACATCAAGCTGGTAGACAGTGAAATTCTTGGATGCAGCATAAGCAAGGAAGATCCTAACTGCCTCAAGTCTTGCAACAGGTGCAAAGACATCAGTATAATCGATTCCTTCCTCTTGAGTGTATTCTTGAACCACCAGTCTTGCCTTGTTCTTGATAATCAAGCCTCTATCATCTCTTTTGTTCCTGAATACCCATTTGGTGCCTATAGGTACTTGACCAGATGGTAGCGGACATAGGTTCCAAACCTTTTGTCTTTTGAATTGAAGCAGCTCCTCTTGCATTGATTCAACCCAGCTACTATCTTTCAAGCATCTTCCACCTTCTTGGGTTCCATTTGGGATAAGAGCATGAGTACAAGCAGACATTCCCATTATGAGTTTGTCCTCTTGTTCTCACACCCTCAGAGACTTCCCTTATGATGTTTTCAGCTGGATGAGTATTGTGAATTCTGAGTCTTGGAATCACCTCCAGTTGCAAAGATAAGTCCAAGTTGGACATATTTTGCTCAGGAGCTTGAATACTATGGTCCAGCTGTTGTTTCAAGCTCATTCAATGAGGACTGATTGAATGAAAGAGAAACATCATCATTTCTTTGCTGTGAAGCATCATTAACATTGCCTGTTCCTTCAAATGCTGCTTCCATCAGCTTGGTGTTGTGCAGGATCACTTGAAGAGTTTTGAAAATCAGCAGGTGAATCCCTTGTTGAAGTTCCACTATCTCTTGAAATGGTTATGTTGTCAGATCTTTCAATAGTAGGAACTTGATTTGTTGCAGCTCTTGGAGAACTTGGAATAGTCTGGGAAGCTCAAACAGTTGATCTTCATCAGAATTACTTTGAGCACCTGTTCCAGCTGAAACATTCTCACAAGATGGTTTAGAATAGTTTGGGAACAATTCTAAATCAAAGATATGATCAGGGCCATTCCCCCTAACACAAGGAGTGTGCTCATTAACTACAATGTTGGAAGATTCCTCAAATTGTTGGTTTTTAATATTATAAACCCTGTATGCTTTAGAATAGGAGGAATATCCAACAAAGATAGCATCATCTGACTTTTCAGCAAATTTTGCCAAATTGTCTTTTGTGTTAAGTATGGTACACCTGCTGTCAAAGGACCTTAGAAAGCCAATGAACGGTGGCATCTTGTTCCATAACTCATAAGGGGTCTTTCCATGTGGCTTTACTACAAGAACTCTGTTCTACACATAGCATGCAGTGCTGACTGCCTCTGCCCAGAATGTTAGAGGCAGCTTTGAATCAGCTAACATAGTCCGAGCAGCCTCAATAAGTGTCCTATTTCTCCTCTCAGCAACACCATTTTGTTGAGGAGTTCTAGGAGCACTGTATTGTCTGGCAATCCCTTTTGAGTTACAAATGAGTCAAGAACAAAGTTCTTAAACTCAGTCCCTTGATCACTTCTAATTATTTTAACCTTGTGATCAACTTGATTCTCTATTTTAAGAATAAAAGATTTTAAAGTTTCAGCAGTTTCATCTTTAGTTCTTAAAAAGAATACCCATGTAAATCTAGTAAAATCATCAACTACCACAAGACAATATGATTTCCTTCCAATGCTCATTATACTTGTGGGACCAAATAGATCCATGTGCAATAAGTGTAATGGAGTGGTGATAGAGCTAACAACTTTGAATTTATGAGAGACCTGTGTTGTTTCCCTTTCAGGCAAGCAACACAGTTATCTTTGCAGAAAAATTCCTTTTTAGGCAAACCATGTACCAAGTTATTTTTAGCCAATTTATTCATTGTCTTAAAATTGACATGACACATTCGTTTATGCCATAGTGTTGACTCATCACCATCAACTTTGGAAAGAAAGCATGATACTTCTCCCATTGGGGAAGCATTGTTCATATCAAGCTTGTACATATCCCCTCTCTTGGGAGATCTAAGAAGCACCAATTCCTGAGGAATTGTCATCCCAGGTTTAAAGATGATGCACTCATGTTCTATGAAAAGCATTTAATGCTTTTGATCACAGAATTGAGAAACACTTAACAGGTTGTGTTTAAGCTGTTTGACAAAATTAACTTTGTCAACTTTTAACTTTCCATTGGATATACTTCCTCTGCCAGAAATATATCCTTCGGCCTCACCTCCAAACTGGACAGGACCTCCATCATAATGTTGAAATTGTTGAAGGAGAGATCTGTTCCCTGTCATGTGCCTGGAGCATCCACTGTCTACAATCCAAATGTTGTTATTCTTGTCATATGGATGTCCCTGCACATAAGGTGAGATAATTAGTTTTGATTGGAAACCCAAGCCTTGTTGGTCTTGGGTTCTTCCAATGATAGTGACATAATTGAACCAAAATTTATGCATGGGGGTTCAATTGATGTCTTTGAAGAAGAGGTTTGGGCTACAGCATCTTCCTTGATCTTCCATTCCATCCCTTGGTTGATCATAGAAGATGAGCTTGTTGAAGCTTTTGTAGCTTGGCATTCTTCCGAAGCTTCTTTCTTTTCGGAAGAGACCTTCATCACCTTTTCTTCCGAAGCAGTCTTTTTCTGGGATGGTTTCAGGGGGACTCTTTTATGAGTCTTTGCAGCTTTAACTTCCGAAGCCTTTTTCCTTTCGGAAGAAGAGTTTTCTTCCGAGAGAAGCCTTGCTTCGGAAACAAGCTTTCCCTTTTTCATCCCTTGAACCATTTGATATGGTCCAAATGTGAAACCTTCCCTGACTCCTTCTCTTTTAACATTATTTGCATAATGTGTGCTAGCAGGAATGTAGTAACAATCTTTAGCCATGTGGTTTTGCAGACCACACATTATGCATGCAATGTTAACTTTCTGGGAATGAGAGGGTTGCTGTTTCTTGTTCTTTTTCTCCTCATCAGCAACTTTTCCCTTTAACTTCTGATCCTTTGGTAGGATAGGAGTACTGGTACTGTACTCTTTTCCTGAATCAGAAGGTCCAACCACCTGGAATCCAGTTGATATGAATACACCATTTTGCTTTGGGTCTATCTTTAGCTTGGATTCAGCCACCTTCTTGGCAGTTTTTCTGGCTGCTTTAGCCCTGCTTCTTCTGGCTTTGGTGGTCAGGGTTTGATCATCATTGGCTGGGGAGGGCACCATTACCTGTTCCTTCCCTGTGATGGTCATGGTCTCCATAGTTGCATCACTCTTTGACTCTTGAGAAGGTAGGTCAACAGATGGAACCTCTTGCTCTTCAGTACCACACCTTGGTTGTCTTACAGACTCATAAGAGTGTGGTGGAGCAATTTCATTGGTTCCCAACCCACCTTTGTTTTGATAACAAAGTTTGGAGTGAGAGGATGATGCAAGAATGGCTTGGAAGTTTTGCTCGGAAATAGCATACTTCCTGGCTTGAGCCTCAGCAGTGACAAGCTGGGCTTGAGCCTCAGTCAATTTGGATATTAAATCCTTGATTTGAGTCTTGTAGTTTGTGTGTTCATGTTTTAAGAGGGACACAGTTTTCTCTAACTCCTCAATTTTTCTTTGATAGTTAGATTCAGCCCTTTTAAAGTCAGATTTTAAAACATTTAAAGACTCAATATCATATTTAATTTCCATATTGTAGTCCTGATACAGTTTAACCTTAGCAATGCAAGCAGGGGTACAGAGATGTTCATATACCTTGTTTTCGTCTGTTCCTGCCATGAGTGCTTGAGCAGGAGTCACATCTTGAACCATGAAGCTCCAGTCAACTTCTTGAGCCATTGCTGCAGTTTCAGTTGACTTTCCGTTGGGCTTTGGTGTAGAAGGATGTGTGGAGGCTTGTGAGGTTCCCGGGTTGGACTTGGGAGCCTTGCATTCCCTTGCAAAATGACCAAGTTGGTTACAGTTGTAACATTTGGCCTTGCTTTTGTCAAACCCAAACTTGCTGGTGATTGGGTTTTGAGGGAATTGCCTTCCAGTTCTTTTAAAGAACTTCTTTGCTCTGTAGGTTAGAAGAGCCATTTGTTGGACTATGTCCACATACTCTATGTCATCCGGGCTAAAACACTCTAGATCATCAAAGCAGTATTGATAATCATTGGAGTGTCCACTCCCTGAGACAAATGCACAGCCCTCCTGAAAGGAGCTTTGCTGAGCTTGTTGAGACCTTGGAGTCTCAGGGAATGTGATGTAAGGCCCAGAGGAACAAGATGGCTGCGGGGTGTAGGTCAGGTACTGCTAAGACTGGGAGATGCCTGAGCCTTCAGCAACCATTACAGCGTTGCTAGCAGGAAGACTCAAGGGTCTGCTTGTCTGATGACCCCTCTTGCTTTCCATTTCCAAACGGTATCCATCAAGGATCCCATAGAGTTCGGTCATGGTGAGTGTATTCAAATTCTCTGTTCTCTTGATGGAGACACAGTAGAATGTCCACTCATTGGGTAGAGCACTCATAAACTTTCTAGTAAGGTCTATAAGTTCATGAGTGATTCCCATAGACTGAAGGAAAGAGATAAGATCCATATACCTGAAATATTGCTGGCTAAGAGTTTCTCCAGCAACATAGGTGAAGTTCTCAAACTGCTGCTTCAGTGAGTCCTTCTTTGAATCATTCGAGCTTGAGTACATTTGAGCAAGAGCATCAAAGAGTTCTTTGGTAGACTTACAATGCTCAAACCCCACCATGATGGAGTTTGGGATTGCAGTCATAAGAACAGTCATAGCATTGCTGTCTATGTCAAGCTTCTTCCTGTCTTCATCGGAATAGTCTTCAAAGGCCTTCTCGATCATGGCACCGTTTCCACTAGCTACTTTTGGCTTATACGGTCCATTAACGATGGATTGCCACATCTTGCTATCCTGGTACCTGATGAATGTAACATCCGTCATTTTTCCAAGTTAAAACCCAAACCCGAACTCATTTTGAGCTTCCATTATTAATTTACTTGATAAATGGATCAAATACATTAAATATGTAATCAACTTATTGATTGATAAATAATTATTTTTCATAAAATTATAAAGTTTATTAATCATGTTACAAAAAATAACTAAATGGAAAAGACTTATTAAAACTTATAAAGTTATAAAATGAATTTTAATAAACTTATATAAAGTTTTATTAGTAATTATGAATTTTAAATACTGAAAATAAATAATCAAATTATAAAGTTTATAAGTTTTATAAAATTTATAAAGATTAACAAATAAATAATTTGATTGATTATTCAAATTGGTTTATAAAGTCTATAAATATTTTATAAAAAAAAAGTTGTTAAAATTAGAGTCTTCAAGAATTTAAATTTTAATTATAATTATTCTTTTATTTATTTAAATTATTTAACTTTATATTTATTTCAAATTCCAATCATAACCCCCTTTTAAAAGACTTATAAATCACCATTAACACCATTCATAACCTCCTCCTAACCTCAAGTATAAAAGCAAGGCTTAGGCCTCACTTTTCATTTGCTCATTCTCTAAAAATCTCACTCTCATATCTTTCTTTCATCTATTGGTTATGAACAATTTGAAGAATTTTATTTTACAAGAGATTTCAAGAATTCTTAATACTAAGGTAATCTTTTATTGCTATAATATTATATATTTTAATCATCCTAACATCCAATTGTTTTCATGACTTTATGTTCTTACTATTATTCTTTCTTCTACTAAATCTCTATTTATTTTAATCATTAACATTTTAATAATCATTAATCTTATAACAATCACTAACATCCCTAAATTAAGCTAACAACATACTAACTTAAACAAAGAATCCCGTTTGCA
Organism: Flaveria ramosissima; assembly: GCA_025215565.1. Taxonomy (NCBI): domain Eukaryota; kingdom Viridiplantae; phylum Streptophyta; class Magnoliopsida; order Asterales; family Asteraceae; genus Flaveria; species Flaveria ramosissima. Next base: position 33,170,038 of record CM046045.1, read on the forward strand.
TATGGACGGCTATGCCGCCGCATTCGGTTATTCAACAAGATTATTGTTCTAAATGATGGCTATGCCAAAGTATTAGAATATTTTTATAACTCAAATAAAGACTAATATACCATATATTGACATAATAAAATGTCTAACCCGTTTCATGCTTTAACGATTTTAAAAGTGCACATAAGTGCCTTACTACAATTCTGGCAGAATATAATGTTACTTCAACCGACCATAACTTAATCATAACAAACTAAATTTGAGTAAACTCAGACTCCAATATTAAGTTTATTGAATTACCTTTTCAACGACAGTTTATACGTCTTCAAACTCAATCGGACGACTCAACAATAGCCTTTACAAGATAAGTGTGCATTTCAGCACCTTCTGTCTTGTGCTGCTTGTTTGACCTATTTAAAGATTTTTTCATAAAATTGTTTCTGAATGAAAGTTGTCCGGGAGACTTTGAACTAGTCAAGTATAAATTTTTATAATTTTATGAAACCGTTTGCTATTTTAAAAACCTATTCAAACACGTATCAAACATTCTGTCCAGAATCTAAAATTGGTACAATAATCATTTATCAATCTACCTTTTGCTTATTGGTATTCCTAAGCGTCCTAACTTCTCGTAATGAATCCCAAACTCAAGTTATTGTTTCTTTTTATCATTTAGGACATCACCTTTTACTCTTAAACATCCAAGCTTTCTTATGTACTCTACAACCATCATTATTATTGTGAGTTTTCCATATGAGTATTTCTATACCCCTTTTTCATATTTTCACACTTTGGGGTGAAACATGTTACTTTATAAATATTGCACTTGTAAACGTTTGATTCTTGTAAACCTATGGCAATTTACTTGTATGTTGTGGTTAGTTGAACTTTGTGGCTACCATGTAATGTCGAATATATGTACAATCATTAACTATTGCTAGCCTAGCGAAGTCATAGATCTATGGGCCAGACAAGCCTGCTTGGTTGATCCAAGTACACTTAGCTAATCGTATATACTTGTAAACGTTTGAGACTTGTAAAACTTTGTCGAGGTTTGATTGTGCATTCTGTCTTACATCCCTAGTTACTTTGTTCTCTAACTTACAACATGAATTGCCATCTTTTATATACTTATGTATTGCAAACTATGGAAATCTCACCAACTTTCAAAGTTGACCTTTTATTTTTACATGTTTCAGGAAGAACTCAAGCTTGATCGCCATTTTTGAAGTTGTTCACACCTAGGAATGGACCTAGTTAAATAAATGAATAAGCTTGTTATGTTTTCTTTATTTGAGACTTATGTTTGTAATATTATCTTTGAAACTTATGAATAATATTTTTGGATTTAATAATAGCGTTATGTGGCTGTGAACGATCTTAACTCTCACTCCTCGACGTTTCCGCCGTCAAGGTTGGGGTGTGACAGATTGGTATCAGAGCCCATAACTATAGGGATTTAGGTTATTAGAAATGGTGACCTAGACTATAGTATGCATGAACCTTATAGAATTATAATTTTATCTTGTAAATTATATATTTTGCATGCTATATAATGCTATGCCCTCTTATGTGCAATTTGATGCCTTAGCATAGGATTGCCTAAATATTGTTACTTGTCTCCCTAAACTTAACTTTGACTCTTTGATTCTCCCCGACAAATGAAGCTTTCTAAACTTATCCTCGACAACATGTGGAATCTACACTTATCATCATGAGTTTAATTCCTTAGACTGTATGTCTAATCTATGAAATTCTCATCAAGGTTTTGATTTCATGAACCTAAGAAATTTGTGTGATACATAGACACCTGTATTCTGGATTTCCTGGCAAAAGGCCTTCGGGCTAAGGCAAGCATATCGTATAAATCCTACGGGACTAGTTATGCTTACCTGGGGATTTCTGGGTTGAGTGATAAACTATGGTCAACATCACAAGTTTTTAAGGCAAATGGGTCAATTTACCTTGACGTGTCAACGTTTCCAAATGGTAATGTGTTACCAAATGGAACCATCCGCTTTATATTTAAAATATCAAAAATCTTTGATTCCTTGGACTGGTTTATCATCAAACTCTAATATCTTCTCATTCCTATTGTACAGAATGCTCCCGTTAATATTAAACTCGTTATACTCCTCAATTTCTACGTTTAAACAATGTTATACGTTGTGCGCCTTATGTAACTATGTTCATACCTTGACCAACATGTACATGGATCTTAATACATCCAAAGATATTGGTCGTCTAAACCGAATGGTTTTCTTTTAAACTTATAATTGTTACTTAGGGTTTTCAAATGTCCTTAAAATGTGTCCCATAACTGAAATCATGTAATGCCGAAAGGTGGAATACCTGCATCCCAGGATACCTTGTCTAGGCAAGGTATACACATAAATTTGATTGGATCGTTGGATCCGTTTATCTGACCTGGAACTCATGGGATGGGTGTTCGCTGATAGGTACGCGTGTCTACCGTAAAGTTGTGATTGATGTAACACTTTGAGAAGTCAATGCATTTCCCTTTTATTTTGAACCGAACGTTTACATCTCATTATTATGTTGAATCATTTCCGTCATTGATCTTGTTTTCCTGACTTAAACCATTCAGGATTTGAGAACCTAACACAATTAACTCCGTTATCCCGAACTTTAACCTTAATCCTAGCAATCATGATTTTCTTTTCCTGTTGATGTCACATTGATGTAATTTGAAATTTCTGAGTTTCTAGCCGATATTCTCTTCGTTTGCTGAGTCGAGCTTTATAAAAACTTCAAACCGTTTCGCATCATAGGCAATGCAAGAGTCCGCAAGTCAACCTATGACTAAGGACACTCGTATCCTCTAAATGATTCTATCTCATCAAAACAGGGGTGACTCCCTTAATTTGGTGATGACTTTCCATTCGCTATCATTGTTCTTATGAAATCTTATCGTCAAGACAAACGTGAACCTCATACCTTGATGACGATTTCCTCCTTTTTGAGTTCGTATTTTACAAATGGAATTACTTTCTTAAAATAGGAGTAAAATTTCGTATCTTGGTGATGGTTTTCAATTTTTGTATTGTGTGTTTTATGAAATCCCATCCCCTGAATCGGGGTGATTTCTTTGTTTTGAGGATATATTTCAATTATTTTCATTTGGCACTCGTATTTCACGAATGAAATGACCTCACCAAAATAGGATTGAACCCCGTACTTTGGTGACAAAGGTCAGTTCTCGAATGTTTTCTTGTTATTATGATCATCAAGATAGGCGTGAAATCCATACCTTGATGATAATATCATCCATTTAAAAATTTTATGAATGGTATTTTTTTTCCTCAAATGAAATGACCCCATCAAAGTAGGAGTGAATTCCGTTCTTTGGTGAAATCTTTCATTTTGTTATATTTTATTTCTATAAAACTTCACTGTTAAGATAGGAGTGATTATCCTTACCTTAATGGTAAGTTGCCTTATTTTATTCTTGTGGATCCTCAACAATGAGTTAGGATCAAGCTTTCGGTTGGTAGTTAAGATTCATACTTTGGAAAATACACCACCAAGCTAGGAGTGATAACCACATCTTGGTGAGTATTCCCATTCCTTGATCTCAAACCTACCAGGGTTTTAAGACTTCAATTGGCAAGAAACATGTAATAACTTGAAGGGTGAACACCGTTATCTGATTTATCGACGATAGTGTTCCAGCCAGTCAAGCTAAAGCGTGAATCTTGAACTCAAAAGGGGTCGTTGTTACTTTAGGATAACCTTAGCTCCAAGCCTGGAACATTTAAATTTAATTTATTTCTTCTCTCACGTTTTTATGTTTCAATTTGACGTTTGATTTAGCTTTAAGGAACCTTTCTACCAACTTTCATTCTGAGTTATCATCAAAACTAATTGCACGACGATAGCACTCCTAAAACAATCTTTCGTACAAGATAAATTTATTAAAAACTTATGTCATGCCTTTCTGGTTATAGCAATGCACGGTTGTGTTCATGGGTTTGATGAACCGCGTGTGCAAGCCGTACTTGGAAAGCTGTTTGTCATTGCCTTTATCGTCGATATTCTGAATTATTGAAATTCCAATCCGATCATGAATGACGTCTTGATTAACTCTTTACCCATAATTAAAAATGCAATTCCTATTATTTTGGATAACCTTCAACTCCTAATTTTGAAAATCTCTAAATCTCTATCTTGATTGCGACTCACAAGACTTGATATTCACTCCGATGTGGACAAAGATGATCATGAACTTCCGCGATTGGTATTTATGGTTTGGCATAAAGGAAATGTTGACGTAGCTGGGTATATGTTCAAATTGCCTTGTACTTCTTGATGTCCGTTGGTGTATTATTGACTTATCGGCTTGTTTCTTCATTGATTTTGTCCTCCTAAATCTTAAGCTCTTTATCCCAAATCTCTTAACGACCCTTAATAATCTTTTCTGAATGCCTTCCCCTCAAAACCGAACTTATCCTGAAAAGCTATTACAATGATGCACTTATTATAAATTGAATCCTTAACCATAACAAACACGATTCTCGTATCAACGTAACACTAGTAAAACTTGAAACCTTAATGACATAAGAAAACAAGAATCGATCATCTAGAAACCATGTTAACGTTATTACTTGAGAAGCTCTTATGAAATTCATATCCCATCCAAAAGCATCTTGAACTTATTTCTTTTTATGTTCGTTAAACCGAGTTTCGTATTGATCAAAAACTTGGTAAAATATAAAAGTTTATCAATTCAAATTCGGAACTAATGATCTTGTACCCTTTGTCAAACAACACATGAAATCATGAATCATGAAACTTAATAAACTTAAGCATATCAAAACATCAAAATTAATCTTGTTGAATTTAAAACGCCTCCAAGAGCTCACCTGCGAACGTGAAATGAATCCAAGTCCCCTCATCTCCTTGAAATTAGTTCCTTGTGATTAAATTTCGGGACGAAATTTCTTAAAGTAGGGGAGACTGTAACATCCGCCATTTTTCCAAGTTAAAACCCAAACCCGAACTCATTTTGAGTTTCCATTATTAATTTACTTAATAAATGGATCAAATACATTAAATATGTAATCAACTTATTGATTGATAAATAATTATTTTTCATAAAATTATAAAGTTTATTAATCATGTTACAAAAAATAACTAAATGAAAAAGACTTATTAAAACTTATAAAGTTATAAAATGAATTTTAATAAACTTATATAAAGTTTTATTAGTAATTATGAATTTTAAATGCTGAAAATAAATAATCAAATTATAAAGTTTATAAGTTTTTTAAAATTTATAAAGATTAACAAATAAATAATTTGATTGATTATTCAAATTGGTTTTATAAAGTCTATAAATATTTTATAAAAAAAAGTTGTTAAAATTAGAGTCTTCAAGAATTTAAATTTTAAATTATAATTATTCTTTTATTTATTTAAATTATTTAACTTTATATTTATTTCAAATTCCAATCATAACCCCCTTTTAAAAGACTTATAAATCACCATTAACACCATTCATAACCTCCTCCTAACCTCAAGTATAAAAGCAAGGCTTAGGCCTCACTTTTCATTTGCTCATTCTCTAAAAATCTCACTCTCATATCTTTCTTTCATCTATTGGTTATGAACAATTTGAAGAATTTTATTTTACAAGAGATTTCAAGAATTCTTAATACTAAGGTAATCTTTTATTGCTATAATATTATATATTTTAATCATCCTAACATCCAATTGTTTTCATGACTTTATGTTCTTACTATTATTCTTTCTTCTACTAAATCTCTATTTATTTTAATCATTAACATTTTAATAATCACTAATCTTATAACAATCACTAACATCCCTAAATTAAGCTAACAACATACTAACTTAAACAAAGAATCCCGTTTGCATATGGACGGCTATGCCGCCGCATTCGGTTATTCAACAAGATTATTGTTCTAAATGATGGCTATGCCAAAGTATTAGAATATTTTTATAACTCAAATAAAGACTAATATACCATATATTGACATAATAAAATGTCTAACCCGTTTCATTCTTTAACGATTTTAAAAGTGCACATAAGTGCCTTACTACAATTCTGGCAGAATATAATGTTACTTCAACCGACCATAACTTAATCATAACAAACTAAATTTGAGTAAAATCAGACTCCAATATTAAGTTTATTGAATTACCTTTTCAACGACAGTTTATACGTCTTCAAACTCAATCGGACGACTCAACAATAGCCTTTACAAGAAGTATGCATTTCAGCACCTTCTGTCTTGTGCTGCTTGTTTGACCTATTTAAAGATTTTTTCATAAAATTGTTTCTGAATGAAAGTTGTCCGGGAGACTTTTAACTAGTCAAGTATAAATTTTTATAATTTTATGAAACCGTTTGCTATTTTAAAAACCTATTCAAACACGTATCAAACATTCTTTCCAGAATCTAAAATTGGTACAATAATCATTTATCAATCTACCTTTTGCTTATTGGTATTCCTAAGCGTCCTAACTTCTCGTAATGAATCCCAAACTCAAGTTATTGTTTCTTTTTATCATTTAGGACATCACCTTTTACTCTTAAACATCCAAGCTTTCTTATGTACTCTACAACCATCATTATTATTGTGAGTTTTCCATATGAGTATTTCTATATCCCTTTTTCATATTTTCACACTTTGGGGTGAAACATGTTACTTTATAAATATTGCACTTGTAAACGTTTGATTCTTGTAAACCTATGGCAATTTACTTGTATGTTGTGGTTAGTTGAACTTTGTGGCTACCATATAATGTCGAATATATGTACAATCATTAACTATTGCTAGCCTAGCGAAGTCATAGATCTATGGGCCAAACAAGCCTGCTTGGTTGATCCAAGTACACTTAGCTAATCGTATATACTTGTAAACGTTTGAGACTTGTAAAACTTTGTCGAGGTTTGATTGTGCATTCTGTCTTACATCCCTAGTTACTTTGTTCTCTAACTTACAACATGAATTGCCATCTTTTATATACTTATGTATTGCAAACTATGGAAATCTCACTAACTTTCAAAGTTGACCTTTTATTTTTAACATGTTTCAGGAAGAACTCAAGCTTGATCGCCATTTTTGAAGTTGTTCACACCTAGGAATGGACCTAGTTAAATAAATGAATAAGCTTGTTATGTTTTCTTTATTTGAGACTTATGTTTGTAATATTATCTTTGAAACTTATGAATAATATTTTTGGATTTAATAATAGCGTTATGTGGCTGTGAACGATCTTAACTCTCACTCCTCGACGTTTCCGCCGTCAAGATTGGGGTGTGACAATGAAGCCTTCCATTCTTTTGCTCCAAGACCTGAAGTTTTCAGGAGCGATGATGGGAGCTTTGGTCATCGTTCCCATCTCAATCTCAGACTTGTTGATTAGGATGGTAAGATCTCACAATCAAGAGCCTAAAAAGCTCTGATACCAATTGCAGGATCGGGTTTGTCACTTAAACACTTGTGATTCTCTCAAACTCGCTTATAATAACACTCAAATGAGATGAAGCAATGCTTTTAACAAGAGTTGATAATAATATAATAAGTAATCAGAGGAACAAGCAGAAATATATTTTCAAGGTACTTGTATATATTACTTCTCAACTCAAGATTACAAGACACTTACAAGCATGAAACAAGAGTTACAATGAGAAACTATATATACTAGATCCTACAGCCGGTTATACTTGATACCAGCTGGAAACCTACGACTAAAGCATATACTACAATGCTATAGTTAAGGTATCTTAGATAAAGTATTATCTAAGATATGGTAGTCATGACATGTCCATGACTTACCTTTTGTCACCAACTAAAGATGGCAACTGTACTTAACATAAAAAGGTAAACAGTAGATTAAAGTATGGTCAATTACATGGCTTTTGAGAAAACTCCATGCAGTATATCAGAGATTTGCAGCGGAGTGTCAGACATGCCATACTTATGTCCACTAGATAATAGAAGTGTCTTCCGAAGGTTAACTGGCTTCGGAAGAACAAGTTCTTCCGAAGCCACTTATACTTCGGGAGATTCTTCTATGCTTCCGAGGCTTTGAGGACTTCTTATACTTCGGAAGTTGACTTCAGATCTTTGTCTTTAAGTCTTGATCTTCGGAAGTAGCTTCTTTGTCTTCAGAAGTTGGAGTTTTCCTTCGGAAGTGTATTTTACACTTAGACTTCGGAAGAGCTCCTTCTTCCTTCGGAAGTTCTATACTTGGCTTCGGAAGTCCTTTGTATGTTGTACTCAAAATCTTCTAAGTGACTTAGTTTTGGTTGCAACAGCCTCTCTAGATCCAACAATAATCATATTACATCATTAAAGATCTAACAGCAACATCTTCAGAGACGATGGAAGTGAGCATCCACCGATACACTGAGGTCATACAAGTTAACTGTCAGATTTACACAAACTTTTCCCACTATCTCTCCCCAGCCATTATACACATCAAAGGAGAACATTAAGTTGTTAGTCATGATGAACTCCTGAAAAAGCATACTCAAAACAGTCAACATAAAGTTGGTGAGTTTCATAGGTTTATTATAAACATTTAGCATTGATGCATTTGATACAACCAAACCTTACTTAGCAATCAGATCATTCATATCTGTCATATCATAATTCATAAATCAGATAATATAGCATCACAACACTCATTCTGTTAATGCAGGAAATGTTTCCTAAGTAGCGCTACCAATATTATCCAACGGTTCCACATCCGAATTAATGGTTGTAACATAAATCTCAGAAATCTTAATAATGCATCAAATCATAAAAATAGTATGCTTTTCCCCCCAAAGTTTTATAAAATAAAATAAAAATGGGGCTATGAATCTCACCTTTTACTTCCAATGATAACCTATAAACAAAAGAAAAATACTTATAGTTTAGAAAAATGTATTTTCTTTAACATTTTTAGCACCTCAAACTATAAAATTTGTTTTAGGAGTTATGCTTATGTATATATCACGAAACTTTTACAGTAGATATATTCTAATATTAGACATATTATACTAAAATTTCATTTTATTATCATTTTCAGCCTGTTTTTTATAATTGTTACATTATTTAAATAATTCCTTAGAAATACCTTCGGGTCTCTAAAATTAGTCAAATTTAGTCAGAATATTTGTCATAATTCTTATAGTTTCTCACAATTTTCTTACATCCTAAATCATAGTAAAGTCAATTTTTACAATTTTTCTTATTTTACCAATATTTATTAAAAATATCAAAACATGCTCAAAAATTCCTATTTTTACACAGACTGTTCCACTTTGATTTTTATATTTTCTATAAATTTCTCATAATTTATTTCATAATTTAAGTATTTTTCCCGATTTTTAGTTGACAGAATAATTAAAAATTCATATCTTGGGCATATTTTTGAGTTAGGTCACGAAACTTTCTCAGTAAGTTCTATAAATTGTAATAGTCAATATATAATTTTTCCATACATTTGCCAGGGTCGGTTCTTCCTGTATGATTTTTCCTTTTAAATTTTTAGATATTTTATATAAATTAATTTATTTATAGAAACATCACCAAAATTTTCAGATCTCTTTTTCCTAATATTCTAAACATATCTTCAATGTTTGTTCCCACAATCATAATCATTAACATGAAGAACTGATTTTAACAAGTTATATCTAGGTTTTTAACCCTTTTGTTGATAGTTTCTTTTATAAATTTGATTTTTAGGGTTTGTTTTGTTTATTTCAGATTCTAAAAAGCTTCTTTATTTGTCTGAAAAATAAGTTTGACTTTATATGTTTTTATAAAAATCTTGAGTGTTTAATCAAAAGGGTTGATCATATGTGTTTATTTAAACACATGTTTATCTTTTATGATCTTAATCAAGTAGGGTTTTAGAGGTTAGAACCTTGATTTTGACAGAGGGAGAGTATGAGAAGATGGTAAAGATGGCCTATGAATCCGCTTGGTTTTGGTGTTCTTGATAATCTTCGGGAGATGGTGTTTACACGAGGCTTGGATGTTGCTGCTATTCAACCGAGAGATGTGTAGGTAATGGTGATAATATGTGGTGGCTATGGTGATATCCGAGAGTGGGGATGATTGTGGTGGTGTATGGTGTTCGTGAGATGAGGAGTGAGGGTGGAGATTGAGGGGCGACTGAATGGAGGCGGGTATTCGGTTGTGGTTTGGTGACTTGGTTTCCATCGGCCGAATTCTCCAAATAGTGGAGTGTGTAATCATGAGGTCTAGTCTTAGGATGTGAGGTGGAGGATATAGGCTTAATGAGTCGGTCCTTAGGGTGCTAGGTGGCGGGTTGTGGCTTAGCTTAGTGGTAAGGTGGGTATAGGTGTCACACAAAGAGGGGGGTGAGTCATAGATCATTAATGGGTGTTTAAAGTGTTAACCGGGTGTTTAAGGGTGTAAACCGGGTGTTCAAGGGTGTTAACCGAGTGTTCAAGGGTGTTAACCGAGTGTTCAAGGGTGCTAATGAGTCGGTTCTTGATCTTAAATGGTACTTTGGTTTGGGGTTTAGGTGTAGGGGATTTGTTTAGATTTGTTTTGATGTCTAGTTTCTCTTGATGTTAACTTGTGTTTATGATGTTTGGTTGGGTTGTATTTGGTTTGTTTATTGTTGTATTGTTGATGTATTTTGATCATGTGTAGTTTTGTATCAAGGAATCATGTTCATGAATACATGCATACGTAACTTCTTGTATATGCATGCAAGCATGCAATGAATAACACATATGTTCATATAGTCATGTGATGTACATATGTATTTTAGCAAAAGGTGGTACATGCATACGTAAAAGTATGTATGAAACATGCATATGTTCACGTATTTAAATATATATGATGCATACTAATATGATGGTATGGAATCTTATATTTTAGGGTTGTCACAGATTGGTCCCAAAAATGGATGACTACTAGTTTTCAAGTTAAGTTGATGTAAAATGATAAAAAAAAACTCCTTTATTTTTTAAAAATTGAAACTTTTAAATTATTAAATAGAATGGTTTCCACCCACCCTATCTTTTCCCCATCTATTGTGACACCCGCTCAAATCAGGTTAACGCTCAAGAATATTTTAAATAATAAATTTGTATTTATTAATTATCATATCTGATTAATTGAAAACCCTACGTTAACGTTTCTAACGAACCTTGAAATCGTTTAAATGTTACGTATAATAATAATAATAATAATAATAATAATAATAATACTAAATAATAATAATAATTATTATAATAACAATACTAATGAAATTAATAATAATTATAGGTTAGGTGGAGTGTGTTCATGGATGACAACTTGTCATCCATAAGCCTACATAATCCAATTTTGAACTCAACCATCATCACAAAAACCCTTTCACATTCATCACCCTCTCCACTTCCACACCACCACCATCATCGGCTCCCAGCCCCACCGTCGAGACCATCACCGGTCACCACACCACCGTCCGCCACCCCACCGTCGACCGCCACCTGCCGCCTGCACCACCACCGCGACCGTCAACCGCCCCCACATCTTCGACCATCACCACCAACCCGTCACCCCACCACCTACGAACACCCCTCCCCCACCCTTACGGTCGCCGCGAGCACCACCACAACCCCACCTTCGAAACAAGAAACTTTCATCTTCTTCCATTCAAGTCAAGAACAAGAGGGTTTCCAGTTAAGACTTGTTAGGAACCCGAAGGTGTAATCGGGAGTTGGACATCTTCGTGAAAATGTTAGAGAGTGTTGGATTAGGCTAAGAGTTACTCAAGTTATACTTGTTTTAGGTTAGATCATCCTTATTTCTTCATGCATGGGTGATCAAGATGAAAATCTTGATGAACCCTAGTTCACCCACTTAAATGTTACATAAAAGTTGATGTTTTGATGAAAATGGGTTTTGAAATGGTTGAGTAATCTGAAATGTATATTAGAAATGGTTTTAGCTTGATGAAATCATGTTATTTGTATGATTTGGGTTCGTAAGAATGTATATATATGTATGTATATGTCGCGTATGTGTGTATGTATATGTAAGTTGAAGGATTGGTGGATTATGGCCTCTTAAGGAATGAAGGTAGTATTATTGGATGAATGATTATTGTTGGACATAATGACATAAGAGAGTAATTAAGTTGAGATATTGGATGATATTACTAATCATAAAAAGAATGATCAAGTTAAAATGTTAGTATAAAAAATAGATACTTGGACACATCAGGTTGCACTTAGATGAAAAGTTTGATTGACAATAAATCGAGAACTAGAAACCGTGATTTAGACCGTACATAAGACTAACAGGATGTTATGACAAAGGGACTTGACTAGGATGACAATGAGACATCAAGACTTTATAAATTATAACTATACAAAGCTGAAAAATAATGTATTAACTAAACGACCTCAAGTTAACGGATTTTAAAACCAATATGTTTCGTAAATATAATATCAAAAGAATGTATGTTTTATTATTTAATAATCTTAATAACTTTAAAGATTTGCTTTATAAAAAAATATAAGAGATTTTTGTATAAAATTCACTAGTTACAAAAGAATTGGTTAAGCTTTGAATAATATACATCAAACTACAAAAATAAATGGAAGTTTGAAAAATTATAATTTTATAACATAAAACATTTAGCTAAGAAATATGATAGTTGACGTAAGAAATAAGCGTAAGGTTAACGAATGGACTAGTGATATTATTAGATGCTTAGTTAGTTAAATAGTATACGTTAAAGTTAGACATTAGTTTATAGGACGGATGTGTTATGATTTATATATCCTTAAGTAATGTAATAAACTTTTACAAAATATCGATGATTTTCTTTAAAATTGTAAAAAATAATAAAAATTTTACCTTTAAACATAACTAAATAAGTTGGGTGAAAAGCATTCTCATAAGCATAATTTATCAAATATTAATCGAATCATATACATTTAGGGTCTTGATTAATCGGAGCCTAACGTATAGACCTTTTCTTTGATCGCATTCAAGGTGAGTTCTTCGGCCCCATTTTAAATATTGGTTTAGTTGAATTGTTTTGGTGGAAAAGCATGATGAATTTTATATATATATATATATATATATATATATATATATATATATATATATATATATATATATATATATATATATATATATATATATATATATATATATATGATGGGTAAAACGAGATTAATATATGTTATGAAGGTATAAGTTGGGTCAATAGTATAAGTGTATACTATTGAGCCCCTAAATCCCCCATAATCATTAACCTCGGGGAGGCCGCAGACTATATTGGTAGATCTATCGGGTTAGAAGAGCCCGCTCTCGCGACCAGTCGCACTGGTCAGGTTGTAGTGAGGGAGTTTATATGTTTGAACTGTTGTGGGGCAACGACGTGTTTCTTGGCTTGATTATGGACTTATGACCTAAATTAATCATAGTACCTAGCTAGTCTATGTTGAGTATATTATATCTCGCTACATCATATCGTTTTGAAAACCAAATGTTTGTAAAATTAAAAACCCCGAACGCTCACCAACTTTATGTTGACTGTTATTATCTTTCATGTTTTTCAGGGTTATAGGTAAGCTCTGTATGAAAATATTGGAATGTGTCTTTGGAAGGTCAAACATGTCGGTTGTTTACAAGTAGTGATAACCTAATAAAGAAATGTCGTTGCTTTGACTAAACAATATGGTTGTAAATTTAAGTGTCTATCACTATGTTATGTTTGAAAAGCGTTTAAAGAACGATTCTTTCGTAATCAACTGTTAAATCATTCGCGTTTGACTATAATATTTGGAATAACTCCAATTATTGTTATCACCACGTTACGTGACTTTCCGCTGCGATTTTCAGGGTGTGACATCTATCTTCTTTTAAAAGTCACCGCCAACCTCTTCAACTCAACTCTCCACTCCACAGAGACCACTGCCACCGCCAGCACGCCGCCGCCGTGACCACCAATGCCATCGTTCTCTCTCTCCCAATGCTCTAGTCAACCACCACCATGACCTTGTAACCACCATGGAACACCACTTATGCAGATATGGATTTATTTTGATGCAATTAGTTGTTTGGGAATGGTGGTGGTTTGGTGACGGTGTTGGAATAGAAATAATGATGATGGTAGTCACGGTGGTTATGGTGTTATGGTGATAGTGGTGGTTGTATTTGGGTTTGATGGTGAGGTGGTCGACGATGGCAATGACGAGTCGGTGACGCTATGGTGGTTAGTGATGGTGAATGGTGATGATGGGTTATGCTACGGGGGCAGTGGTTATGGTGAAATGTGATGCTAGGTCAAGTGGTGGTAATAGTGAAAGGTGGTGCTAGGTCAAGCGGTGGTTCCGACAGCATGGTGGTGGGGCAACGGTATGATGACAAAGGCTAGTTTACGGTGGTGATGGTGTTAGATGATAATGATGATGTTGATAATGAATTAATAATAATATTAACATTAATAATTAAAATCTCAAGATTAAAAAAGTCATATTTACAAAGTTGATATCACTGTTTTATTAATTATAATGTTTAACTATACGTAATTTCAGTCGCATCATATTTAAAAATATCATTTTATAATTAATAAATTTTGTTATGAGTAAATTCGTCCCTGTGGTTTGGTGGTTATAACCATTTTCATCCACTAGTTTAAAAACGCTCAATTTAACCACTATGGTTTGAGATTTGTCACAATTAAGTCCAAACCGTTAACTCCATCCAATTACTCTGTTAACTTTTTTAAAAAAGACAAAAATACCCCTGGATTAAAAGGGTTATCATATTACATAAACAAAATATGGGTCCCACCGCACACCACTAACCAAAAACCCCACATTGAACATCTCAACAACTCGCCATCAACCACCACCTGTGAACCACCCGCCGACAACCACCACCTGTGACTACATCGCCATCGTCACTCACCGGCTATCACACATTAACCACCCGCAACTCGCCGACAACCACCACTCGCTCAGATTTGAACCTAACCCTAAACCTCTTTGACCAGACCACATCACCACCTCCCTCCGGCCGACCACCACTACCAACCCTCGATTAGAGCTATTGCATGCTAGCAACATATTCACCATCATCTTCGTACTGTTAACCCACCCCCTCCTAAACCATAAGCTCATCGCCACCCTTCTTCCCTTCTAAACCATTCACCATCGTGGTGTTGGTGGTGCGGTGGTTGCAGATCTGACAGGTCGGTGGTGCGGTGGATGCAGTGATAGTGAAGTGAGGGTGGTGGTGGTGTATGGCGGTGATGGAGGTGCGTCGTGGGTGTAGTGATAGTGATGTGTAGCGAGGGTGGCGACGGTGGTGTATGGAAGTGACGGTGGTCTTGGTTTGGACCGGCGTCTTCGACTTCAATGGTGATTGCTCTGACGGCGAGGCTGTGTGCGGCGGTGAAGCTCCGGCAATCGGCGTGGGAGAACGTGGGGATGGAGGCGGAGGTGGTGGTGATGGAGGGGGGATAAGGGGTTGTGAAGAGGACGAAGAGAGAGAGAGAGAGAGAGAGAGAGAGAGAGAGAGAGAGAGAGAGAGAGAGAGAGAGTGTGTGTGTGTGTATATATGTATAGTCTTATTATTAGTATTTATACATTAATATTAATATTGAATTAACAATTTAAGTCCAAGGGTATTTTTGTCTTTTTACATACACTTAACGGAAGAAATAGATGAGAGTTAGTCTCTTGGACTTGATTGTAACAAATTTTAAACCACAATGGTTAAATCGAGCATTTTTAAACTATTGGATGAAAATTATTATAACCAGCAAACCACAAGGACTAAAATAGTAATTTACTCTTTTGTTATATTAATATTTAATTTATTTAAACCATTTAATATACAGTTGAAATAAAATTAGTTTTACAATAAGGGAGCTTTTACGATATTCTCTCGCTTCTTCGCCATCGTCTCCGTTTCTCTCAGAATTCATCGATCATGTCCTCCGATCCTAACCGCACTGTTTACATTGGTAATCTGATCTTTAGTTCTTCAACGATCGTGATTATTGAATATTGATTCTTCATGTTTTACTTCTGTTGCAATTGATTTTGGTTGATTTTTGATCTATCTATCGGATTAGGTGTTGTATGATTGTCTCGAAATATATGTTCATAGCTCTGTCGTTGAGATTTGGTTGATTAATCTATCGGATTAGGTGTATGATTAATCTAGTTAAGCCTTAGGGCAAGTATAAAAATGATTATGTTATATCATTTCCCTTCAATTAGGATGTAAAACATTGTGCTCAGGTACTGATAATCATGATTATCTTCTAGAAATAGTGCTTACAGTAACTCGTTCGACTTTGCATACACGCAATCTTATATTTAGGTGAATTAAATATATACATCATTTAACTACTGACATGGTTTTTGTAAATCATTTACCTACAATTAGAATGTAGAACATTGTGATCACTGATCAATTAATCCTGTGTATCTTCTAGACACATTGGTTACAGCAGCCCCTTCAACTTTGCAAAGACACAGTCTTATATTAAGGGAAATTATGTATATATACATCATTAAACTACTTACATGTAAATCATTTACCTTCAATTAGAATGTAAAAGTTTTGATCATGGTTATTCTAGACACAATGCTTACAGTAGCCTGTTTAACATTGCATACAGACAGTTTTGTATTAAGGCAAGTAAAATATTTACTCCATTAAACTATTGACATGATTTTTATGAATCTTTTGTACAGGTAATTTGGACGAGAGAGTAAGTGATAGGGTTTTATACGATATCCTTATTCAAGCTGGACGGGTAGTTGACTTGCATATTCCCCGAGATAAAGAAACTGATAAACCGAAAGGTTTTGCATTTGCAGAATATGAAACTGAGGAAATTGCAGATTATGCTGTGAGGCTTTTTACAGGCCTTGTGACCCTTTACAACCGAACCTTGAGATTTGGAGTAAATTAACTTTCCTTCTTGATTTCAATGAATTTCATATGGTTTTTCTTCTTTCATTCATATGTTGAAAGCAAACTTATCTGGAAAATATGAACTAATATCATTTTCATCTTAGAATTTTAGTTATGCTAGTAATGATATTGGGAGTTTATGATTTATCATCTGAAATACTGCTAATTTGGTCTTTTTAACTTTTAAGATTCTATGCTGTTGTATTTCAACTTCATACAGGGCTAGTTTTCTGTCTCGTTTGACCCGTGACACTCTTATCAACAATTAAGTCAATTTTTATATAAGTAATTAGCGTGCCATATACAATTTCTAATACTATGTTATTTCAGTAACAACATGTTGTTCCTAACAAAATGTACAGATTTCTGGACAAGATAAGGCCACTCCCAACTCGCATGCAACATCTAATTCTCCTTTTCGATCAAGGCACTATGAAGATGCTGCAACAAGCCCTTTGTCACGGTATGCTAATGGTAATATATCTTATCACTTGATTTTTCATTCCACTGTTATGTTCTCATTTGTAGCTCACCTGTGCAACTTTGATATATAATTTTTACTTCTTTTTCCAAATGGCCTTAAATATGGTTCATGACAACGTTGTTATTTAAATCTCAGTTTCGCGTGGTGTAAATAGATCACATGTGGACCACAACATTCATGACCATCGAAGAGGTTTTGGGACAACATGAGATGGTATTACCCATTCTAGGTCAAGCCGATATGTCGATATGATATGAAAAGCCCAAAACATTGTGCTCGTTAATAAAGAAATTAGTGACCATTATATGTAGTGATCAACATAAATATTACAATAGAGATTTGCTAATGACAAAAAACCCATCTCCTTGGTATGTGACACTATGTATATCACTAGTGGCCTTTACTTGGTTAACATCTATCTGTATCTGGTTAATTCTTAACATGAAGCTAGTACTTAGCCAATCTATCATTTGTAGGCAGCTTTGTAATTATTATTGTTGCTCATATTTTGATAATGCATATCTTTGTATATAGATCAGAAGGGGAAGAGGCTTGAGGTACGACTATGATCTTTCTTTAAGTTTTTATTAATAAGCGTTGACAACCCAGGATTTGTATAACGTCAGTTGTTAACTGGAAGCGACAATTTTGACCTGTCTACTTACAAGTGGGTCAATTTGGGAATTTAGGTTATGCTTTATTATAAACAGGTCAAATAGAAAAATTTAGCTTAGAAGGGGAATTGGTTGAACATGTTGAAAATCATGCAAAGTTGGTTTTAGTACATACAACCTTATAAATCGTTTTACTATGTTAAACATCCATTTGTGCACACTAATAACACATACGTTTCTAGTGCATTGATCACGATGTACTCAAAGAATGATGATAAACATGTGTGTAAAGATGATGCACATGAAATCAAGTCACTGATTGAACACATTGGCTTTCCATTCCTAGATACTCATATGGTATTCAAAACAAGACCTTGTGTGCAAATGCATAGATTCATGGTTATGGGAGATCTGGTTTGGTTCTTGAATGCAAAAAAGTTTTCAACTTTATGCTTATTAAGGGTATGATATATATATATATATATATATATATATATATATATATATATATATATATATATACATATATATATATATACATATATATATATACATATATATACATATATATATACATATATATATATATATATATACATATATATATATATATATATATATATAGAATTCAGTGATAAAGATTTACAGGTTGCATGACTACCCAAAAACATGTTTATATGATTTGACCAGATGAACCTACTCCCCGACACATATCCTTTATGTAGTATGTAGTCCTATTAGCGTGCAGCTACACGGGTATGGTTGAAAAGGGACGAAAATGTTCGAAACAATGATTAAATCTAATGGGATTGTTCCTCATCTTGATCATCACGCGTGTGATATCAGGCCAAAGTTTACAAGCTCATAAAGCCTATGGAACCTGATTTTGTTATGTGGAGTGACATGCTTGGAACATGTAGAAAACATGATGAAACCAAGTTTGCCTAAAAAAACTACAAGAATTAGACCTAGGGTCTTATCTTTTTTTTTGAACGTCAAATGTACGATCCTGCTTCGGAGGATAGGTGTTATCTTAATCAGGTCCACCTATCTGTTTCCTAGCCGGGACCACACCCCCAACCCCCTCAGGAGGAAACTCATTGCTGAGAAAACCCCCTGGCTCAACTTTGAACATTTTAGCTTAGAGTGAGACTTGAACCCATGACCTCCCCTTTATGTACATGTCATGGATATCTCACCTTAACTAGTTGGTTAAAGATCATTGGTACCGGGTCTTATCTAAGTGTCGGGTTCCGGGTCAAGTGATGGGAATATTTAGTGTTGTCTGATATATAGTATTATGTACTTGTATTTTATGTGTAATATATAAAGAGTGAGCATGTTTCATAGTATTATAGTACAACTTTGTGAGAGAGAAATCGTATGGATCACAGACAACGAGAAATGGACCAAGATTTAGTTTTTACGTTCTTGGTTTATGATGCGTGTTTCTGACCATTAAACTATCATTATGAGATTCAGTTTTTCACTACTCAGATCATCAGAATTCGATAAATACTTTAACTGTAACTCGGTATTACCATTTCACACAAAATAAACAATACCCAACATTATTAAAATGGTGTTTTTATAAACAAAACCAAGTTTATGATTGTACTTATGTAACTCAAATAATCATTCTCAAAATGTGAGTGGAGATAACATCTTCAATCGTTGACTGATATAGGAAATAATTGAGGGAGGAGGAAGAAGCAGAATGACTTGGAGTCAAATGGTAAACTGCGGTTTGATGTGGGCAATGGAATTTCAATTTTGTATTGTTTTTCCATTCAACAAGCCGAAAAAGGATGCATCATACCCTCTTGACTTTATTGTTTGACTTTTTTATTGTTGATTCTTTTGTGTTAGTAACTTTTCTACATCAAGTATTTGTTGTTATCACTTTTAATAAATTATACCATGGAATTTTTTTATGAAAACTTAAAAGAACTCATCTAGACCATTTATTAATTTATACTTATAAACTAAAATTTTAGTTAAAAGGTTAATTTAATACTTATTTCTTTTTTTTAATTAACATTCTCTTTAATTATTCTCTTTCATTTCCTTAATTTTTAGATGCTAGTGGGTATGACCTGCGCTATGCAGCGGAGGTTATAAAAGTTAAAAGATTTAATTCTGATAATTGATATGTTAGTACTAACCACCCGAGAAAAGATTACATGTGAAACGAACTTTATTGTAAATTGATTAAAAGAAATTTTGACATAATTCGAATGCTTAAATATAAAACTTAAAAAAGGATCAGGTGATTAAATTTAAAATTGACATAATTCGAAGGCTTAACTATAAAATTTAAAAAAAGTTTGGGTGATTATGTAAATTTGACATAACTTGAAGCTTAAATATAAAATTAAAAAAAAACAAAATGAGTAGGTATCAATTTGGAAATAAAAACAAAGAGAGAGAAAATGTTGTGGTTAGTTTTAAAAATTCTTTAGAGGTTTAAATGTAAAATTATAAAAAAAACAAAGTAGGATGTTTGTTAGCTTGGAGGAAATTTTTTTAATTATGGTAACGTTGAAAAAACCTACACCTTTACTACTCATAATTTTTCCTATTTATTATATATAGTGATGCGCCAGGTGTTATCAAGTCTCTTTTTCAATATGCCTTAAACGCTGATATATTTGGATATTATGATTAGGATGAGTTATAGTAAAAATGGTATTTAATTTAAAAAATTTGAGAAGGATTGTGAGCTTGACACATGTCCGTCTATTGTTTTAAAAAGGATGGTATTTTGGTTTTTGTGTCAAATAAATCAGCTCGTTGTGTTATATACATTCATTATGTCATATACATTCATTGTGTCATATGTTTACATTATTTGTTGTATGTATACATTACATAAACTTGTTGTTATCAATCATTGTATTTTACAATTATAAGTACACAATGATTTTATTTCACCAATATATTTTTCAAAACTCATAATGTTTAATACTACACAATGACGATCAAAAAACACAGTGAAACATTATGTTATTTTGTCATTGTTTTTAATATATTAGATTAATTACTTGTTAATTTATTATTGTGTTTTACATATTGGAGATACACAATAATGTTATTACATTATTATACTTTATAAAATTTATCATTTTAGGAAAACCACAATAGTATTTAGAAAAACACAATTACTAACAAAAAGACACAATAAACTACACTAAAAGATATAATAACGAGATATGAGCTTAAAAACATAAAAAATTTATTAAAATTTTATATAACATACTGTACTCGTTATAAAAATAAAAAACACTAGTTTTTATAATGTAATTTTTATAAAAAAATAATGTCTTACATAAAACTTATGAACGTTTAAAAAATAAAGAATTTACAAAAAGTCAACAAAAATGGTTATTCGTAAAATACCATCTAACAATTTTTTTTCCTATAAATTGATCTCAAGCATTAATTAAGAAGATAAATGGTTGAGATTATTTGTTATACTTTTTAGTTTTAGAATCCTTTGTATTTTAACATTTCCTTTATTATTATTAATATTATTAATATTATTAATATTAATATTAATATTAATATTATTATTAATATTATTATTATTATTGTTGTTGTTATTATTATTATTGTTATTTTTATTATTGTTATTATTATTATTATTGTTATTATTATTGTTATTATTATTATTATTGTTATTATTATTATTATTATTATTATTATTATTATTATTATTATTATTATTATTATTATTATTATTATTATTATTATTATTATTATAACTATGTAAATATTTAGTGATTATTACTTAAGTGTAGAAATAAAATAATACTTAACCAAATAGTATTAAGTTATAAAAATATAAATAATAAATGCATACATTTTAATATTAATTTAAAATATTATTAGTAAAATAATAATTAAGATGAATATATATTAAATAATAGGGGCAACTTTGTAAAATAGTAATCAAGTTTTAGAATTGTTTAAATTAGGTAACTCGTAAAGTATTTTGTTCCAATCAGGTCACTCGTAAAATTTTTGTCCCAATAAGATCACTAAAGTTTTAGGATTGTTCTAATTATGTCATTATAAGTTGCAAAAAACTTAAAAATAATTGAAGTTTTAAAAAAATTAACAATATTTATAAAAAACTGAATTATTTTAAAATTTTTGTGTATTATGTAAAACAATTAAAAAATATAAGTGACTTCATTATAACAGTCCTAAAATTTTAATTACCTTATTAGAGCAAATAAAAATATTAGTGTCTTAAATTTTGAGTAAAATTACAAATTTGTTCTCATCAAATTTTATCTTACCTTATCTTATCTTACTACTTTAATAAAATAGTAACTTGAGATAACACATGATAGCATCACAATCATCATCACCAAAAATTTTTTCACCTCTCTCTCCTATTAAATAATTACCTTAATTACTAATAATATTATTTAACACTCTTTTAGATTTAATAAATTAAAAAAAGATCTATTTATTAATGTTATTTCTAAATAAATAAATTTTTGATAAAATAATAATTTTTTCTAAAGCATAAAACCTTTTTAAAAATACAAAATATTTTAAAATTAGTATTTTTAAAAATTAAAATTTTAAAAAATAAAATAATTAATTTTGGGAGTTATATGGTTTGTTTTAGAACAAAATGTTTATTTTTTTGGAAAAAAATAAAAATAAAATTTAAAAAGTTGATATCACTGTTTTATTACTTATAGTCATTTCTCATATGCAATTTCAGTCATATCATTTTATAATTAATAAATTTTATTATTTTAATATTTTATTTATTCAACCCGTGTAATATACAGGTTTACAAAGGCTAGTGCTTTATATAGTAGATAGATATAGATAATATAGATATAGATTATTATTATAATTATTATAAAGTATTTATAATTATATAGGTAATTAGTATTCAAATAAGACAACACTTATTCCTAAATTTAGTTATTATTATTATTAATATTATAAAAGTACTTAGTAATTATATAGTTAAGTATTTAAATAAGATAACACTTGTTAATAAAATTAAATGTTAACTTAAAGTATTATAAATAATATAATAAATAATATAGTGAATTAAATATTCTTACATTGTTAAAAATGTATTAATAATATGTATTAATTAGAAGAATTTTATTAAATGAGGGACAAAATATGAATGGTTGCATAGAAGACTTGTACCTAATGCTTAAAAAGTTGTATTAGGTGTCTTAATTTTTTTTATAAAATTACACTTGGGTCCCAAATTTTGTTTTATATAGTAGTATCGATTAACACATGCTAAGGAGATATTGATTCTTGTGTGTAAATACGATACATTATTAGGCCTGATGGGCCTTACCACCGAGGTTGTCATGCTATTTATTTAAAGGTTTTCGGATGCTAATATGGTCAGGTACCACACTGACAAACCATTGAATAGTATGTTCATGGATCCTATCCCAAATCGTTTCCTCAACTGATTGCTAAGCAGTCAATAAAGTATAAAATTTATTTTCTGTAGTAAAAGATATGTTTAAGAATAAATTATATGTCACAACTAATAAACTACCATAAAAAACACCCTATATCATATATCTTTCCTTTTGGATATTTATTTTTTATTACAATTAGTCAGTTTTAAACCACGATTTTCAAATTTTACGTATCAACCGAAAATTTTAACCAACTTTCATTTGCGCCACCATCGTCGGGCCCTCGAAAAGAAAGAAAAAGAAACCCACAAAATGTTTTTCCTTTTTTTATTATATTATATTACAAAATCATGTTGGTATTATTAAAATTATTGTTATTGTTGTTATTACTTATTTATTTAATTATTTATTTTTCTATACTTTCATTCGGGTTGCCTAAATTCATTTAATTGTTTTGCTTTCATGAAGAGCTCATTTTGATAAATTGAAGAGACCCAACAATAGTGTCCTAACAATCATGATAGGCTTAATGCACCCTGATTGCTAAATGCATAGCCTTGTTAATTTAATTGTTTTTAACCGTATACGTCAGTATTAGACCTTGTATACACTTGTATTCGTATACGTTCAATTGTTCGCCTTCATAAAAGCCTTCTATACGTACACGTATAAGGCCTTTATACACTTGTATAAGGCTTTCTATACACCGTATACATATCTTTATATGTCCCTACAATAATTACATCAACTAAAATCATAGGTTAGGTTAAGTTTATGATAACCATTTCACTCTTTCAACAATACTCCAAAAAGTCATGTAGAAGCTTCTTTAAAGCACCTAAATTTCCTATTCTACCCTTTATCAAATCCAAAAGAGTTCCATCAAACCATTCTTATCAACCATTCTTTTGAGCACCTTTTTCTTTCTTTCTTCTCCAAAGTCTCATCAAACAATTTAAACTCATCCCAAAAGGTGAACAAAAGCACATGCACATAAACACCCATAAAGTTTTGAAAACCTCACAAAAAAAGCTTGAAAACAAGAAACCCTACAAAAGAAAGATTCATGTCCTTCATATGTTGCTCCTTCAAGAACCAAGAAGAAGATGATTTTGAGGTTCTTTGGCCATCCCCTACACCTTTAAGAAAACCAAGAAGCCACAGGTTTTGTTGCGGTTGGAATAAAGATTACAAGAACCCGTATTCGAACCGTGGGCTCGACAAGTTTGAGGCTCTCTTGGCTGATCTTGATGACAAGAAGCGAAAGATCTTCATCCAAAAGGGGTCACAATACATCTCTTTTGTTCGATTCGTGTACTCGAATTCCAATGATGTGAAGCCCATTATTGTGAGGTTAAAAGATCCTAAGAGACATCATGACAAAGATCATCATAGGCAAAACAACCTTAAAGACACTAAAAGTTCTCCACTTGCTAAGTTACAAGGTACTTCAACGTTGGATCATCATCATCATCATCATCATAAGAATTCAGAACCTCTTGGAGATGTTATTAATGATGCTATGATCGAAACTAAAGAAGCGCAATCTTTAAAGTCGTTGATCGATAAGGTAACGAAGAAGTTTAGGTTTGATCAATGGAAATTGAATTTGAAAATGAAGTTAGAGGAGTGGTGGATGCCTTCATATAATTTGCCTTTGTTTGTGATATTGGTTATGGTTTTCTTGGCATTTTTCGGGCGATCTTTAGCGATTATATGCACATCGATTGCTTGGTATGTGATTCCTACGATCGATGGAACGCTCAAGAACACAACCACGAGACCGAAGAAGATGATCAAGAGCCAACACTCAAGAAAACCAAGTGAAAATAAGATGCTTTCTTCACCAAAACCCTTTTTTAGTGGACCTATAAATGTCAAGCAAAACGACAACAACAAGATGAAGAAGCTTATGAGTTTCTAAAAAATTAACTCAGTTACAATCAACGGATTTAACTGTAGCAAATACCTGTTTCAGTACTTGCTTTCTTTTTATTTTCAAGATTTTGTAATCTTTTTCTTTTTTAATTTTAATATAGGTTTTGATGAAGAATGTTAATCAATGTACATGTTGATTTGGTTTTTTTATTAATCATAGTAATTAAATAATTATTTTCTGGTATCAGTTTTTAGTAACAAAATGTGTGCGCTAGCTTATTGATTACCTACCACATAAATAATAATTAATTATGGTAATTAAAATAATTATGGCAGTTTGGAATATAAACACGAATGACGTAGGGGTTGGTTCATTTCATGGATACATGTAATGATATATAAGATTATTATTATTAATTATTTGGATATTTTCTTTGACGTGCTGACAGATGATTAATTGTATGGTTGGTTCGTGTCGAATTCACCTTGTTAATGATAATAAAGAGATAATATTTAATTATAAGCATGCTTAATTGGACTTCTAATTTGTGAAAATATACACACGCACGTACATGCATATGCCATAATCATTAATTTTTTTTTTATTTTATTGACATTTAGCTATGAATTATATATACGTTAAAAGATATTTGAATGAATAATAAATTACAAGTCTTCAAAACACGAAAGAGTACGAGTCGCTTATATAACTTTCCCTTATCTTTCTTTTTTTTTTTAAATTTGAGTTTATATAATTATTTTTTTTTTGAAATATTTAGTTTTTTTCCTTATAGCTTCTAAAATATAATTTTTTTTAATTTCAAACATATCATTGCATCTAGGGCTGCAAACGAACCGAACGAACACGAACAAGGCCTTGTTCGTGTTCGTTCGTTAAGAAATAAACTTGTTCATGAACTGTTCACGAACACTTACCGAACGAGATTTCTTGTTCGTGTTCGTTCATTAAGAAAATGAACATGTTCATGAACTGTTCACGAACGCTTACCGAACACAAATAAACACAAACAAAAGCAAACAAACATAGACAACTGTTCATAAACATGACGAACACAAATAAGCTTATAAACACAAACGAATACAAATAATTATAGATTTATTTTATAATAAAATTTACATTTTTATTACAACAATTACACAAAATCAATCAAAAATAAATAGGTAGTTAACATAAATATCAAAAAATACTTGATATAATAGTCATAAAAATAACTAACACAAAAATTTAAGAATATAAACGAACACAAACGAACACATTATTGAACGTTCACAAACGGACATTAACGAACATAAACGAACGCATTACCGAACGTTCACGAACATAAATGAACGAACGCATTACCGAACGTTCACGAACATAAATGAACGAACGCGGCTTGTGTTCATGTTCGTTCGTTTAACTAAACGAACGGAATTTTCGTGTTCATGTTCATTCATTTGCTAAACAAACGAACATAAGCGAACTTCCCACCGAACGGTTCACGAACTGTTCGCTGAACGTTCAGTTCGTTTGCAGCCCTAATTGCATCATTATATTTTATCTAAGTTTCGATATAAACTTTATTCAACCCCGAGTTGAGTCAAATAAAATATCATTTTTACGTTTTCCTTTAAATTCATAAAATATTCTCTTGCCACATGATTTATTATTATTATTTATGATTCTATATTCTCTGAGCACCGTAAATTTTGTAATTGCATTTTGTTTTTTTATATAAAGTTTTTAAATATTTTTTAATGTGTGGGTTTATGTAAAGGTATAACTTTTATATAAAATTTAAATATTATAAAACATCCCCTCACGTGTTGCTTATGAACTACTGCTTCTGCATTGTAGTTGCCTTGATGAATTTCGCTCTAATGTGCTAATTTCATAAAGTTTAGATGTTAATTTTTATAAAGTTTAGATGTTACTTTTTTTACAGTTTATTTAGGTTTCAAGCCC
The DNA here is from genome assembly GCA_025215565.1 of Flaveria ramosissima. Classification (NCBI taxonomy): domain Eukaryota; kingdom Viridiplantae; phylum Streptophyta; class Magnoliopsida; order Asterales; family Asteraceae; genus Flaveria; species Flaveria ramosissima. The sequence continues at coordinate 33,197,337 of CM046045.1, forward strand.
GCTGCAGAGCACGGGTTTAAACCCGCTAGTTGGATAAAATGTAATGTGATGCTTCAATGAATAGGTTGGGTTTGAGTTTTCCTTTTTTTCATCTCATTATTTAAATTTAAGTGACTTTTATATCAAAAGTTAAACGTTATTTTTATGTTTTTTTTAAATTTAGTTGATTATAACTTTCACTGTTTATTTAGACCGGTTTAATAGATTTGACCCGTTCGATCTATGGACCAGTGAAAAATAATGGCAGATTTGGTGTGATATGCACAACATTTGGTAATAATTTTGTAACCAAAACTCCTCAAAAGGGCAATCTACCTAACACCAATTTTCACTTAACAAATTAGTTTTTTGAAAAAGAATGCATCTGTTGAATATGAAATGAGGCTTGTTGACATCAAAAGTTTAGGGGTGTAGTCAATTGAAATTATCCAACCACAGCCTAGAAGCATCTAGAAACCACACTTATCCATTTGGTTTAGCCATATAGAGGTGTTTAGTATTTAGATAAAATACAACTTAATTAGAAATATTAGAGTGGATATGGTATAAGGTTTTGGATTTTAGAAACTAATCATTGTTTGTTGGTGTTTGGATCCTTTTGTATAAACCGGATATTCTAAAAAAAATGAGTAATAATTAGTACCATCTATTAGTCATTTATACATTATTAATGTTAGGGCTGAAACGAACCGAAAAACACGAACGATGCATTGTTCATGTCCGTTTATTAAGGAAATAACTTGTTCATAAACTGTTCACGAACGCTTATCAAACTAAATTTATTTGTTCGTGTTCGTTCATTAAGAAATGAATCTGTTTACGAACATAAATGAACACAAACAAAGGCATGCGAACACATACAATTATTCATAAACACAAATAAAAAGGTTATGTTTTATGACCCATACAGGTTATGTTTTATTACTAGAAAAAAAAAAGAACCGGAGCAGATTGGATCGAACCATTAACATTTCTAGGTTCAGTCTCGTTCTCAGTTGTAGCGTTTTCTAAAAAAAATAAGAACATAAAAATCAGGAGTATTGAATTCTGATTGTCAAACTTGATATGAGGTTTTTATTTATATATTTCACGTTTGTTCGGGGCTGATCAGTCAGCTCCTGACCTACACCAGACGGGTTTATGTTTTAGGTTCTCGGTTCTCAGTGTTGGTTTGTTTCCGTCTAGTTTCATCTTGTTAAACACTTCTACTTATGTTCAAACAGGTAAACCCAAAAAATGCATAGCTAAAACTAGCACGGGTCAAACGGGTCAAGTGATTCCTTCGTATATTGAACTATTATTGCAACAATATAATCTTGTAATCATATTTGACACATTAACCGTTTATAAAAGAATAAAATAATGGAAAAAAAGTGTTTCTAGTCGACGGAAGTTCAATTATTAAGCACTAATGCGTTTTGACCGGTTAATTGAAGGTTTAATATTTAGGCAAACTTTCATCAACAGGTAGGTATAAAAGTGCAGCAAAAGCACTAATGAGACTAAACCCTGATTACCTAAGGGCTCAAAACTTGAAGAAATAAATGAGATGAAATGGGAAAGCTTGGAAACTTCTATAAGCCTATGAATCAATCAAACAAGTAATTTTCCATTTATCCTATCATTATAATTTCAAGCGGTAGAAGTACATCAAAACACCATCTCCTACACCATGCTTTTTTACCGCTGATTAAATTATTATGATTATCTCAATTCACATAATCCTTCTAGCAAATGAAACTAAAAGGAATGAACTCTATAATGTTTATTTTTAATTTAAAAAATGCACAGAAAGACTCATTCAGAACAGAAATTCTTTTACTATGCAAGTTAAGGACAATGTAGCCTATTATGTAATCAACTATCATGGTTCAATGTTCATAACGAACGCATGGGCTAATATGCCGCCTAACAGTCAAAAACTCTATTGGTAGCAATCAAACAACTTACTGTGATGAAGATTTCCAAGCTTTTAACATCTTTTTACCAAGATATTTAACTCCATGAACAGCTCCAACAGCTATAAAACCAGCCACCGCTTGTCTCGCACTTGAAATCATAACTCTGCGCCTTAAAACCTTTTGCATTAGTGTTGCAGCCTCTTCCCGTGACCCGATTGTGAATTTACCACTTTGACCTTCAAAGACATTAGCGACTAGATGTTATGGTTTTCCTATTGCACGTTTCCTCATTACATTATGGTTTTTCTTATTTATATACTTAATTCAGTCTGCTTACCTGCTTTCATTTCAGCGTTCTTTATTCCCATTTGGCTTCTGACAGACTCTGGAAGAGATGATACAACGGAAGACGTTGCAGATAAGCTACAATCCTGCCAAAAAATAATTTAATTAAAATTATAAGTTCAGATATTTGATAGTCGAATAAATTTAATTAAATTATGATTTAAAATCTAACTGAACCTGAGATATGTTCATTTGATGATCACCGCATGAGGAGAGACTCAAGAGTTGCTTAGTTGCATACTCTTCAACCAGAGGCTTGTACATATTTCTGAATAATTCAAATTGGCCCTCTACTATCTTTTTCACCTGAGGCCACAAAAAAGAAAAAAAAATGATACGTGTAAGTTCACTCAAACTTTGTTGGAACGGCATGAAATTTTTGCAGAATAACTTATGTTTTCTGAGAGAATAACTATTGGGGCTTCCTGAAACTTACCTTATTTTTATCCTCTGCAAAAAGCATGCGCAAATCGCCCATATATGAGAGGCTGCATATTTTTGCATAAAGTTCCCTCTGCATACAGAATAATATATGTTATATCACTGTGATATTACTATATTAGCTAACTTTAATAATGAGAGCAGAAGTAAAACCTCTGTGAACTTTGATGGTAAAAGCAGAAGTGCAGCAGAGGAGGCAGCTCTCAAGTTAATTAGATTGGCATTCGTTATGTCCGTATTTTCTACAATTATACGCACCTGAAATACAAAATAAATAAATAAATAAAACTATTGATAAGAACAGATGGTTCGCATTTAACAATTATATGAGAAAACATACTGGTTTTTGCAAGCGGCCACTAAGATAAAATCTTTTCCAGCTCAGCATATCTTCAACTAAGTCATCCATACGTACAACCCCGTACTTGTACATCTGTCACATTTTCTAAAGTTGAATCGACTTTAAGACCGAATAAGAAACCGATTTGTAAATATATGAAAACTGTAACGAAATTTAAAAGATATGTTTTACCCGTTAAAAACACTACCTTGTCATTCCAAGAAACAAATGGATTAAAGTGTACACCAACACCAATTTGATCTGCAGCTTTAGTTATCTAAAAACCAAACCAAATCAATTTATTTATTTAGTAACTAAAATCAAGATTAAAATGAGTAAGAGAGAGAACCAGTTTTGCTCCACCAAGAGATGCCATCCATGAGGCGTAGTGATCCCGGTTCATTTTTAGATTCTTGATTGTTAAAAAAATAGAAAATAAAAAACAAAACTGTTAGAAACTAGATATATTCTTGTAACTCAAGAAAAAGTTGGCATGATTGGTAGTAAATTACCTCAGAATGCCATTGCTGAGGATCTGATACGCCCAAAATATAATCTTCCATGGATGACTATAATATCAAAGAAAATATATAAAAGAAGTTGAATAGAAGTTTAGGTAAGAACCAAAAAATATCAGAACAATTCACTCAAACTAAGAAAATAACCTTGTCATTATTATTAGGATGGAGACTTGAACCATATACACAGCAAAAATCTACTGGTGGTAGAATTTTCAGCAAACTCCCAAGACCGGTTCGAGTTTCCATTGCTGCTTATCATTAACAAGTAAATTTTGTTAATTAAACCAGTGAGGGAAATATGCAAAATACTATTTACTGACCATCTAGACAAGTACTATTTGACCTATTAGACTTAAAACATAACCTAAATTGACTCATTTGTATGCAAATGGGTTGAAATTGACACTTACAATGTCCTAGTATGTGAGCTTGAAGCTATGGCCTTATATATGCACCGTGTGGTCCATAACTAGTTAACTACCATCCATCACATAAAAATCAAAAACCACTGAAATTCTAGTTTTTTATCCTTTTCCACGACCATTTTACATCCATGAATACACGATTACACAATATGATATTAATAAACCTTATAGAGATTATTATCTTCCAAACTAACAATAAAACTATACAGAGAACAGGATACATAATGTAACAAAAACTGAACACATTGCACGAAATAAACAACATGATGTGAGTAACAAAAAGCAGAAAAAACAACAGCAGACTCACCAAAACCATCTAACTATTTATAAGCAAAGAAGCCCCATACAATGCTTCTACATTTTGATCAACCTTCAGCAAGAAAAATCTGTATAACAGGTTTAACATATAAACATATAAATCAATAATACGAGAATTGCATAAATTAAACGAATCAAACCGAACCAATGCCTCAAACTTCCATAAATCAAAACTAAAATAATAAACCAAATTGAATTTACATAAACTTGCATAATTCATAAATCAAGCCATATAACAAACTTCCATAAATCAAAACAATGTACCGAACCCAAATAAAAAACCCTAAATAAGCACAAATTCATTATCAATTTACAAACTTGCATAATTGCAGCATTAAACCAGATTTACCTATAGAATATGCATCACTGTTTCACTGCAAAGCTACTAATCACATATAGCATACAGCATCAAGCAATTCTAAACCAAACAGTCAATTCAATAATTACAATAAACCAACTAACTGAACATTACAACTATGGCATCATTACAACAATGACAGAACAAACATAAATTGCAAATTAGCAAACCTAACATAAAACTAAAAATCCCTAAATTGTAAGTGTGCAGTAAAACCCTTAGAAAGCTTAAAACCTGAGGAGGTGACGTCAGGCCGAAGCGGCGGAGACTGAGGCTGAGATCGGAGGGGGACGACGGCAGAAATCAAGAACCCAAAGGGTCATTTCTGGCTCAATTTCAACGTGGGCTTTTTTAGTAATGTTCAAGAATCAAGAATCAAGATTTCAAGATCCAACATCAAAGTAAACTTGGGTGTTTTAAGTTTTGCATATTGGGTCCAAAATTGGGTACAAAATTCAAACTTTGAAGGGCCCAATGTTTTTATACATACATAAATTTTCAAATCAATTCACAGTGTGATAAAAGTTTATAAGACTCGGTTTTAAAATCTTATGCATCAATATTCACCTTGTGCTTTTGAATAAAGTTTATATCGACAACTTGGTTTAGAAAAACTCCTATCAACGCATTAATAAAAATAAGCACGTCATAACAACGGGGAATTCCAGCACGAAAGCAAGTGTTGTTATCACACGTCCGTCCTGTCTGATTGATTCACCTTCGATTATTCAATCAAGGAAGCAGAGTCAACGGCCTTTGAAGAAAGATGACTTCTATTTTAAGATATTGAGTTGGACAGTAAATATATAGAATATATAAAAAATAAAAGAAAAAAAATATATATAAAATAAAAATAAAAATTTTGCGTTTTACAAACGTCATATTTAGTTGTGAGAGGAAACTATAAAAATGGTGAAGTCTTAAAGTAGTTTTAACGGCTTGTACGTTTGTGCTTCGATTACTCGTACATTATTATTCGCAACTCAATTTTGATTGAAGTTTACACTTGAAACACAAGTTAATCTCGATTTTAGTCCATCAATTTTGTGAATTGTCTTCATTTGAATACCAACCTATAATTTGTCTTCACTCTTAGCCTGAGTTTTACAAACCATATTCATTTCAATCCAATTTACTAACGGTGTTAACAATTTCTATTAAGTGAACGTTAAATGAGTTTTTAATGACGAAATAACCCTCATTTTAAAAACCAGATACTAAAGTGTACTAATTAAAAACAACTCATACCCACACCAACCCCCCTCTACGCATCATCTTCACGACTACTACCACCGAAAACTACATCCCCGTAAACCAACACCGCCAAAAATTAACCCACAATTATCACCTCTAGAAACCACCTCACCACCACATATCATCACCTACTCCACTCATCACTACCTTTTCTCGGGTTCAAGCCACAACTACCTAAAATCGTGGTCGAGTGGTGGTCGTCATGGGTTGGTCGGATGGTGTACAGACCAAGAATCAGATGGTCAAGGTTGGTCGATGGTGGTTCTTGTTGCAAGCAAAGGTGTACAAGCAACGATGAGGTTGGTCTGAGGTGGTCGATGGCTGATGTTGTGGTGGTGATGGTGTGGCAGTGGTGGTGATGGTGTGATAGTGGTGGACTAGGGGTTCATTCAGATTAAAGAGAGAGAATGGCAGTGGTGACAATGGTGTGTCGGTAATAATGTTCTAAGGTGGTCGATGGCTGGGCTGAATTGGTGGTGGTTAGAGCATTCACAGTCTATTCCTTAAATTTATATGAGTGTATTCCCTATATTATATGATATGGTTATAAGTGATTGTGAGTGAATGATATGAGAAATTTACTCTTCAATCTGTATTTTTAGAAAACATTGTTCAAAACCCTATAATGTTTTTAATATATTTTAAGTGACTGTGAGTGTAGGGGAGAGAAAAAGTAATGATAAATGTATAAAAATATAATTTAATTGAAAAAGAGAGAAAAAAAGTAATGAATTTTAGTGTAATTATATGGATAAGGATGCGGAATGGGTTGAGAATGCTCTAATGGGGTGGCTAGATGGTGTGTTTACCGGATGTGATCGCCAGAGTGATTGTTGAACGGTGGTCGTGTAGAGAGAGACAATGGTAATAAGTGAGATTTTTAAAATCATTTTAGCCCCTATTTGTATTTTGGTACTTTTTTAAAAAATATAATATTTCTTTATACGTAATATAATATTTCTATTTTCAAATTTTTTAATATTTCAAATTTTTGTTTCATTATCTGAATCCATATCTAAAATTTCAAATACGCTCGAATGATGAAATCAACATTTGAATTTTTGGATGTCTGAATTCGAACACTCTTATTAGTGTGACAATGCAAGGGAAAGCATCATGTATTAGTAAACCCTGACAACTCCAAATGTGTGGTATACCTCGAAAAAAACGTTAAGTCATGTCAAGAAAGATGTGTGTGAGAACAAAAGATCATGATAGAGAAGGATCCACACATTAGCATCATGAGATATTGATTTATAAATAAGATCTACTTTTAACTATCACCAACCCGTTTTTACGTCTTAGGGGTAAATAAATTAAAAACTTTACAGTCAAACATGCTAAAGAAGTTCCAAGACACATGTGTGACACTAAGAGCTTCTCGAAATTTCAAAATTTTCAAACAAGTATTGTTAGGCTAGAAACAAAGCCTTAAATACCCGTCGAAATCCAATAAGACTAAGCACACAGCCACACAAAAATGACTAGTAAATACATCAAACGTTGCTTAATATCAAGACAAGGATGACATTTACAAAAGGTATTTGATTTTCTTCCATACATAGCATCTCTGAAAAAATATGAAGTTTGAAGGTCATATGAGAAAATACATGCAATTTAAAAGAAAAAAATGAGAGTGCATGTTTTTTTTTTTAATTTGTGTATGCCCGGATGTTTTTCTGAGTAGTGTCGAACGCTTTCATATTAATATAGTTTGTTGGTACGCACAAAGTTTTTAATTGGATAAGACGAAAAAACTGTTGATGACAACTATGGAAATTTCGTTGTAAAATTTTACCATAACCTAAATCAGATCAAAAGATTCATTTGGACTGTTCAAATAGTTCGACGCTCGAAACTCGTTCGAAAAAAACTCGAAAAGTTGCTCGTTTGATTTTGGCTCGGTTGTAAACGAGTCGAGCCGCTCGGTTCTGTTTGTAAACCAACCAAGCACGAGCAAAAATAAGCTCGCTTGTTGCTCGCTCAGTTTCGCTCAAATTATTTTAAATATAACTTATATACATTATATATATGTAATATGATAGTTTATTTATTTAGAGTTTAGGACATTACAATTTTAATTATTTACCAATTTACCCTTAGTTATTTTTAAAATTTTAAAACATTATTTTTTGGTTTTTTATATACTTGTTTAAACTTTAAATTAAGTGAATGTTTCTAGTGTATGAGCAAGGTTGTTGGATGATCAAACAAGAAAAGCAAGTATAGTAGACGTGAAAATGGTCACAATGGAGGTTGTGGATGTGAGTTTTACCGTCATTTATTCGAGCTCGAGTTTTTTAAGATTTATGTTTTGTTAAACTTATTTTGTATGTTTTCTTTTGTTACATTGTTGAGTTTGAGTTGTAACTTGAAACTTTTGAATGAATGATTAGTTTTGTATTACCGAGCCAAATCGAGCAGAACCAAGCGCTCGGTTATAAACCAAACCGAGTTCGAGCGAGCATTTTTCGCTCGATTTCTTAAATTCGTATCGAACCGAGAGGCTCGGTTTGTAAACGAACCGTGTTCGAGCGAGCCTTCGTTCGGTTCGGTTTAATTCGGGAACAGCCGAAATTAGTGCAATAAACCATCAAAACTTTTCAAATGGTGACTAAAAGGATGATGGTTACAACCATCATATGGTAGTTATTTATAGAAACATCTATAATAACCAACACTAGTAGTAACTTATTTACTACCGACCATGAAAACATCAGTTAATACCGATGTTCATAGCTGCTACCGAAGTGTTAACTTACCATCAAAGTACAATTAATTACCGAGGTACATGTTTACTACTGTTGTTTTGGTTGCAATCTTTGCTACTATTGAAAAAAATTTCTCCCTAAAACTAAATTTACTGCGTGGTTCTAGAAACTAATACATTCTTCAATGAGCTTTTACTCCAAACCTTCGAACTCATATCAATGCATTTTCTAATCTCTCAATTATTCCTTAACTGAATCAAATTATACTAAAATGACCTTGATGACTGTTATATTCACCATATACGAAATTTTTTTAGGTTTTATAATTTTAAAGCTAAAAATAAAAATATCTGTGATGATAATACCTAAGGAAACTATATAATTTATACAAGATAAGTGCATATTCTAAGTTGAAACCTCATATCCACCGCTACCTATCATTGTCGGATAAATAAAGGCTACTGCAACCAATAATGTATGAAAGTATATGCTTTCAATCATGTTGTGCCAAGACTATCCATTTTGAACTTCATTGGTAAATCACTAAATCCTTTTGTAGTTTTTTTTCTATAGAAAACAAATAATAAAAAATAAAAATAAGGACAACAAATGTTGAGAGGCAAACTCAATCCGATCAAATCATCACACATTTAAAATTCATTTATTTTAAGTTAAATTAGTTAACTCATCAACTCATCGTTATTATTATCATTATTTAAAAGGCTATAACTTATAACATGATTTGAAGATAATAAAGTCTTTTTAATGATCTCTTAATTATAATATGTTGTTTAATTAAACTGTTCTGAGTTATACTAAATTTAGTTGACCTGACCACATTCCGTATTTATGATAATAATAAAAGTATATGTTTTATTAGAGCATTGACAATACGAGACTATGGATGCCACTGTGTCAGGTGACAGACGAGAAACCATGGACGTTGTATTGCATCTTACTCAGGTCGATATGTGACTGAAGGACAAGCACACATCTGTAGCGACAGACTAGTGCACATTCGTAGCGACAAACAAGCTCGCAATCGCAAGTCTCGCACTCCCTTCAAGTTTTTGTTTTCTTGTACTTAAAAGAAAATACTTTTGTAAAGGAAAAGTTTAGATTCCTCTAGCTTTGTCGCAATGGCCCTTGGAGGTTTCGAAAAAATAACAAAACTATGAAAGATTTAATTTGGAAAAATGGAAATTTGGGTTGGTTGCTTCTTTTTTGACTTATTGGACAATGTGGAACTTGTGCACTTGTAGGGGAATACCGACAACTTCCCTCGGCGACAAATCTTACACGTCCCTCGTTTTCATTTTATCTTTTCAAACAATTATTACATATCAAATGATATATGTTTGTTTATGTTTGAAAATCAACTAATTGCAAGTTTAATACAAACACATTATATATAACAATTAGTTATACAATTTGAAAGAATACTATTGTATTATAATTAAAATTTCATATATTATGAACAATATATATAATTTTAAAAATTATTATAAAACTATATAGTTGGGCCTTTTTATTCATGTGGATAAAAAGAAAACTAAAGAGAAACGTGTTCAAGATATTGTTGTGGTTCCGGATTATCTAGAAGTGTTTCTTGAAGATTTGTCGGGACTTCCTCCAATACAACAAATTGAATTTCAGTATTCATTTTCCTTATTAAAGCCATTCATACACAAACTTTTTAGATTTTTTAGTTTAGAACTACTGTTCATATTAAGATGAGTTAATTGCATGGATGGTCCCTGTAGTTTATCTATGTTATGATTTTGACTCCCAAGAAATAAAAACTATATGGGCGGTCCAATATTTTGCGCAAATGTCACTTACAGTCTTTGAGTTGGTCGACGTTAATTTCTATATGTTAATATGAAATGATCAAAATACTCTAAATGTTAAAAAAAATAACTAATAAATATATATAGACAACACCACCTTTTAATTTAAAAATAATAAAAAGAAAATAACATATAATTATAATAAACACTTGTGGGCCCCACCCCATTTTACCAAACCCTGACCCCTATGTTTCTTCACTCACCCTCCAAACCACATCTTCGTCGTCTCCACCATTGTTGTCAACCTCCAACATTTTCGACCTAACATCATCTCTAGGCGCCACCACTAGAATATTGAGGGTACATAAATTTTGAAGAAAACTACTTTTATAGCATTTAGAGTCATGAGTGTCAGGTGTTTGTGCGGTAATTACTCCTCACAGCCTTATGAGGATTGATTGTATCCTTGATATAAGAATTTATGACAATGTTGTACCCTTTCTTTTATGGGACATGATTAAAAGAATTACACAAAGAAGGTTTGGAAATATTACAAAACAACATTTTCAAGGTTGTTTGCAAGTTGAAACAAATCTTCTCACATGGTTTCTCTGACTTAATGGAACATTTAGTTATACATTTAACACGTGAAGCCATTTTAGGTCCTTCTGATATTGGTTGATGTATATCTAAGAAACATTAAATTTCATTTCTTAGAAGTAGTAACAATATTTCAATCTCAGTAATACATATTTGAACACTTCATCATTAGAAGACTTATGTTATTGAAAAGACTAATGAATAATAAGGCAAAGGTTGAGAGATATATAGTTGAGTCTTATATGGTAAATGAACTATCCAGCCATTGCTCCTTATTTTTTGAGCCTCGTATAAAAACAAGACATAGTCACCTGCCAAGAACATTACCCTTGATATTTCTACAAGTTCGACTACTAATGTTCAACTAAAAATTTTAAGGTACCATCTCGTGGATTATTTCATAAATGCATGAAACAAAGGATTCTTAGGGATAATGAGATTTTAAAATCCACATGTATGTCTTGTTAGCTGATAACCTTTCGTTTGAATCTTTAAAGAACGAGTACAGATAACCAATCCAGATATTATTGTGTTGATGTAAATAAAGCAAAATAGAAATTGTTTGCTTAATGGTGGGCCAGAGATGTAAGTATGTCCATATTCAAAAGTACAAACCCCTATTCACATATGTTTCTTAACTAAGTGGATCTCCTTTATTTCTAGATTAATTACCTATCAATTGACTCAAGCGACAAAATAAAAACTCTAGCATGAAGACCTACTTTGCAAAGTTTTGAATAGATTTTTCAGTCTAAAACTATACATTAATATACTGATACTAGTTCCTAATAACTTTAGGTTTTGAGTTTTCATAGGATGGTAACTTAAGCTGAAAGAAATTAAGATTTGAGTTTCATATCAGGGAGCATTATAAGAACAATGGTTTGCCACCACTCCTTATATACAACTTTGCATGATAAATTAAAGCCTACTACATTGATTTTATTAAGAACGAAAAAAAGGAATGGAAGAGAGCCCTATGTCGATTGCCACCATCAAATAGGGCAAACCAAGTTTAACCAAGCTTAGGTTTTGGGATTTCACATTGATTGGCTAGCACCGTCTTGATCTATTTTTTCATGTATGAATACAAATAGAAAATCTAATTTCGTCATCGACCTTCATTAATGAGTTTCAAGATCCCAAACGGTTAGTTTTTCTTAAAACACATATGGTTTTGTCAACAGTTCTTGTTTCTTGCAATTAGACATTTATGGGAATTCATTGACTAGATCACAGATTGTTGTATATTTTGCCTTTCGTTAATATTTTTCAAAATCGGCATACAGATTCCCAAAAGTTGGGAGAGTCACACATATGGTGGCGTATATGTGGTGGTGGTAGTGGTAGGGGGTGTTTTCTTACGATGAGTCAAAGTCTGACTACTATTGATTGCTTGATTAGGTCTTGTAATGAATCTTACAAAGTCTGTCATCATGTTGTTGTGCTATTCAAATGTACATGGTCTTTTAGTAACTAAAACATGGTTCCGTCAGCATCAAATTCAAATTCAAGTGTAAAAACTAATGACCTTTTTGTTTGGGTGAGATTTACTGATTAATGCTATTGAATCATTGTACCGAAATTACAACAATTAATATTCTGATATGACCAATAATAATGATATTGATAAAATTCTCTTTGTATATTGATAAAATTGCTCAAAATACAAAGTCTGATAATAATGGTTACTAGGGTTACAAAATAAGAATGTTAACTTTATATTTATAGGCCTGACACATGTACTATCCTGACTAATTATATTATATAAAAAATAACAAGTCAAAAAGTAAAAAAAAAAACAGTTTTCGCACTCACTATGTATTCATCTGTATTAGTCTTCATCCACATTGACTGATGTAGATGAACACTTTATATCCGCATTGCATTACTTGTACAACCGCATTAACATTTGTTCATTCGCATTGACTAACGTGGATGACCAAATAATTGTCTGCATCATCTTCTTCTTCATCCGCATCAAGTGTTACTCATCAGCATTGAGTAAACACTTGTGTTCTTTTATCTTCATCCACATCCATATTAAACAACTGCATCAATTCAACACTTTGGTAGATTTTCTTCATCCGCATCATCAACACTTGTAATATTTTACCAAAACATAACAACTCACAAAACCATCACTTGAATCAACATGCATGATCATGATCCTTTCAAGGTTCAACACTATCCGTTCTAGCATCACATGCAATACAAGCGTATTATACACCGTATCTTTTGATGATAAACGACTTCAAACATTGTTGGATTCGTGTTAAGACAAAGCCATTTGGGATATACGAAATAAAGCAATATGTTAATGAAGTCAACTTAGATGAAAAACAATACTTTCAAGTTCACGATAAGCTAAGATAGGTAGATAGATAGGTTGACATTGTGAGTGGCATTATAGTTATAAATTTAATTAAATAAATAATAAAAGAGGTAAATTTATGGTCGTTATGCTGCCAAAACTTTTATAAATTAGTTAATTCTCTTCTCTTTTGTCAAAAACTATAGAATTGAATTGACCACTTGCATCATGTGACATATGCTGAAATTGAGGCAAACAAAAGTTCGTCAATGCTATACATATTCAATTCAGCGATGAAATAATTGTCGTTTTTATGATTTCTTTATATTCCAGAATTTATAATATATTTTTATTTCCCATGAAATTCTATTGAGGGCAGATTTGTAAGGTTGATACTCTGTGATATGATGTTAGAGGTAATAGGTTCAAGCCATGGAAAACAAGTCAAGAACCTCCTACGCAAATTGTATGGTTAGACTGCGTATATCAGATCACAAAGTGATTCGGCCCCTCTCCAGACCCTGTACAAAAAGAAAGTTAAGTCAAACATCGGATACATCCCATCCCACAAAATTCAATTATAATAATATTAACTTTTATATTTAAAATAAAAATTAATGAGGGATTACTGTGGTAAAACCCGTTGGTAAGTGATCAAAGAAATCGCCAAAAAAACATCCTAACCTCTCCATTGGTAATCTATAAATCTAGTCATATGTTGCTAATAACCCACGTCTATATTACCAACGAAGTATCACCAACAGACACCACTTTCACCTATAGGTTTTCAACGGACCCGTCTGTCAGTTAAAACATACATACAAACTTTTTTTTATTATGAAAACTTGAGCCAAAGGAAATACAAATAAAAGTTAGTGGGGCCCCTAGTGAATAGAAGTATGTGATCCAAAACAAGATGTGGCACATCATCGTCAATCATGGTCCCTCAACTCATCGTCTTGTTTCCGCGTCTCTATCTACACACTCTGGTTTTTCTAAAGTGTACCACCAAGTGCATTCATCTACTAGTACTATATATACCATCATCATCATCATCATCATCATCATCATCATCATAGTCATCATGCCCCATTATTATTTTCCATTCTTATCTAACTTTGTGTGTGCATTGTGTAAAGAAACGACATCAATGGTGCATAGACATTTCTAGCATGCCATGGCATGTGTGGATATCATTCAACTTATCTTTCTCCACGAATGATATTGTATACACGTTTAATTTCCTTTTTATGGAAATCACCACTTTGAATATATAAGAATATAATAATAATAACTACATTTTAATTAAGTTATTTAAAGATATATTTTATTCTAGTTTCTATAAACGTTATTTGTATTATTGATGATGTTTTTTTTTCTTTCAAATTTTGTGTGAACCCGAGTATTATTTTTATGTATATTACATTATGATGGGACCAGAACCTAACCCATCGAATGTACATATTGTTTTTATATAAAGTAAGAGAATTCATATTCTCATGAGTCATTTGAGTGATATACTTTTATTTTCCTATTAAGAAGTGTAAAAATTCATTTTTTTCTTCTACATGTAATGTTTTCTTTAACTAACATCATTCTCTTTCAAAAAAGTTGACGTTTAATCTAAAAACTTCATGTTTAATGTATCACGTTGAGCGAGTTTCAACGACTAAATAGTTGAGGACCACTTTGACCCTCTCTTGGTTCTATCGTTTGCCTGCTAATAACCCGATCCGGTGTTATATATCATGCCCATGACACTTGATAAGGTTTTATTTTATAAGGTTTACTAAAAGTTGCTTATTTCAATGGTCTACATTTTCAAAAAAGAAAAGATTTTTAATAGATTTGGTAGATTTTTCCTTGCAATGACTCAACACTAAATATTCATGTAAAAAGTAAATATGTCCAAACACATGGACACTTGTCCCAATAATATTAGTTAGTGGTCTGAAAAACTATTGATATAATTAATTCAAAATAGTATTAAACTAATACTTTTTTCATGACATTATACATTGTTTATTTTGCACATAATTACTTTAAGAACGTCAATATCGTAGGTCCATGGGTTAGTAAGGTGTGACATGAAGTCTAAGGATATGGACACGCATTATATCATAAATTATAGAAACTTTTTTGAAAAAGCATTATAAATGTTCTTTTTTCTATAGAAAGGTATTATTTTTGAATTTAAACAAAGTATATATATAAAAATAGCTTGATACTTATCTACAAGATACAAAAAGGTTTTTGCCTTAAGATATCAGAGTGTGTTAGGTATTACTTCTTTATAATGAGAGTTCATGCATCACTTGAAAAAATAAGTAGAATTTAAGATCTATGTGTGTGTGAGTGAAAGTTATTGCCTTTAAACTACGTAAAATATTAGTCTCACTCACTCAACTAAGTGTGAAAAAATAACACAACAATACTATAATATTAAAACTGAATAGGTTTAATGATTGATAGAAAGTTTGTGGCTCAAGTTATATTAACGAAACTTGATTATAATAAGTGACATTTATATCAATCTAGACATATATGTAACTCGGTTGAGTAACATGCTGATCATTGATCAATGATAGGTGATCAATAAATTAACCTTACAACATCTTACTGCATGCCAAGGTAATTACTAGTGAAGATAAAGGTTTTTATGTTTAATCTAATATGTAGCTAAGAGTTTGTTTTTCGATAGATCAAATTGAATTGTAAAGTTAGTAAGACGTTTATCGAATCATGAATCGTGATCAACACATGACTCACTGTTCAAGTAGAGTCATTGTTGACAACTATTACTTGAGGCATGCATAGCGGTAGTTAATTGGTTGTAAGGTTGCTTAATGCACTTTTGTTTAGTTTAAATATGAGTGTTTGGTTGATGTTTTTAGAAATGTACGTTTCCAAATTATATTAATAAAAGAGTCAAACATCAATTTGTTCAAAATCTCTTGTTCGTCATCTAGTTATACTTATTTTGCGAGTGATCTAGGCCAACAATTGGTATACGTGGGCTCTTGATTAGGTTTGAAGGCGGCGACAACAACAATTTAAATGTAGCAGAATTGAGCAACATGTGATCAAGTGGTTGTTTTTGGTTTTTTGGATAAATAAATTAAGCAAATTTGTTTTTTTAAGTGAGCAACAAGGAAGTAATTCAGGTTTGAAAGGCTTGTGAAAATTAACAGATGAGCAGGCTAACATTAGGTAATCAAAGAAGTACGTAAGCAAGGTTCAAGTTTTTGAATCCATATGAAAGAGCAAGTTAACAAGAGAAGAAGAAAGTAAGGATGAAATAAAGAAGAAAGCAAGAAAAAAGAAAGAAAGCAAGCAAGAAAGAAGAAAAAAGAAAAAGAAAAAGAAAAAAAAGAAAGAAGAAAGAAAGCAAGCAAAAAAGAAAAAAATAGAGAAAACAAATAAAGCAACCAAGAAAACAAGAAGAATAAAAAATGAATGAAGCACGTGCCAAATACAAGAATGATCGAGACCCGTGTGGTTCGATCGGGGAAAGGAGCAATAGAAGCACAATTAGTTGCAAGATTAAGGGGGTAATGTTGGATTTAATCTTGAAAACAACTTATTTAGAACTAGAGTATAACCACGTGTATTACACAGAGTGAGTAAGAAAAATATTAAATAGTTTTAATAAAAGGTTAGAAATTGTAAAACATTATTTTGATATAAGATATGATTAATATTATCTATAAGTAAGATCTTAATTTAGTTGATAAAACATTTTTATTATTTTCAACACTTTCGTTTTAAAAAAGTTATTGCTTTGAAAAAATGTCCTTTTTATCAATATATTGGTCGTTAAACTCCAGGTTTTAATAAACTTTTTGAAAATTTTATTTTGTTAAAAATGGTATTATACTAAACTTTTATTTTTTGAAAATAAAGATTTTAAATTATTTTACAACTTTAAAAAGTTATGTTGTTTTAGAAAAACAATCATAGTTTTAAAAACTTTGTTTTTGAAAAAGTGTATTTTTTAAAATAAAAAATAGATTATTCTTATTTAGTGAAAAAATGTTTTTAAAAAAATGATTTAAGAATTACTTAGATTTATATTATATGAGAGAAAGAGAAAAAAATTTAAAATTCAGTTATTTGACTTTTAAAAGAAAAATAAATAGAGTAGGCGGGAAAATGGATGTGAAAAGTAATATGGTGATGACATGTGTCATCACATTTAACATGTGCGCAACTTGATCCAACTCACAGCTTGATGAAATGATTTGTTTCTATTAAAAGAGTCAATGCATTAAACCGATCAAGGGGCCGACGAAAAAATGATTACTGTGAAGGATAAAACCCAAAACAAGTGAACTTCCGAATGTTAAGTCTTCTTCTTCCAAAGCTTAACATATTCTTCCGAAGCTAAGTTGATATCTTCCGAAGGTTATGTTTGCTTCGGAAGGGTGTTGTTGTGTACTTTGGATTTCTTTCGAAGTATACATATGTTTAGTAGGAAATCTTCCGAAGGGTTACTTCCGTTCGGAAGATATAGTGTAGGGTCTTTTATGTAAATTCTCAATATGAGTTGAGAGTTAGTTAGAGTTAGTTACTTGCTATAAATAAGGACCTAATGTAATCGGTGATGAGATCCGAAATCATTCAATTACTAATAATCATTTGAAGTTTCTTGTTCACGTTTATTCTTTCTAAGATCATCTTTGTATTGATTGTTATTCCGCGTTCATATTCTCAATCGATTTTACAACAATTGGTATCAGAGCCTGGTTAGTGGCTCAATTGAGAATCAAGATTCAATTAAAGATCGATCGGCGGCAACGATGGTGTCAACAAAGTTTGAAGTTGAGAAATTCGACGGGAAGAACGACTTTGGGTTATGGCGGTTGAAGATGAGGGCGTTGCTCGTTCACCAACGAGTGGTAGATGCCTTGGCCGGAGAATCCAAGTTGTCGGATACGTTGTCAGACAAGGAGAAGAAGGAGATGCTAGAACAGGCATACAGTTCAATCATCTTGAACTTGGGGGATCGAGTACTCAGAGAGGTCTCGAAGGAGAAGTCTGCTGCAGGGGTTTGGTCAAAATTGGAAAGTTTGTACATGACGAAGTCTCTTGCGAACAGATTGTATCTCAAGAAACGGTTGTACACATTCCAAATGGCTCATGGGAAGTCAATTGAAGATCATACTGATGAATTCAACAAGTTGGTGTTAGATCTTGAGAACATCGAAGTTGTGTTGGAGGATGAAGACCGAGCAATCATATTCTTGACATCTCTGTCATCATCTTATGAGCATTTTGTGGATACTTTGATGTATGGTAGGGATACGCTTACCATGGAAGAAGTGCTGGCAGCTCTCAATTCAAAGGAATTGAAGAAGAAAACTGATTATAAAGAAGATGGTGGAGAGGGCTTGGTAGTCAGAGAAAGATCTGATCAAAGAAACTTCAAGCAAAGGTTTTCTATAGAAAGGTATTATTTTGGAATTTAAACAAAGTATATATAAAAATAGCTTGATACTTATCTACAAGATACAAAAAGGTTTTTGCCTTAAGATATGAGAGTGTGTTAGGTATTACTTCTTTATAATGAGAGTTCATGCATCACTTGAAAAAATAAGTAGAATTTAAGATCTATGTGTGTGTGAGTGAAAGTTATTGCCTTTAAACTACGTAAAATATTAGTCTCACTCACTCAACTAAGTGTGAAAAAATAACACAACAATACTATAATATTAAAACTGAATAGGTTTAATGATTGATAGAAAGTTTGTGGCTCAAGTTATATTAACGAAACTTGTTTATAATAAGTGACATTTATATCAATCTAGACATATATGTAACTCGGTTGAGTAACATGCTGATCATTGATCAATGATAGGTGATCAATAAACCTTACAACATCTTACTGCATGCCAAGGTAATTACTAGTGAAGATAAAGGATTTTATGTTTAATCTAATATGTAGCTAAGAGTTTGTTTTTCGATAGATCAAATTGAATTGTAAAGTTAGTAAGACGTTTATCGAATCATGAATCGTGATCAACACATGACTCACTAGGCATGCATAGCGGTAGTTATTGGCAGCCGCAATGCTAGAGGTCTTTTAGGAGATTTTTAGTCTTCTCTTAGTTGTTTAAGTTAAGTATGCTTATTTTTATTGAGATGACAATTTAAGTTAGCATTTGATGAGGATTAAAAGTCTTATTTTCAAGTTCAGTTAGTTGTGTAAGTCCTAGAAGATAGGAGTATGAGTTATACTATAGTTTGATTTTGTTTAGTTTAAATATGAGTGTTTGGTTGATGTTTTTAGAAATGTACGTTTCCAAATTATATTAATAAAAGAGTCAAACATCAATTTGTTCAAAATCTCTTGTTCATCATCTAGTTATACTTATTTTGCGAGTGATCTAGACCAACAATTGGTATACGTAGGCTCTTGATTAGGTTTAAAGGCGGCGACAACAACAATTTAAATGTAGCAGAATTGAGCAACATGTGATCAAGTGGTTGTTTTTGGTTTTCTGGATAAATAAATTAAGCAAATTTGTTTTTCTAAGTGAGCAACAAGGAAGTAATTCAGGTTTGAAAGGCTTGTGAAAATTAACAGATGAGCAGGCTAACATTAGGTAATCAAAGAAGTACGTAAGCAAGGTTCAAGTTTTTGAATCCATATGAAAGAGCAAGGTAACAAGAGAAGAAGAAAGTAAGGATGAAATAAAGAAGAAAGCAAGAAAGAAAGAAAGAAAGAAAGCAAGCAAGAAAGAAGAAAAAAAAAGAAAAAGAAAAAGAAAAAAAAGAAAGAAGAAAGAAAGCAAGCAAAGAAGAAAAAAAATAGAGAAAACATGTAAAGCAAACAAGAAAACAAAAAGAATAAAAAATGAATGAAGCACGTGCCAAATGCAAGAATGATCGAGACCCGTGTGGTTCGATCGGGGAAAGGAGCAAGAGAAGCACATTTAGTTGCAAGATTAATGGGGTAATGTTGGATTTAATCTTGAAACGGTTTATTTAAAACTAGACTATAACCATGTGTATTTAAAAATATTAAATAGTTTTAATAAAAGGTTAGGAATTGTAAAACATTATTTTGATATAAGATATGATTAATATTATCTATAAGTAAAATCTTAATTTAGTTGATAAAACATTTTTATTATTTTCAACACTTTCGTTTTAAAAAAGTTATTGCTTTGAAAAAATGTCCTTTTTATCAATATATTGGTCGTTAAACTCCAGGTTTTAATAAACTTTTTGAGAATTTTATTTGTTAAAAATGGTACTATACTAAACTTTTATTTTTTGAAAATATCGATTTTAAATTATTTTACAACTTTAAAAAGTTATGTTGTTTTAGAAAAACAATCATAGTTTTAAAAACTTTGTTTTTGAAAAAGTGTAATAAAAATAGATTATTCTTATTTAGTGAAAAAATGTTTTTTAAAAAATTGATTTAAGAATTACTTAGATTTATATTATAAGAGAGAAAGAGAAAAAAAATTAAAATTTAGTTATTTGACTTTTAAAAGAAAAATAAATAGTTTAGGCGGGAAAGTGGATGTGAAAAGTAATATGGTGATGACATGTGTCATCACATTTAACATTTGCGCAACTTGATCCAACTCACGGCTTGATGAAATGATTTGTTTCTATTAAAAGAATCAATGCATTAAACCGATCAAGGGGCTGACGAAAAAATGATTACGCTATAACTTCAAACACTAAAAGTTTTTTTACAAGCGGAGGAGACTGAAACATAGAGTGCGACGACGGATTTATAAAAATCATTACGTGTTTACTGCAACATCCTAAATCACTCTAATACTTGTGTTTTCTTCAATACTTTTAAACTAGTCTATAACTTAACATTCTCCCTCTAAGTATTGAAAGAAAATACCCTAAATTTTAAAAATGTCATTGCATAAGAATAAAATTTTTGACTTTCAGGTCAAGCTGTGTTGATTAGTCTTTTTAGAAGTCTCTGAACTCATGGAAATCTTCGATTTCTTCAATTTCTATCTAGTTCAAACTTCTTGTTATTCTGATTCAACTTTAAAACTAGTTCAAATCCTTGTCTATGCATTTCTCATATTAAGCAATCATGAAGAATTTCTTTATCTTCTGTGTGTCTTTGAAGACTATGCTAACTTCTGGTTAATATAGATGATCAAAAAGTAAAAGATGATCAATAACTGTGTAAGTATATGTTAATTAGAAAACTTAATTGTCCGGGAAATGAATTAGGTGGAACAGTAATAACAAAAGAGGTACGTAGTGAATTGGGAACCATGAAACCTTCTGGTTTAGTGGTAGCCTCATGGCATCCCAAATGGAAGGTAATGTGTTTAAGTTTTGCTCGAGGCAAAAATGGGTTAAAGCAAGGGTTTTTGGTATTTATGGGTTTCCTTCTGATTAGGTTGAGGGTGTGTTTCTAGCTGGAAAACGAATAGATGGTCTCAATTTATATAACACCTTGTCTTTTGAGAAAGGGTTAGTACATGATTTGTCGTTAAAAAGTAATGAATTGGGAGGTTTATTACAACTTTACGCTCACCAATAATTAGACTTTGATTTATGAATTAACTATGAGAATGCCTTGCTAATGATTTTTTGGCCTAGTGGTCAAGGGAGAGGTGAGAGGTTTTCCCTCTTTTGAAGTTTCAAGGTTTAAACTTTAACATTAGCGAATATTACTAACTTGGTGATACTAACAACTAACTATTAACATGCCGTTCAAAAAAAAAAAGAAAAAGAAAAAGAAAACAACTATGAGAATGCCTTAAATAAACAGTTAAGTATATTTAATCTATTGTTAACATTAGTTCTTGTGGTTTTAAAAAAAATAATGGGTATCAAAAGTTCAAAATCACTACGAGCAAGGAACACACACACTCTTGGTTAGAAAACTAGAAAATTTCTGTCTGATTTTATAAGCATGAACAACTTTTTTGTGCGTTTTTGTTTTTTAAAAAAACTTGCATCATAAAATATAAAATATTTTAAAATTATAATTTGACTATAATATTTTTGTGTTAAAAAATTAATGTGTTAAAACTTATTCAATGGTGCATGTATGTAACCACATATGCAATATCATCATATTACATATATACAAACCGCAAGTATACTCATCACTAAAGTGAAAGAAAAAAACAGTCGTAACTTATAGAGGATAAGTCCAAATTCTGAATCCTTTGATTAAATATATCCTAAGCCAAATAAACAAGTGTGATCAAAGCAATTTGTCCAGACTGTTTAGTTTTAGAAACCATAAATTTAATACGAATTGATTCACGATTCTAAAGGTTAAACTATTATGCTACACCGGTTTAACCGAATAGTCTTTTTCATTATTTGTATTGGAGAATTTTGTGTGTCTAAGATAGATCCAAGAACACTTATGCTTCTTGAAAATGCATCAACTATTTTTCAAGACAAATCCATCAAAAAGAAAGAAAGATGATATTTTACTATTTATAAATTATAATCAAGTTGAGCTAGTTCTTTAATAAAGTTAACCTCTTGTATAAAATGAATCTTATAAAGATTTGTTGTTTAGCGTGTGAACGATGGAAAATGCTTGGTGCGTCCCACTAAAATGGATAACACTTTACTTTACTTTGGTCGCTATAAATATTCCAAAACTCCATCTCCCCTTCTCTCATAATAACCAACCAGATAATGTTTTCATCCACCACCATACCAATACCAAACAAAAATATTCATACCTGAAAACAATATCTTTTTGTTCACCAATGGGCCCTAGCATTCTCGACGCACTCAACGTAAGAGTCGTCGGCTCGGGCAAGAAGTTTCTCGTCCTGGCTCACGGCTTAGGGACCGATCAGTCGGTGTGGAGTCGCATTCTCCCTTACTTTCGTACGCAATACAAAGTCATTTTGTTCGATCTCGTTTGCGCTGGGAGCGTTAACCCTGACTACTTCGACTTTCAGCGCTACAACACGCTTGAAGCGTTTGTTGATGACCTGTTGCAGATCCTTGACTCGCTAGAAGTCGATCGGTGCTTCTATGTAGGTCACTCGCTCTCGTCGATGATCGGGATTCTAGCCGCGATTCGGAGACCGGAGCTGTTTGCGAAACTCATCCTCATCGGTGCTTCTCCGAGGTATGTGTAGTTTAGCTTAATTACCTTCATTAGATGGAGAATTTTCGAGATCGAATGCTGTTCTGTGATGAATTACTCCGATGAAGTCTATATAAAACGATCGTTTAACAATTCGAAACGAATTTCTTCAGTTTTCGCTTCTGTAAATCGAACAAAACGTTCCGATCAAGTGATAATTTGTGATTGAATAACAATATAGCAATTAGAAACGAATCTGTTCAGTTTTCGTTTCTGTAAATCGAACAAAACGTTCCGATCAAGCGATGAATCGTGATTAATTCACAATTTATCATCTGATATGCTTCAGTAATGGAGAATTAGAGATCGATTACAGAACGATTACAGAAACGAACGAATATGTTCGATTTGGATTGAATGACAATTGTTCCTTTCTGCAAACAGAACAGAATATTCCGACGAAGCGATAGATCGCGACTCACAAACACATGATTATCTTCTGATTGATTGATTGAAGTTGATTTTAGTTTTTGTACTCGATTGAATCTGACGTAAACCCTAGGTTCCTAAACGACGAAGACTACCACGGGGGATTCGAACAAGAGGAGATCGACAAAGTGTTCATCGCAATGGAGGCAAACTACGCGGCGTGGGTGAACGGCTACGCTCCGTTAGCGGTGGGAGCCGACGTGCCGGCGGCGGTTCGCGAGTTCAGCCGGACGTTATTCAACGTCCGACCGGACATCTCACTATCGGTGTCCCGAACCGTTTTCAACAGCGACTTACGAGAGAAGCTGAAGCTGGTGAAGGTGCCGTGCTGCATAATCCAAACGGCGAAAGACGTGTCGGTGCCGTCGTCGGTGGCGGTGTATCTGAAGGAGCATCTCGGAGGGCGGAGCACGGTGGAGATGATGAACGTTGAGGGCCATTTGCCGCACCTCAGTGCTCCGGCGTTGTTGGCTCATCACCTCACTCGAGCCCTTGGGGGAAGATGATGATGGTGGGCCTCATGGGCCGGGGGAATGGGCCGGGGGAATGGGCCGAGAATATTGGGGGTGTGGATGTGGATGTGACACCTGGCGAATAAGTTGTGGATGTTGAGTAGAGGATAAGGAAGGATCTTCTTGTGCTGACGTGTTTATTGTCTGCGTTGGTTTTTTTTTTTTTTTTTAACTTTTTATATGAATATGGATTTTTCTGGGGTTTTATGAAGATTGCAAGAGTATAAAACGTGGTTGAAATTACATGACAAGTTTGTTTATTAACTTGACCTTTCATTTGGAACGATTATACAAGTTTCACTTTGATAATGAGATGTTAAACCTATTAATTACGTCACAAAATGCCCCCCACCACTGTTATTGTGGGGTGTTATGTTAAAAAAAATACCCTAGGCGTTATTTAAATAACGTTACACATCACCAAACTCATAATGATAAATGGGTAGTATAGGGGTTTTATGCATTACATCTCTTTTTAACTTATAATGTCTCATGGTGAGGTGGCGTTTACATGACATAAAATATTTATTAGGGGTTTTAACCATGACATATAGTGTAAGAATGTAGACAACTGAAAACTTGATTGACCAAGAGGGACGTACAAATGAATGGTAGAAAAAAATCCGTACTAACAATTAAATCATTAGTCTAAGAATGTACAAAATTGAAAACTTGATTGACCAGGAGGGACGTAGAAATGATAGGTAGAAAAAATCCGTACTAACAATAATTAAATCGTCGACGTTTTTAGTTTAAACTTCCGTCGTCATTGGTGACATCACCGGTATAATTTATTATTGGCTAATGAATCTTCGAATAAATTACTAAAATCCATAAGTGGTAGTGGTGAATGCATGTACTCAATAAAAGGGGAACATGACCATTGAATAACATAGCCAAGCCAGTTTTGACGATATGTCGATGCTTTCGTTCGACACGACCGTTTTGTTAAGAAGTGTAAGGGCAGGACAAACGATGAAACGTGCCATACAACATACAAAACATTCATAAAAACTATTGGTTTTAACATAGTGAATTTATTTCACACATGTAAGATATGAGTTTCAAACATAGTTATATACATATATACACATACCTATATGAATTACTAACTATGATAAATAGTGGCCGGCAACCACCTTGATCAATTTCATTGCTTTTGTATATTGTTTTGATAAAATATGTGCTATTGTTGTGATGGAACTAGGATTTTTCAAGGAAGGGTCATTTATTCTTCTACATCTACTAGTACTAGCGGGTAGCCCCGCACTATGCATTGGGGTTATAAAAGTTAAAGGATTTAATTCCGTTAACTTATATGTTAGTGCTAACCACTTAAAAAAGATTACTTGTAAAACGCTGATCAATACGTGTAATAAAAAAATACTATAAAAAATAAATACTTCAAAACAAAGAATAAAAATAGTGAATGCGTAAATAGAGACTTTATTATAATTAACGAACTCTATTTAACTTTGTTAAAAGAAAATTTGACATAACTCGAAGTATTATATATAAAACTAAAAAAAATTCAACTGATTAAATGTAAATTTGATATAATTCGAAGGCTTAAGTATAAAATTAAAAAAAAGGTTCAGGCGATTAAATGTAAATTTGACATAACTCGATAGCTTAAGTATAAAATAAAAATAATAAAACGAGTAGGTATCAATTTAAAAATATAGAAAAAGAGAGAGAGAAAATGTTGTACTTAGTTTTAAAAATCGTTAAAGGTTTAAATGTAAATTTATAAAAATCAAAGTAGATTTTTTAATTAGTTTGAAGGTGAAGTTGATTGACCAAAAGAGATGTACAAATGTACACAACTGAAAACTTGATTGACCAAAAGAGATGTACAAATGAATGGTAGAAAAAAATCCGTACTAACAATTAAATCATTAGTCTAAGAATGTACAAAATTGAAAACTTGATTGACCAGGTGGGACGTAGAAATGAAAGGTAGAAAAAATCCGTACTAACAATTAAATCGTCGACGCTTTTAGTTTAAACTTCCGTCGTCATTGGTGGCATCACCGTTGGCTGGGCGGAGGATCCTTGCCTTTGGAACTCCTTAGCTCCAATGCCGCGGTGGTAGGCTCTTAGTTCAGCAGTAACAAACAACTTCATCATACAAGATACTAGAAATACACACATAAAATTGCAAGTGATATGACCTTTTGATTGTTAGTGTATTTTTGAATACATCTTAAAACCCTTACTTTTTTATTAGTTTCTACTAGGTCAGTGTGCATAGGTTTTATCACAGGCCAAAACATAACATATAACCAACGTTTAAGATTTTAGGTTTTCATAACGAAAGTAGAAAACTTATTTGCTTAACCATAGGGCAATCACCAAGAGAACATAAAAAGGTCAATAAATGTTGACTATTAATGCACTTAATATTCTTCAAACCTTTTGATTTTTCTCACTATGATAAGACGCAGTTATGGCCATCTAATTTCAAAATCGATGGACCAGATCACTTCTTTTCCTTTTCAGGATTTTGAACCGTTTATGTTTTAACATGTACCTTTGTGTGCGTGTAGGTTTATATGTATATAGATGGGTTTATTGGAGAGCAGCTTATAAAAAAAAAGAAACGAGGGAAATAATATGTTAAAGCTTTAACTAAGGGACTGTATTCAATAAAAGATCTGAATCATTAAGAGATAGTATATTGCTTAACTGCTCAAAGGTAAATGTCTAATCAATTCAGATAAGAGGTTTTAATCATTCAACATTAGACCTCTTAACCATTCAGCATTAATATAATGCTTAACCATTTAGAGGCAAATGTCTGAACCATTCAGACATTTGCTCGCGAAACAAACAGTCTGAACCATTAAGTGTTAAACCATTCAGACATCTAAACCATTAAGAGTCTGATTCAGATACTACCAAACAACCCCTAAGCTATGCGTTTGAAAGTGTAATATAAACGCTTAATAATTCATCCTTGCTTGTTGCATATAGCTCTACAAGACTACAACCAAAACCTATAAAATATAAAAAGTAATTTTCATTTCAAACTAAAATATATATCATAAGAATGGTCAATAATTAAATTGAACAGATGACACCAAACGATTGTGTTTTTTGTTTTTTTTTTTTTTTAAGGAGACACTCTGTTGATACATTTTTTTTTTGTTTGGGTCATTAAACTTTTAGTTCACATGTTTAAATGATCTAAGACGTTAAAAATTTAGTGAAGCAAAACTAGATCCTTTCAATAATCGAATTCAATGGCCTCATCACTAAAAAAACTCAATGGTATTGATAGTGCGTTCTACGTAATTACAAAAAAAAATAAATAAATAAATAAAAGGTTAACTACGGTTATTTTACATACGAAACAACATCTTTAAGATATGTTTCGCATGTGTATATGATCCACACTTTAAAATATATTTTAAGCAAGATTTAATCCTTTTAATTAGATTAAAGGAACCGTTGCCTAAAAAGTCAATGATAATGATGATGTATTCTTCGTGATTATATAAATCGTAAATAAAATATGATCTAGTGATAACAACACTATAAATTAATATTACGACGAAACATTTAAAAATCTAGAACTAACATGCATGTTGATTAATTAGAGTATGGCTGTAAACGAGCCGAGCAATTTAAACTAGGGTGTGTTCGGACTTGATTTGTTAAAAAATCGAGCCGAGCCAAGTTGGCTCCTTTATCTTAACATGCATGAAATGTAAGTTCAAGCTCGGCTTGTTTATATATGATCGATCTAAGCTGTCTTGCAAGTCAATTTGTTTATTTTTAAAAGAAGTTAATTTTTATTGTTTTTTAACAAAAATTACATACATATAAAAACAAAATATAATATCTTTTTATGTTTGTTTATCTTAACTCATTCAATATTGGATTTTATTAACTACGAATCATCCCTAATATTTATAAAGATGGGTTTTGTTATTAACACATATAATTGATCATATGTCTGTGATCTACTTAAATAATATGACATAAAGTTGATTTATAATTTATAATTCAAACGAGCCAACTAATTAGCGAGCTACAAGCCGAGCTAATATTGGCTTGGGCTCAATCCCGTTTACAAATCAAGCTGGCTCGGCTCGTTTACAAACCGAGACAATTTCGAGCAATCTATTGTCAATCGAACTATTGTTAATCGAACTATGAGCCGTGAGCTTTTTAATTAGCCCTAAATTAAAGAGTTACTAAACAAATCCTAATTAACCATCAACACATAACAAATTTATAAGCCGTCAATGTTGCCTTGAAGTTCCTCTATACTTAGATTCTTTTTGTATTTCTCTTACAACTTTTAAACATATGATGTTTATGAAATCCGAATTTAATTGCAACGCCCTTTTTTTTATCAACAATTCCACGTGAATATTTTTCACATTCGAGTTGTTGGAATCCTCAGGGTGAATATTTAATGCACAAGTTGTTGAATCCGAGCCTTAACATTCCACCGCAATATGTGAGTTAACTCACTCGTTTCACATAATATAACATAAAGATTTACAAATAGCATTATAGCATTATGATGTTATATGGTAGATACAAAAAAGTATGTTTTGAGAGCATTACTATAATATATGCTATCAATATACACACACACCCAAACACATACACATATATACAATTACATCTCAACAAATCTAAAAATTTACATACAACCAATAAACAAATGTTTAACAAACATACACGTTTTATAGAAAAGTATAACAACAATAAACAATCTCACAACAATAAAATAAGCAAAACTCACTCGGTTTTTAATATTACACGTTTTTTATATGTCATCATCAAGAACTTGCTATAAGTTTGGATTCATCCTACAACATTTTAGCCATAAATCATTTTAGCCAAAAAATAAACAGCTCATGGATTCACAAAGATATGATGAGCTCCATGGAAGCAACAATTGGGATGGCCTTCTTGACCCTTTAGATCTCGACCTACGCAACCTCCTTCTCGGCTACGGTGATCTCTCATCGGCCGCTGAGCGTGCTTTCAATAAGGATGAGGGCTCCTTGTACAACGGATACAGCTACTACGGCAAGAGCTCATTTTTCAAAGGAGTCATGCTCCCTTGGGCTGATCCTAAGTACAATGTCACATCTTTCATCTACGCCACTGCTAGTGTCGACTTTGCTCTTCCTTTACTAGACCCTGGCTTGTCTCGTGAAGGTAGCGAATTTGAATCCAACTGGATGGGCTATGTGGCTGTTTCTAGTGACGAGTATAGCAAGTTCATTGGCCGTCGTGAAATATGCATAGTGTGGCGTGGGACTGCCACGACATACGAGTGGATAGACGACATAGCGGGTGCGATGCCAGTGCCACCCGAACCGATACTCCCAAGTACCGACTCCACACGTTCGGTCAGCAAAGAGGAGCTAACAGGTGTGGTCCAAACCCCCTTCCCACCCCTAAAAGAAATCATTTAAAAAATTAACTTTATAGTAATCAAGTTTTTAAATTGTTCAAGTAAAACAAGTTAAAAAATTATTTTTTCTCTTGTAATTATGTTAAATTTAATTAGGGGGTGTTTGGGATTGCTATTTCTTTTAAAAGTTACTTTTAAAAAGTAACTTTTGAGAAGTAACTCATTTAACTTCTTAAAATTAACTTTTTAACCAACTTTTCAACCATTTATCCAAACATACTTATTGACTTATTAACTTTTCAAAAGTTAATAAGTCAAAAGTTGGTTTGCCAA
Source organism: Flaveria ramosissima (assembly GCA_025215565.1). Classification (NCBI taxonomy): domain Eukaryota; kingdom Viridiplantae; phylum Streptophyta; class Magnoliopsida; order Asterales; family Asteraceae; genus Flaveria; species Flaveria ramosissima. The sequence continues at coordinate 33,227,432 of CM046045.1, forward strand.
ACTTGCACTTAGTGTTTCAGTCTTGTGAAACTTTTATAGATATAAATAAAAATTTAAATAATATAATCTATACTACTATATAATATATATTAGAATGATAATATGGTAATTTCATTTAAAGTGTAAGACACTATACAACATTTTAAACATATAATACAAGTGCTTTATACAATATTTTCACTTTTGCCCCCATTTAATTAACTTCTTCTAATTATTGTATTATTTAATACATATTATTAATACATTATTAGTAATATGATATTATCTAATTCAATTCATTAAATTTTATTTAATTGATAATAACATAAATTGACATTTAAGTTTATATTTACTAATTATATTTTATAACTAAATACTATTTGATATTATTTAATTTGTTTCATTAAATTTTTTTTTATTTATAATAAAATAAATTAACATTTAAATTTATATTTGCTACTTTTATTTTCATAACTAAATAGTATTTAAATTAAATAATATTTTATTTGAATATTTAAGTATATAACTTATATATATCTTCATATTTATAATAACTATAATACTAATATTTTTCTAGGGGCATATTATGAGTTTAAAATTTTTTATATTTATCTATCTTTTTTATAATAAAAGTAAAAGTAGGATAAAATGATAATTTTACATACGAATTAATACACCATATGAAAATTCATGCTTAAAATTTAAATAATTAACTATTTTATTCCATTTATACCCATACAATGAAGTATAACATATGATGCTTATAATACAAATGCTAAATCATATACACGTGGTCAAACAAAACCGCCATTTATTTTCAATGTCGTTCATTCATTGCGATTGATCACTAATCCTTCTTCTCCTTTCTCTTGCCGGTTGTTAACAGTTCAATAACAATCAAGATGGTAATTTGTGGTGATAATTTCTCTATTAGTTTTCTCCGATTTATACAAATCACCTCCAAAAACTAACTCTCATGATCATAAAAGTCTAACATATATTCATAAAACGAAACCCCCCTAAATCTAGATAATAAGTAATTTTCGAACACAATACCACCCATGCTTTCACTAGTTTTGTTGGGATAATATAGTTGTAGACTTTTGTATTATACGTAACTAGGTTAGTACCCCGTGTATTACACGGGTTAAATATAAAATATTAAATAATTAGTAATTAAAATTTATGAATTATAAAACCATGTTTGAAGATAAAATATGAATATAATTACGTATAAATACCTACTTTAAGTAAATAAACAATAATGTATTTTTATTAAACTTTTATTTTATAATAAAATTGTGGTTTTTTAAATAGTTTGTTTAAGAAAAATGAATTTTTATAAGAAAAAGTTTGTTGCATTCTGTGTTTTATAAAACTTTTATTTTCAAAAAGTGTGTTTTTAATATAAAAATAGGTTTTTAATTTACTAAATTATACATTTTTAACTTTAAAATGGTACATGTAATATTATTAGTATTCAATATTATTATTAATAATAAAAAAATGAGAAATTTAATATTAAGATGCTTAAAATTGTGTCATATATCATTTTAGTTTTTTTTTATTATAGATAGATATATAGACAGACAGACAGATCAATAGATAGATAGATAGATAGATATGCTAAACGCCCATTTATTAAACAGATTGTAATTAATAATAAACACGAAAAGTTACAGAACGATATTTTTATATAAGATATGATTAAAATTATATATAGTAATAGTTTAAGAAATAGAACAATTATACTATTTTTTAAACTCTTTTATCTAAATTGTTTAATTTTTTAATCATTCGTTTTAAGTTTTTTTATTAAAAAAATAATTTATAAAAATCTTGTTTGTTTTAGTTGTTTTAATAAGATTGCTTTTCGAAAATTTTATCTTTCTATAATTTTTCTAGAAAAAACCGATTTAAAATATTTTGTTTCAAAAAAGTTTAGTGTTTTAGAAATTTCATGTTATATAAAAATTTTGTTATTTTATCATTTCTATATTAATAAAGAATTAGATTTTTAATTTTGTTAATAAGTTTTATTTTTAAAAAGATAGCTACATTTAAAAAAAAGTAGATAAGAGAGAGAAATGCAACAATTAATAAAATTGTTTTTTAATAAGAAAGAGAATTTGTTTTAGTTTAAATTACTATATTACCTTTTTGGAGGAAAATTATATAAAGATGTCTAAAACAATGACATGTAGCAAAATGAGAGGTTAAGAGAATGACACATGCATAAAATAAACATTCTTTTATTTGATACAGTAGATTGTTTTTGTTGATACATGTATGTCCCTAGATCATGATTTGTAATGTAATGAACTTGTCTGTCTGATTTTGATGTAATTGTAATTGATTAATGAAATGATATGGATTGGTTGTTATTTGTAATGTTTAATATTTCATTAATGAGTTGTGATTGAATTGATTGGGTTTATGAATGTTTGAATGATTGCACATTATGTTATATTAATTAAAACATTCAAACTTAACTTAATGAAGTTCTCATGCGGATGGCCCATGCGAATGGACCACACGCATGAATAACTTCATACGATTGACTCAATCGCACGACTGAACCAGGAGACTGGATCAGTCGTATGATTGACACATAAGATTGACTCAATCGCACGACTGAACACTCAGTCGTGCGGATGAATCAACCGTATGGTTCAATCGCACGACTGAACCATACTTATGGCCCAGTCGCACGATTGACCAATACTAACCTATAAATAGACCCAATTCGTGGGAAAACGTAAGCATTCATCCCATTACGACTCCAGACGTACCCTAGCCGTCCAGAAGCCTCCCAAATCGTTCTCCAAGTTCATAGAACACATCAGATCGGTTCCTAATCGATTTCTGACGTTGAAATCAATTCTTGATTGATTCATCGTGTGTTCTCACTGATTGGATCGCCAATCAAATAGGATTCCGCACTATTTGAGTTGGTTTAACACGCAATCACTCGGTATTTCGTTCAAATACCAGGTCCTAACAGTTTTCTTTTATTCAATTTTTTTAATAATTATATTTTGATTTTTTTAATTACTTCATAACGCACCGAACCAACACTGATAAAAATCGAAATCCTAAAAAATCACGCAACAGCCGTATTGCCGCAACGTACGAGCATTTCAACTAGCTTTATATATATACATAATATATATATATATATATATATATATATATATATATATATATATATATATATATATATATATATATATATATATATATATATATATAGGGGAGAGATCAAATGAAAACCATGTTTATAATTAAAAACCGTAAAAACCACCACTACCCAATCACATAACTTATAATTGATTTAACATTCTAATTGTTTAAAGCATATTTAAGTAAAATGCAACCATATTTTTCAAGGTCATCACATATTTTTCATGTAAACTCCAAGTAACGTCGATGATGACGAAACGACTTACGTATACGTAACTTGTATGAGCTACATGCACGTAACTCTTAGTTGTACATTTGGTAACACGTACTTACATATACATAACCCATACATGTATGTAACTTTTAGTTGTACACTTTCTAATACATACTTACATATATGTAACCCCTAGTTTTCATGGTTTTTAATTATAAACATGGTTTTCATTTGATCCCTCCCCTATATATATATATATATATATATATATATATATATATATATATATATATATATATATATATATATATATATATATATATATATATATATATATGTGTGTGTGTGTGTGTGTGTGTGTGTGTGTGTGTGTGTGGATAAAAGATTGACAAAATGATAATTTTATTTAAAAATTAAGACATTTTAAACAACTTGTTAAACATAACTACATAAGTTACAAGTGCTCTATGTAAAAGTTACTATTTTACCCTCATTTAGTAAATTTATTTGAATTAATACATCAATTAATTCACACTATAATACATTATTTAACATTGTGATTGTTTAATTCACTAAATCAAATATTATCTTATTTATAATTACTTTAAGTTTACATTTATATTTATAATATATTTTATGACTAAATACTATCTGAATTAAGTATTATCTTTAATAAATACTTAAGTATCTATAATTTATACTATATATAAAGAAGAAAAAGAGAAAAAAGTAATTATTTATATTTTTAAGACATCTTCACAAGCTGATAAATTTCCTACATATTCTGATGTGTGCTTCTTTTATTGTTAATTGTATGATTTTTATTTAACGATTTATTAAAGTCCAATATCATTATGAAATTATGAATGAGTAGAAGATAGGACCGCGACTCCTAATAGGCCACGTTTTAGGATGCATACGGAAAAGACTAATCTCTTTTGCATCTATGTCAACCTAATTAATTTATTTTAAATTAATTAAATATAACAATGATATAAGTTTTCTTATTGCTTTTTAATTTTAGCTATTATAAACCTGTAAATATAAATGTTACGTTTGGTTGAGACTTGATTACCAAACATTTGATTTTGTTGATAACATGAAATTACCCGCAACAACGTGCAGGCTTTACATACTAGTTTAAACATATACGCCTGACGAACTTATTTTCACAAAATTGATGCAGATCCAGATACGCCACTAGTCATGGGAGGATGGCTTACAATTTACAACACAAGCGACCCGAACTCAGAATTCATTCCAACAAGTGCGCGAACACAGCTCTTGGCACGCATCAAAGAGTTACTGGTCGAATATAGAAACGAAAAAGTAAGCATAACATGTACAGGACACAGTCTTGGTGCATGTCTAGCTGTTTTATCCGCTTTCGATATTGCTAGGAACGTTGTGACGCCCGATATCAACGTATCAGCTTTCATATTCGCGTGTCCCCAAGTTGGGAATCAATCTTTCAAATCAAAGATGGACGAACTACCTAACCTTAAGGTGCTAAGGGTAAAGAACAATCCCGACATAATCCCATTTTGGCCAAGCAAGATAATAAAATGGGTTAGTGAGAACATATGGGAGAGTGTCCCAAGTGAATTGCTGGGGTATGTCGATGTTGGTGTCGAGATACTGATCGACACCAACAAATCGCCATATTTGAAAACCGAAAGTAACGTAAGTGGCATGCTTCATCCACTGGTTTTTCATAATTTGCAAGGTATGTTGCATAGTTTGAGTGGTTGGAATGGGATGAATGGTGATTTTGATTGGGGATTAGTGAAGAGGAGTTTAGGATGGGTGAATATGTCAACTGATCTTTTGAAAAAAGAGTTTAAAATACCAGTGAATTGGTGGGGTAAGAAGAACAAAATAATGGTGATTGGGTTTTATCACCGTTAGACCGTCGTGACCATGACTTACCGGTATGAATTGATTCACTTTCGGCTAGATCGAAGAATTATTACTACATGGGTAATGTTGTTTTTACTAAATAAATGATTGTCGTTGTGACAACCACTAGCAGTGGTATACTGGTATGGTGATAAAATGTATGCTCTTTGTTTAAGTGGTGTTGGCTTTAGATCTTAGTTCAGATGTGAAGTAAATTTAGGTTGAAGTAGATTAATAGTACTGGATCTGGATTGTTAAAAAAATAATGTCTTTGTGAGTACACTACAAGAAATGTCGCCATTAGCGGCGACATCCACCTTTAGCGGCGACTGTCGCCGCTATTGGTCAACGATCCGTCTGGGGTTTCTAAACTTAGATCTGACCGTTGAACGTGCGGCAGATCTGACGCTTGGTGTTTAATCGTACCAGAAGTATTGTACTAAACGTTATAAATAAGCACACATGTATAATATATATGTACAAATTTTATTTTTCATTTAAAGTGAAGATATGATCACATAACATAATTGTATGGGTGGATATTACTAACTTGGTGATACTAACAACTAACAACTAACAACTAACTAGTCGTTAAAAAAACATAACATATTTGTAATAGTAACCTCAAAAAATTAATAGTTAAAAAACATAGCCTTAATCTATTACTTTTATTAAATAGCAACTTCGTTGCTATAATATAATTATATGGTTTTAGTTTTTGTCGACAATAGTTTTTTTTTTGTGTCTTTGGCATTTGATTTTTAGTGAAATATTAAATTGGTCCTCATATTTTTCTATAAAATATAAAAACAACATTTGCTTTTATATAGTTATATAAATTCACTATTTTAAGCCATTTTAGTTACATTATTTTAAGTATTGTTATCATGACAAACCAAACCGATTATAAGCGAAAAACATTGTTGATGGGATTAGTATTATCTTAATCGGTTTCGATATTTGTTTTTATGGTTTTCGACGAGCCAAGAACATAACGACCAAACTCAGCCCGCGTAGCTAAAAAAATCGTTTAAACTCCCGTCGCATAGCGCGAGGAGAAAACCTAGTGATACATAATTACACAACCATCTATACATAACCACACAACCTATATCTATATGTATATATAATCATGCAACCTTTACGTATGTCACAAACATTTTTTTCTGAAAAATCGCTCTTTAAGTATAAAATACTACACTGAAATTAAGTACAACAAAATATTGATTTAATGGTATAATTTAAAAAAATAATAAAATGTATAAAAGTTGTTTTTCGTTTTGAAAAATGATTGCAGTTAGAGATGTACAAAAAAACCGGTTAAAAAAAAACCCCAAGAAAACCGAACCGGTTTGAAAAAAGAAACGGTTTGAGCCAAACCGGTTTCTAACGCAACCCGAACCGGCGGTTTGTATACGGGTTTGAAACTCGGCACCATAAACCGGTTTGTAAACCGGTTTCAAATATATAAACAGGTTTAATCGGTATAAAAACTGGTTTTTCTAAAAAACCAGTTTTTAAATCGGTCTAAACCTGTTTAAGGATTCTTGATAAAAAAAACGGTTTGTAACCTAACCAGTTTAAAAAAAAAACGGTTTGTACATATTAACAAAACCGGTCCGTTTTAAAACCGAAACAATTTGAAAAAAAAATTGATTTCTACACCTCTACTTTTTATGGTCTCACAAGTCACAATAGAAGCGCCTTTTTCTTCGGTGTGCTGCTCCCACAGATGCATTAAAAATAGTTGATTGATCGAAAGCAGTCCAAAATATATTTTAAAAGGATATAGTTTAGATTAATGCACAAAGTTATTTGCTTTAATACATGTGTTATTTGAGCATATGTCCTAAATAATTTCATATGAAAAGTTAAGTTGATGTTGAAATAGTATGGTTTTTAAAAGCGTAAGTCGCAGTTTCTTAAATATTTTATTTGGACTATAAGGTGTACAAGTGAACCCACATATTCGCATAGAATAGAAAAGGAAACCACATGTTCGCAATTTGATTCGAATTCAATAATTAGATTTCAAATCAAATCAAATTCGAGTTTGAAAATTCGAATCAAATTTAGGATCGGTGATTTTCGACTCGAATCGAATCGGATTTCAGGTTATTCAAATATGTTTTGAATATTTAACACCTCTAACTAGCATAACAAACTTAGATTCAATGTTGTAGAACTAAAGTTAAAATGATATATAAGAACATTATAGAAGAAAAAATAATATATGAAAATAAATAAAAAACATAAATTGAATGTTATATTTTAAAATGAAATCTAATGTTCCGTATTCAAAATTTATTTATCTACTTGCATATAGAAGAAAACAAATATATTTAATTAGAAGATAATGTTACTTGCATATAAAAAGCATAACATTCTCTTTCATACCCTCTTACACTATCCACCAAAAATATTTAAAAAAATCTTTCTTGATTTGATCTTCTTAATCTCACATCCCCTATCTTTTCATATTTTCTGCTACTTATTTAACAGGTTAATTTTGTATTCCTTTAAGCTTTGCTCTCAGGTTCATGATTTTGTGTTTCTTGGGATTTTGGGTTATATTGAGGAAATCAACCGCATGATTCCACATTAACTTGTTTGTACTTTCCGACTACTTCTTAGTGATGTTGTTCATTAACAAAATGTATGTAGTTTCGTTTAATTTGTTGTTTCTCGTAGATATTGAATGATTATCGAAGGTATTTGTAATCTTTGTTGTAATATTTTTTAAGAAACCATGAACACTTAGCAAGAAACCCTTAATGTTAAACAAATTATTGATTTCTTTTATTGTATTTCATGCTTTTACGTGTTCAAAGAAGGTCTAATTGATCTTTTTGATCATCCGTCATAAGTTCTATCAAACCGGAAGGCCCTAGATTCATATTCATGAAATTAGGTTGTTAATTGTTCACCACTCCAAATTACTACCATATAATTTATGGTTTTCTTAACATTTTTTAACATGATGATCAAAACAAGAAACACCAACTTAATCTAGGGCACTTCATATTGATGGAACTAGTGATGGGTCTTCAATTATACCTTCTTTGAACATTGCAAGAGCATGATCTACAACAAAAGAAATCAAGAAATTATATAAATATACAAGGGTTTCTGCTTAACATTCCTTATTTCTTCAAAATATTACAACAAAAAGATACGATAACTGTTCAAGACATATAACAAACAATAAATTAAATAAAACTACTTATTTTCTATTGGTTAACATCACTAGTAACATGATAAAGTCCCAGAGAGACGCAAATAAATTGATATGGAGTCGATCAAATTATTTCCTTGATATCACACAAAATCCCGGAAACACAACATCAATAACACTGGACATAACAAAGTATGTAGTGTACATATATCATATCTACTTGTATCCTTTGGGTAACTGTTTAATTTTCATGTATGTCATTTTACTTCATATATATTTTTTCTAATTCTTAAACATAACATTAATAGTGTTTTGTATATATCTTACGCTGTGTGAATTTAATAGTTACAAGAAATAATAGGGTGTGTAGACGGCTACAAACAAAACGAACGTTTAACGAACAATTCGTGAACCATTCGGCGGAAAGTTCGTTTATGTCCATTCGTTTAATAAATGAATGACCACGCACTAGAAATTTTGTTCGTTTAGTTAAACAAACAAACAAGACTAGAGGCTATGTTCGTTCATTTATGTTCGCAAACATTCAGAAATGTCTTCTTTTATGTTCGTTTATGTTCGTTTTCATTTGTTCATTTAAATGTTGTATATGTTATATTTTTTATTTAATCAGTTTTAGTTTCAAAAATATGAAACCCTAGTTATGTTCATGAACATATTTGTTTATGTAAGTTTGCATTCGGTTAGAGTTTATGAACAGGAAATGAACACATTCATTTCTTTAATGAATGAACACGAACAATTAGCCTTGTTTTTTAAGTGTTCATGAACAGTTCATGAACATGCTAATATCCTTAATGAAGGAACACGAAAAAGGCTTTGTTCATGTTCCTTTGGTTCGTTTGCGGTCCTAGGTATGTAGACTAATCGATATAACTGGAGCAAATTCATTGAACCCAACACGAAAACAACACTTTCGTTTCAATTTTTGTATTTAGCTAAGTTTTATCTTTTTATTTTATGGACCGGCTCGATCCGACAAGAATTGAATCGAAAAATATTAACATGAAGTCATTAAAATTTTTCGACTCTCATTAGAAATTTTCTTATGCCTACCACCTAATATAGTAATTGCATTCTAATATTCTATTCAAAGTGTGAGTGATATAAGTTTGTAACACATGTGATTTAAGGGTGTTCAACAAATCAAATTTAGAATTTTCGAATTATTCGAATCGAACATTCGAAATTTTTGAAGCTAAATTCGAATTTAATTCAAATTCAAATTAGATTTGACGTATTCAATTCGAATTCGATTCGAATTTTAATATCAAATCCGAATCTGAATTAATGATTCCAATTCTAATTAGATTCAACATATTCGATTTGTATTCAAATCAATTCAAAATCAAAATCGATTTGAACTCAATTCGAATTTAAATATCAAATATGAATTCATTTAAAGATTTTATTTTAATTTTTTTATTCTCAACACTGTAATCATTTAGTTTAAACTACAAATTTGAACTTTGCAATGAAAGTTCAATACCAAATGATAGTAGCTTAACATCCAAAACATTAAATAAGAAAACATCCAAATTACATATAAAATATCACGAGTTCACGGTTATAACCTAGAAGTACATATTTAAAAGGTGTGAGTGGAAACAAATGTAAATTAACTTCGAGTTTGAGTCGAATTAGAATTAATGATTTTCGAATCAAATTTCGAGTTTTTCAAACATGTTTCAAATATTGAACACCCTACGTGTGATAACAATATTAACATTCTGAGTTTTTAAACTCACTAATAAACCGGTTCAATTTAAGTGAAGAACGTCAAAGACACGTCATCAGAATTAAGATTGCATGCTTTAAAACGAAATTAAAATATCAACTAAAATGCATATATATGTGTCATATTAGCCCACTAGTAACAAGTAACTTGATAATTTGTAAAAAAATGTCTTCACATGGGCAAGATACAATTACCTTCTATAGAAAATATTAGGGCTCACAAGCAAACTTGTTAATCGATTACCTTTTCATTGGTCGGTGCTACGGAACCACGAAAGACAGAGATCAAAATCATCGAGGCTAGGGTTCACGTCGTGAGTGTGGGGCCAGCTTCCTTTTTACCCATCAGCTTTGGTGTTCTAAATCCTACCATCATACCTTCCATCGCTACAATCACACCACTAATCTCTTCACCCCTATCACCATTATTGTCGCCACCAACATCAGTACATTTAAATTTCTTTACAAATTAATAAATCAAACATTAAGAAAATGTCATTAAAAATATATATATAGATCACAAATTTTAATTCATTCCGATTACAATTCCTTTGATGTATGATACTCTTTTCCAAAATCAAATTCTTTTGAAAATAAACTCTATGAACCAAACATCTCTTAGTTTATCTTTGAACACAAAGTCCGGTAATATGGTGATATCTAGGATTGTGAATTTAGACACCACATGAATTATGAATACATGACCGTGGGCAGAACTATGGGGGCGGAACTATGCCTAAACGAACGGGGTCAAGTGACCCCATTGATTTTGAGTCGGTAGTGTAATGTATAATACCGAATTTTTTAGTGAACCTATAATTTTTCAGGATGTTAACCCATTAATATTTTTAGGTTTACATAATAACTTAAAAAAAATTCCTAGTTTATTGGTCAACACGCGTGCAAATGAGGAAGAGGTTGTGAGTTCGAGTCTAGCAAGCTACAAATCTTCCTTATTTTTTTCATTATTTAAACCATAAAATTATAATTTTACCCTTAAATTTTATCATACCTTAAAACCCTAACCCTAAATACCCCTCCCAATCGACATCACTGCAGCTTCCCAGGTCCATCAAACCTCCCATTGTACTGACTCCTCATCCCCCATACACCAATCGACCTAGCGACTACCATTGAACCTGTAGTAGCCGGAGGCTAGCGTGCATCAACTTTGGCGATGTGGCGAAATTTGGCTATTTGACTCTTTTGTTTCTTTCAATCATCCAAGCTTTTAACTATTCAATCTTTTAAGATTCAAGGTTATATTTCTAAATTAGTTTCTTTATTTGTTTATAATTTGTCTCTGAATGAAGATTCCAATCCTAGATTTTATTTTAGTGATTTTGATGCTTTAAAAATCTAGATTGTGTTTGTTTGATGAATGAAGATTCATTGTTATTATTGCACTTATTTGTTAGTTAGTTTCTTGATAGATTTTTGCATTTAGAAATCTAGAATCTAGATTATGTTAAAGCCCTAATTTTGTATTTATTAGTTATTTAGTTTATCACAATTCGTAATATGTGTATGATACATTTTAGGAACACAGATAATTTTATTGTGAAAAGAAAATCATCGAACGTTTCTTCTTTGTCTAGTAGTAGTAATCCATCAAGAGTTGATGATCTTCCATGGATCCTTTGGAACGAAAGCCAAACATTTTACGTTGTTTCGTTATCATTTCAATGCAAATTAGTTATATTCCGACCCGACCCGATCGGACAACCGAAAAATTGTATTATTTCAATTAAAATCAATCATTGAAAAACAGTGACCCCATAAGAAAAAACTCCTGGTTCCGCCACTGAACATGACACACATCCAATATAAAATTATTCACTTTAGGTTTATCCTAAATGGGTTCGGCCGGCTTGTTTGCATGATTAGCAAAACGACTTTGGTCTCCGGTTTTAACATGTTGGCTTGTTTATTTTAATATGTTTTTCAAGGAACATTTAGTACCAATTTAGTTTGGTTAGATATTTTATGTTAAAAATTGCGAGAGAATTGTGTAAGATTTGTAGTCTACAAGCAATTGATCATTGATCACGTGTGTATTTTCTGGTATAAATTTATAAATATGTAGTAGTAATATTTAAAACATATATCAACATATCCTTCCACTTAAACGAAACTTATTGACCCAAATCTGTCCGATTTACTATATTCTAGGTCATGACTCATGATCATATGTTCGAGTCATCAAACCCACTCATCTCGTTAAAATTTAAAACCACTCGCAATAATATCTTACAAGTTACAATATAATCTTTTGTCCTCCCGTATACACATCACAAAGATCGCCAAATACCTAGACACCAACCAATATTATCATTTGTTTGCATTACTTCACTCAATCTCGACCGATAAGCCACTTTTCTGGTCCCTGATACTGGACCATAAACATTTTATTTGGACTTAAAGGTGTACAAGTGAACCCACATATTCGCATGCAATCGAAAAGGAAACCACATGTTCGCAATTTGGTTCAAATTCAATAATTAGATTTCGAATCAAATCAAATTCGAGTTTGAAAATTCGAATCAAATTTTGGATCTGTGATTTCCGAATCGAATCGAATCGGATTTCGGGTTATTCAAATTTGTTTTGAATATTTTACACCTCTAACTAGCATAACAAACTTAGATTCATTGTTGAAGAACTATAAGAACATTAGATTCTCGAACGTGAATACCAAAAAGAAAAATAATATACGAAAATAAATAAATAAAAAAACATAAATTGAATGTTATATTTTAAAATGAAATCTAATGTTCCGTATTCAAAATTTATTTATCTACTTGCATATAGAAGAAAACAAATATATTTAATTAGAAGATAATGTTACTTGCATATAAAAAGCATAACATTCTCTTTCATACCCTCTTACACTATCCACCAAAAATATTAAAAAGATCTTTCTTGATTTGATCTTCTTAATCTCACATCCCCTATCTTTTCATATTTTCTGCTACTTATTTAACAGGTTAATTTTGTATTCCTTTAAGCTTTGCTCTCAGGTTCATGATTTTGTGTTTCTTGGGATTTTGGGTTATATTGAGGAAATCAACCGCATGATTCCACATTAACTTGTTTGTACTTTGCGACTACTTCTTGATACTAGTGATGTTGTTCATTAACAAAATGTATGTAGTTTCGTTTAATTTGTTGTTTCTCGTAGATATTGAATGATTATCGAAGGTATTTGTAATCTTTGTTGTAATATTTTTTAAGAAACCATGAACACTTAGCAAGAAACCCTTAATGTTAAACAAATTATTGATTTCTTTTATTGTATTTCATGCTTTTACGTGTTCAATGAAGGTCTAATTGATCTTTTTGATCATCCGTCATAAGTTCTATCAAACTGGAAGGCCCTAGATTCATATTCATGAAATTAGGTTGTTATTTGTTCACCAATCCAAATTACTACCATATAATTTATGGTTTTCTCAACATTTTATAACATGATGATCAAAACAAGAAACACCAACTCAATCTAGGGCATTTCATATTGATGGAACTAGTGATGGGTCTTCAATTATACCTTCTTTGAACATTGCAAGAGCATGACCTACAACAAAAGAAATCAAGAAATTATATAAACATAAGGGTTTCTTGCTTAACATTCCTTATTTCTTCAAAATATTACAACAAAAAAATACGATAACTGTTCAAGACATATAACAAACAATAAATTAAATAAAACTACTTATTTTCTATTGGTTAGCATCACTAGTAACATGATACAGTCATAGAGAGATGCAAATAAAGTGATATGGAGTCGATCAAATTATTTCCTTGATATCACACAAAATCTCGAAAACACACCATTAATAACACTGGACATAACAGAGTATGTAGTGTACGTATATCATATCTACTTGTATCCTCTGAGTAACTATTATTTTCATGTATTTCATTTTACTTCACATATATTTTTTTTCTAATTCTTAAACATTAATTGAGTTTTGTATTTATCTTACGCTATGTATATTTAATAGTCACAAGAAATAATAGGGTGTGTATAGGGTTCCAAATGAACCGAACGCTCAACGAACAATTCGTGAGCAATTCGGCCGGAAAGTTCGTTTATGTTCGTTCGTTTAGTATATGAATGGACACGAATAATAAATTTTGTTCGTTTAGTTAAACAAACAAACAAGAATAGAGGCTATGTTCTTGAAAGTTCGGTAATGTGTTCATTTATGTCCATGTATGTTCGTTTGTGTTCGTTCCTATTTGTTCATTTGAAGGTTTTTATATGTTACATTTTTTTAGTTTTAATTTCAAAAATCGAATTTATGTTCATTTTTTTAGTTCGGTAATGTGTTCATTTATGTCCATGTATGTTCGTTTGTGTTCGTTCCTATTTGTTCATTTGAAGGTTTTTATATGTTACATTTTTTAGTTTTAATTTCAAAAATCGAATTTTGAATTCTCGAATTAATCGAATCGAATTATTCAAATTATATTTATTTGAAGTTAAACTCGATTTTGATTCGAATTCAAATTAGATTTGAGGAATTCAAATTCGAATTCGATTCGATTCGAGTTTTAATGTCAAATTCGAATGAAACTTAAAACCAAATTCGATTCGAATCTAAATGTCGAATTCGAATCTAATCCAAATCGAATGCAAATTCATTCAAACAATTTATTTTAACGTTTTATTTTCAAAAATACTGTCATTTAGTTTAAACTACAAATTTGAACTTTTCAAAAAACAAAAAAGTTCAATATCAAATGATAGTACTTTAACATTTAAAGCATTAAATAAGTAAACGTCCAATTTAGTTCACGGTTTTAACCTATAAGTACATATTTAAAAGGTGTGTGTGGAAACAAATGTAAATTAACTTCACATTCAAATCAAATTAATATTGTTGCTTTTTCAAATCGAATCGAATTTCAAGTTTTTCAAACTCATCAAATACTTAACATCCTCCAAGTGATAACAATATTTACATACTGGGTTTTGTAAACTCATTAATAAACTGATTCAATTCAAGTGGAGAATGTGAAAGACACGTCATCAAGGTTGCTAGCTTTAAAATAAAATTAAAAATTCAACTAAAATGCATATATATATATATATATATATATATATATATATATATATATATATATATATATATATATACACACACACACGTGTGTGTCTTTTTTTTTAATATTAGCCCACTAGTAGCAATTACCTTATTAATTTGTAGAGAAATTTCTTCACATGGGCAAGAAACAATTACCTTCATTAGAAAATATTAGGGCTCACAAGCAAACTTGTTAACCAATTATCTTTTCGTTGGTCGGTGCTACGTGACGGAGAAAGACAGAGATCAAAATCACTGAGGCTAGGGTTCAAGTCGTGAGTGTGAGGCCAACTTCCTTTTGTTGGATCAGCTTTGGCTTTCTAAATCCTACCATCACACCTTCCATCGCTCCAAACACACCACTAACCTCGTCACCCTATCACTATTATTGTCGCCACCAACACCACTATATTTAAAAATCTAATAAAATTAACAAATCAAACATTAACAAAATGTCATTAAAAATATATGTACATTACAAATTCTAGTTCTTTCCGGTTACAATTCCTTTGATGTATAATATTTTATTCTAAATCAAATTTCTTTGAAAAGAAACTCTATAAACCAAACACCTTTTAGTTTATCTTCGAACACAAAGTCCGGTAATCTGGTGATGTCTTGTGAATTTAGACACCACATGAATACATGACACACATCCAATATGAAATTCTTCACTTTAGGTTTATTCTAAATGGGTCCAGCCGGTTTGTTTGCATGATTAGCAAAAAGACTTTGGTCTTCGGTTTATTTTAATAAAATTTTCAAGGAACATTTAATACCAACTTAATCTGGTTAGATATTTTATTTTATAAATTGCGAGACAATTGTGTAAGATTTGTAGTCTACAAACAATTGATGATTCACATGTGTACTTTCTGCTTGCCACGACATTAATTAAGATCCCACTCATTAGAGTATACAATCAAGAAAACTTGCTGAGTCAAGTTTAGGTTAAATGATCCCTATAACTTCAGGTGATATTTTCTTCGTATACTTATTTAGGAATTGAATCAAATGGGAAGATAAAAAATAACATTATTAAGTTGCAAGTTTCACGTTCTATGTTTCCTAGCTTTCTGCATTATTTTCCAAGTCTTTAGGATTCCACTTTATGCATTTTAGAGTAGTTGTGCATGTTTCCATTGAATAAGGGACGTGGGTGATAAGTCTAGTCTCCATGCGTGTTTAAATTCTTGTATTGTTGCATTTGAGAATAAAGAGAAAATTGCCCCAAAATTGTTCTTTGTCTTCCTCTCTTAATTTCTCGGAGCCTCACCCCCTCTAAGGGTGTATCATCTGGTGCTTTCATTCACGCTCTCCCTTCCATGCCTCCTCGCAAGGAAACCTCTTCCGAGGATTTTCCCCCATCCGTCACCGATCAATTGGCCCAATTGATTACCATCTTCACAGCCGCCTCTTCGTCACAAAGCAGTATCCACAAACAATTGTTTGCCCTGGTTCAAGCTACCGAAAACCTAAACACCAATCTCGTTAAACAAATCACTGATCAATCCGACTCCATCCATGCCCAACCCCACAACACCGACCCTCGCCGTCCCCCTCCGCCCCGCCAACCATCAGGAAACCACAATCACCATCAACCGCGCCAACCTAAAATTACTCTTCTGATGTTCGACGGGACCAATCCCCTTGGGTGGATATTCCAAGCAGACAACTACTTCGCCTATTATGACATTCCACTGGTTAAACACGTCCAACTCTCAGCTTTCCATTTTGTGGGTGATGCTCTTTCATGGTATCAACACCACGCCACCAATGAGATGTTGGGAACCTGGGCAATGTTTAAACGTGAGGTCGAACTTCGTTTCGACCTGTCCACCTACGAGAATCACGAGGCGAATCTTTTTAAACTCCAATAAACAACCTCCGTTACCGCCTATCAAACCGAATTTGAAATGATTGCTAACCGCATCAATGGTCTCTCCCCACAAAAGCTCTTAAATTGCTTTATTTCGGGCCTCAAACTAGAAATCCACATTGAGTTAGCCGTCCTTAAGCTCACATACTACCATGACGCGTGAGGCCTGGCCCATCTTCTGGAAGCTAAGTTGCAACAGCCCTATTCCTCCAAGTCCACTTCACCATTTAAACCATGGACCGCTTCACCCTCGGCTACCCTAACTGCTTCACCATCCACCCCCAAACCTTCACCACCTTTACTCGACAAACCACCATCGACATCGACCCCAACTCTAATGCCAACACCACCCAAACCCCTTCCCTTCGCCAAACTCTCACCCGAAGCACTTTAGCAATGTCGTAAAGAAGGCCTGTGTTTTCGCTGCCCGGAAAAGTACTTTCCCATCCACAAATGCTCTCCTCCACAATTTCTCTTAATTGTTGACAACAACGACTTCCCCAATGACCCACCATCTTCCTAACCCCCCCCCCCCCCCCCCCCCCCCCCCGGAACTAAATACCATCAACCCACAACTTTTACACTTTTAAAGTTTCAATATTTACTTTCAAAGTTTGTGTCTCTTAGTTAATCGATTAGTATTAATTAAATAATTTCTACATATCCATGTGGAGACGATCTTACTTACCCTTACACAATAAAGGTAGCTAAGACCGATATATTAACTTGTTTTTGATCGAGTCTCGACAACCGGATAAAGGAACTAATAGTTTTTATATTTCAATGTTTAATGGGTCTTTTTTATAGGTATGGTGTAAAGAAAGAAGGGAAAGTGGTATTAATTTAACAGGAAATGGATGGATCGTTGGCAATACTAACCAAAATCATCAAGAATATGATGGTAATTTTAGATGATAATGGTGCATAAAATATGATAAGGCATTCAACCATTTACAGTATTTGTGCAGAAATAATTTGTTGTAAAATGTGTATTTGGTTCTGCTTAGTGCTTAGAATTGTTTTTGTCTTTAGTTTAGCAAAGTTGTAGTGGTTTGTTCCTATTTATCTCATTGTCTTAGAAGTGATCACATGGAATGACTGCTTGATCTTGAAATATAAGTGGCTCCTCGCAACAAAAATATTGTTTGGGTGATTTTCGATCCGTTGACAAGAAATATAAGAACAAAGATGGCATTAGAAGAGCTCTGCACTAGCTTAGAATCAGAATCAAACCAACTTAATTGTTTGGTATGTTTGTTTGTATTTTTAGATCCCTGTATAGACTATAGTAATAGATTTGAATTATATGTTTAAAATTCTAATCACTTCAATATTATAGTAGTTACAACAATACAAATATGAACCATAGTGCAATATAAATAGTGGGCAAATTGAGGAAGATAAAATTGCCATGTGAGCTTGACTGATGGTGTTACGCCACAAACCCAAAACAAGTTGAATTGTTCGCAGCAACGCTCGAGGACATTTTGCTAGTTATATATATATATATACTAATTACCAAGTTATATGTACATATTTACAGCAAAAAGGTATAACACCTAATACATTTTTTTCCTCCAACATGTGTGTTGGTTCAGGCCCGTTTAAACACAAACTCACACTAACTGTGCTATCTTCGATTGATTGAAAAGAGAGTCAATATATACAAACAAATCCTACTCTTTATATAATGAAATATACACAATAAAACTCCACGTGATATCATGCTCCATGATCTCCAAATAACTCGATCAACATATTGACCAATTCACACAATAATTAAATACTAACTAAACTCTAATAAAACAACTAACAAATTAATATTAAACACTTCTGCTGCAAGTTTGGAGCCAACTTCAAACTGAAACCAAATCCCACATCCCGTGAACATATGACCCGTCTGACCTGCTAACTTGTGACCTATAAACCAAACCCGATTAACCCAAAATGTGTGCACCGCCTACTCAACCAGCTGCCACCACACCACCGCCAACTATTAAGTATTACCACCACCCTCAGCTACCGGATCCGGTGCTCCCCAAGACAACATCCACTGCATCCCCTCCTCCGGCAGCCCTCAGGCCTCCTCCGTCCCCTGCTTCTTCTCCGGCACAGCCGGACACTCCATCTCCTTCAACCTCCCCATATATCGATAATGATGCCACCCATATCCACCGCCCCTTCCCAGCGCCACCCACTTCAAGAAACGCTCTACCATCTCCTCCGACAAGATCTATTCGTCTCCACCGGCATCCAGAGGTGTTCCCTCTCTCCTCCGGGGACACCGTCATCGTCGGATGATTCACCAGCAACTTCAACTGGGGTTGATGTTGTGCAACTATTCTACTTTCTAGGCTTCTTTTGCTTCACATCTTTTGATGAGTTGAAGATAGTATTTGAATATGGAGGATTTTATCAAAGTTAAACATTTAAATGATGCACAACTTGGCTTGTCTAAGTTTTTAAAGATTGACATGGGGTTTGTATTAGTTTTCTTTGTTTCAAAGTTCATTTATTTAGAAATTTGTTGTCATCTCTCTACCATTTGGTCTATTTGACTTCAACATAACTTAAGGGAGAGGATTCACATCATCATCTTCTTCAAACATTAATCAACATCAAAAGATTTTTAGTACTAAAAAAGCAAAAACAATAAAGCTCTGGGTTACATCAACGGTATACATACTTCCCGTATTTAAATTTCTTATTGAATATTAAATGGAAATCAGAATTTGGGATGAGACTCGGTTATGTTTTTGATCTTCTTCATTTGAACACCCGTTAATTAGTTGTGTAGAAACTAAATATTAAAGCTGCACATGATCTTAGACCCTAACTAAAGCAGCTTAAAATAACTGATCCTAAAGTGTTACAACTAAAGTGGTGCTTACAAGCGATCATAAACTGTAGCGACTAGCGACTACATGATTGATTCGATGGTGATTTTCATAAAGAAATAGTTGTTGAATTTTAGGATAAAGTGTGGAACTAAAGTTCTATAAAGATGCAACTAATATTTGAAATAATTTCACACCAACAAAAACCATTTAATTTATCACTTTATATAGAATTTGATGAACTGGGTTGTGAATCCAGTTTTTGTGGCTTGCAGGGAATTCAAGGAACATGTGAAGGATCTTTCATGCATTTCAACAAAATTTTTGCGGAAATGTGATTGTGAACAACAATCCATTCATTATCTTAATGCAACCCGTCAACCACATGCATTCCTTAGCCTGTTGGACAACCACATGGTGATGATAAGGTACCTTGAATGGGTATTTTCAATTCATATCACTTGCTAAACAGTTCATGCTAGAGATATATTTTTGTCTGGTTTATGTGTTGTGGAGGTGACAATATTTTTACCCCTGTAAAGTGGGGGTGGGGATCACTAAGGGTGAGATATTTTAGGTTTACATTACAAAAGTAGTTTTGTATTTTAGTTGTTGAAATAAAAATTGGTAAAGTTCTAATGTTTATACGTAACGATAAAGGTTAATATTAATATGTGGCGCCCCATCTCAATCGGTTTTTTGTTTGTTGTTATCTTCTTTCCTTTTTTGGATTGTTTGGACTTTTTTTTAAATATTTCCGTTTTAGGTAAATAAATTCATTTGTGTCTTCCCTGTTTTTGTCTACGTTACGATTTGGGTTTATTTAGAACCGGGTCTTTTTGCATTTCAAAGTTTTTTAGAACCGGGTCCTTTCGTATTTCACTTTGAAGATCGGTGCTTCTTTTTTGTTCCAAGGGTTATCATAGATTGTTTCAAAATAGGTGAAATGTTCATAAAACGAATGTAAGCGTACGACACTCCCGTCGCATCGCGCGGGTGTCTTTACTAGTTTAAAACAAATATCAACATATCCTTCCAGTTAAACAAAACTCGTTAGAGACACGAATCTATCAGATTTACTAAATTCTAGGTCATGACTCATGGTCATATGTTCGATTCATCAAACCCACTCGTCTCATAAAAAAATATAAAACAACTTGCAATAATATCGTAAAAGTAACAATATAATCTTTTGTTCTCCCGTATACACATCACAAAGATCGCCAAATACCTAAATACCAACCGATATTATCATTTGTTTGCATTACTTCACTCAATCTCGACCGTTAATTAAGCCACTTTTCTGGCCACTTTTCTGGTCCCTTCATAGAATAATAGTGAAACAAAACCATTTTCTTCCACTCTCTTGATTGCCCTGATAAGTTTTTAGATTTTATTTTCAATACATCTACAATTCTTAGTAAAGATAAAAGCTTATTACTTTACATGAAATATTAAATTGTTTCCATTTTACGATTAAGTTCCCCCGCTTCTTTTGAATTTACATAACTTTCATATACGACATTATATTTTTTTTATAAAAGTTATACAATAAGAACGAATAATTTTTAATCTTTAAAACGAGTACAATGTCCTTATATTTGTGTTTTCCAACTCATTGTGATTCCTACTCGTCATTTTCTTTCCTGTTTGTGATTATGACTTTCCATTCATCATCATGTTTTTCAAAAAAACCATTGTGTTTTTTAAGGGCTATTGGATTTTAATAATCCCAACTTTTATTTATTGGTCGAGATTAATTTCAACTCAGTAAATGTTTACGAACACTCCCAACTAAAAGCTTATTTTCCTTCAACGGTCTCTTACTAACTGAAAGTTATCGTCCGTTAGTTTTTTGATAAAATGAGGCTAACTATGAGTCATTTTTCAACTCCGTCACCGCCCAACCTCTATTAGGTCTGTTTTTCAGTATCTAGCATCCATCGTCACTTGAAATCTATCTTTAACGAGTCAAGTGGTTTATATCAAAAGTTGAAGATTGACAGGGTTAAGGTTACAGAAGTTTCAGATTGACAGTCCTGACAGTTGATTTTAACTTTTTGTTTAGTATTTTGACCATATAAGTAGTCCACATTATCAAAAAAACTAATGATCTTAACTCACAGTTAGTAAGGGATTGTTGCAGGAAAATAAGCTTAAAGTTAGGAGTGTTTGTAAACATTTTTTGAGTTGGGCTTAATATTGCCCAATAAACGAAAGTTGAGATTATTATAATCCAATAACGCTTTTTCTAAAATAACAAGTTCAGAAAAAGAAACAACAGTAAAATAACCTCGTGGCGTATTTCTTGTATTTAAAAACAATGATAAAATAACAATAAAGTAATTTAATACATTATAAACAATGATAAAATAATATAAATTGATATGAAGCGCAAAACACAATTATAAATATGTCATTGTGTTTTTTTTCTCGTCATTGCTAAACACTTTTCATTATAAGTTTTGTAAAACACACCGGTGAAATAACATTATTATATGCACTTTTAATCGTAAAACTCTACACAAATTCTAATTATCCACTTTTTTTTTATTTTGTCACATGCACACTGTAGTTTTCAAGCTGTCTTTTGATATTGGAGGTTAACACAATTAGAGTGGCAGGGTGGCCATGTCACACCCACCCCGTCACACTACACACCAATGTTTTCAAAACCGGATCGGACGTCGAACCGGACGCCTTATTGGTTTGGTGGTCGGACCGGTTGGACCGGATTTAAGGACCGGATGATGTCATAATTATATATATAGTATATTATATTTATAGTTATATATATAATTAAATATAAGTAATTTATATATGTATTTTATAGTTATATATAAAACTTAACTATATTTGTATATCTAACACACTAATTTATGGTTCAACACCCCGTTTTTACCCATTAAAATAAATATATATATATATATATATATATATATATATATATATATATATATATATATATATATATATATATATATATATATTCAAAATCCGGTTCGAACCGGTCCGGTTTCCGGTCCGACCAACGGTTCGGGACGAACCGGCCGGTTCGACCAGCCCAAACCGAATCATAGCGAACCGGACCGACTAGGTGGCCAATCCCCGATCAGACCGGTTGGACCGGCCGGTCCGATCCGGTTGTAATAACATTGCTACACATCCACCTACACCACACCACACCAATTTGGTGGCAGCACTCACATCACACCACACTACAAAATTTCTTTTAATTGGATAAAGTAGGTGGCCGGAAAAGGTGGATGACCGGAGAAAGTAGGAGGCAAGAGAAGGTGGGTCGTCGGCACCGGCGACTTTGGGGAGAGTGGTGTTTTTTACCATTAAACGGTCACAATAATGAAGTGTGGATGTGGTGTGGACACGGCGACTAAACGCCGGGTGGTGTGAATCTTTTGCGGCTTGGGGACTGGCGGCGGTGTTGCCGCGCGACGCCGGCTCCCGAGCATGTCTTCGGCGTGGGCGCCCCCATCCCTAAGAAAGAATTAAAAACCCTAAAACCCACCCATTATATACTCTAACGATTATAACATGAGCATATAGTAAAATTTAATGATTGGTTGGTTTAACAATTATAACATAAGTACATAGTAAAATTTAATGGTTGGTTGGTTGTGTCATGTGAAGGCTATTTATTGGCCCATGTTCATTTTCATTTTTCTTGACTTTGCAATGTATTAAAGAACATGAGGAGGAGATTAAAAGCAAAAGAGAGGTGTTGGCGGTGGTTAGATTATTTTAGTTGTATCCTATTTTTAAGTTACAAATTTTTACACTTAACTAAATTCGCGTTTTAAAATATTCAACCACAATATACGATTATAAGTACGAAAAATATTGATAGACTTGCCGCGTATCAAGGGTATTAATATTAGTTTTACGATGCGAATATGTGTATCTTATATTTAACCACTATAAACTTCTCTTTCACTTTTTTTTTTTCGCTCACAGCCATCATCGCCAACTCTTTCTTTAATAAGCTAGGTAGCAATGGTGGTTTTTAGTTAGTCTACTAGACTGGATTGACAACAATTTTAAATGTATGATGTGGATACGGAGAAAAATAATAAAAAAGTGGATAATTGTAATTTGTGCCAAACCTAAGGAAGAAAATAAGTATTACTCTTATATAACGTGAACAATATCAATTTGTTAAATAAAAGATATTGTTTTATTAAATATGTACTCCTAGCAAGCTTCCATAGGAAAAAATCAAATACCAAGTACATATAATAACAATACATATAAATATGAATAATCTAAACACATCACAAGAGTTCCTTGATCACAATTACATAAAATGTTACAATCAAATTGCAATACCATACAATAAAAAATAACAACCCGCATAACTTGTTTGCTTATTTTTTGGGTTTAACACTCAAACACATCATTTATTTGGTAAAAATACAAGAAACAGGTCTCGAGACTATGGCTCGAACCCAACTTGACTTCATAGCGGTAAGTCATGGTCACGACGGTCTAACGGTGATAAAACCCAATCACCATTATCATTAATCACCATTCTTTTGTTCTTCTCACCCCACCAATTCACTGGTATTTTGAACTCTTTTTTCAGAAGATCAGTTGACATATTCACCCACCCTAAACTTCTCTTCACTATTCCCCAATCAAAATCACCATTCATCCCATTCCAACCACTCAAACTATGCAACATACCTTGCAAATTATGAAAAACTAGTGGATGAAGCATGCCACTTACCTTATCTTCGGTTTTCAAGAATGGCGATTTGTTGGTGTCGATCAGTATCTCGACACCAACATCGACATACCCCAACAATTCACTTGGGACATTCTCCCATATGTTCTCACTGACCCATTTTATTATCTTGCTTGGCCAAAACGGGATGATGTCTGGAACATTCTTTACCCGAAGCACCTTAAGGTTAGGTAGTTCCTCCATCTTTGCTTTGAAAGATTGATTCCCGACTTGGGGACAAGCGAAAATGAAAGCCGACACATTGATGGTGGGTCTCACGACGTTCCTAGCAATGTCGAAAGCGGATAAAACAGCTAGACATGCACCAAGACTGTGTCCCGTGCATGTTATGCTTACCTTTTCGTTTCTATACTTGATGAGTAACCCTTTGACGCGTGCCAAGAGCTGCGTTCGCGCACTTGATGGAATGAATTCGGAGTTTGGGTTGCTTGTGTTGTAAATTGTAAGCCATCCTCCCATGACTAGTGGCTTATCTACATCTACATAGAAAATATTTCACAAGGTTATAACACATGATGAAAATTAAGTGAATTTAGAATAACAGAAATACTCTATATAACTTTAATAAAACACTTAAGAAACTTAGTTACTATTCAGACCGCACCTGTTAGCTCCTCCTTGGTGACCGCAGCTGTAGAGTTGGCACCAGGGAGTAGTGGTTCAGGTGATACTGGCATTGCACCAGCTATGTCGTCTATCCACTCGTATGTCCTGGCGGTCCCACGCCACACCACGCATATTTCACGACAACCAATGAACTTACTATACTCGTCGCTAGAAACTGCGACATACCCCATCCAGTTGGATTCGAATTCGCTACCATCACGACACAAGCTAGGGTCGAGTAAAGGAAGAGCAGAGTCGACCCTAGCGGTGGCATAGATGAAGGAAGTGACATTGTACTTAGGTTCAGCCCAAGGGAGCATGACTCCTTTAAAAAACGAGCTCATGCCGTAGTAGCTGTACCCGTTGTACAAGGAGCCCTCATCGTTATTGAACGCGCGCTCAGCGGCCGATGAGAGGTCACCGTAGCCGAGAAGGAGGTTGCGTAGATCGAGGTCTAAAGGGTCAAGAAGGCCAGCCCAATTGTTGCTTCCATGGAGCTCATCGTATCTGTTTGAACCCATGAATGGTTACCTATGTGTTTTTTAGAAGCTGTGTGCCTCACATCTTGTGGTGTGAATCCAAACTTATAGCAAGTTCTTGATGATGACATATTGACATATCAAAAACGTGTAGTATTAAAAAAGGCTGATTTTTGTTTGAAGTTGTATTGTTATGAGGTTGTATATCGCTATTATAATTTCTAAAAAGTAATGGTGTATGTTTGTTCAAATTTTGTTTGTTGGTTGTATATGATTTTTAGATATGTTGAGATGTAGTTGTATAAATATGTGTTTGGGCACGTGTAATTGAGATTTTATTGATAGAAATATAGTTATTATTGCACGAGAAAAATTAAAATAAAGAGTTCATTTTCACTAAAAATAGTTTAAAAGATTAACTCAGACGAACTTCGGTTATTGAAACTTTGGTTATAGATGTTATATGGGTAACTGATAAATAGAATTGAATTTAGTAATTTAATAACAAAATGTTTACCGACTAAAGTAACAGTAGCACGTAGCAAAACTAATCAGTAGCAAAGTTGAAAAACTAATAAATAATATAACATTAACAATGCATGAATAATAATAATAATAATAATAAAATATCAATCTCAACCACTAGTTTTCAATAACAAAATGGTAATTAATAAACACATAGTAAAAAAAATTTATAAAATAAAAATTTCATAAAATAAAAAATAAAAACACAAAAATGTTCCCCTAATTTCCCTCTTTCATAAAAAAATTATAAAAAATAAAAAAAATTCTCGTTTTTTTACGAAATTCGTTTTATACATGTGTAATACCGGATATACACATGTGTAATACTGGATATACAAAATAAAAAAAAAATGTTTTCCTAATTTCCCTCTTTCAAAATAACCCTACCATATATATATGAAACCTCAAAGAAATGGTAAAATTCAAACTTTTGGACTCAAATGACAATTTCTATGAAACCTCAAGGATGAAAAACACGTTTAACTCTAAAAAATATAGCTGTGTAAATATGAATATAATTTGCGTAATTATTTACCTATATGCACAATTATGGCGCGGACAAAACTACCCATTTTTCTGAGACACATGTACATCACGCTCCGGTGACTTCTTACTCTTCGCATGTAAATTATATTTTGTATAGTAATTACTCCCTACATATATATAACTAAAATAATTAGCAATTGAAATTATCTAACCAATATCAAAACTTTAAATCTCTTTTGTATGATCAGTTTTTATAAAGTGAAACTGTGAAACATATCTAACATACTAGTATAACTACAAGCAAAAACTAAAAAATAAAAAAAAAATGAAAACAACCCATAGTGAAAACACTCTTATGCTGCCAAACTATATGAACTGGAACTAAATATAGTTAAAAAAAATTTCTTCTCTTTTCATCTTCTTATTTCTCTCTTTTTCTTCAACGGTAACTGCTGGTTCAAAAATGTTTTAACCAGCCAGTTTCACACTAATTACACCAATAACACACATTAACTCTCTCTGAATTAGAATACTCTAATACTCAAAAAGTACAATCATGAAGTATGCAAAATACAAGTGTATTACATCATCCATATTGAAAGTTTCACACGGAAAAACAGGTTTTAGTTGAAATTATCTACTTTTAATTAGCAATTAATCTGCTTAATTACATCATTTGTAACTATTTAACAAAACTGTATCTTCTACAGCTGAAATCTTTGAGTGGTTAAAGTCCTTAGCTTCTAAATCCGTTACCTATTTCATTATCAAACTTACTACTATGAGCATCCATGTCTCGTTAATCTAGCTTCATTATAAACATACCTTAACTCGTGAAGCTCTCGTGAAGAAGAACACAAACCTATATATTAGTAGTTAGACATCTTATATATAAATATAATTATCTATTTTCAAAGTCGAAAGTAACTGCACAAACCTTAGCTCTTGTCCACGTTATCTTTATCTTTCCGTTTTTCTTAAATTTGGAATGAAAAAAAAAATCCATAGGCAAATGTAAATGACAAATTCGACGCCTAGTTTTATAATAATATGCTTAGATACCATCGATGTAAAATATATTTCAAACTGTATATATCTTTTTAGATGTTTTTGTTACACATGAACACCTTTTTGTACATACTACAGATATCTAGATACAATGTGTGAATGTATATTATTTGTTAATACGAATTTATGATACATTTACATGTCAAAGTGTAGAACTTTATAATCAAATCAAAGTTGTATAATATATTCTCCTTTGGTGATTAAAAATACACGTAATAAAACATATCCCACGAGTATGATAAAGGTTTTTGTATAGAAAAAATAAGATACACACTTGTGAAATCGAGTAAATGATATCTAGTTTTAAAGGATAAATTATAATATAGTTGTTAAAATCATTCAATGCAACATTCTTTAAAAGAATAAGCAAAAATAAAAAGTTAATCGGAAGCCACTCTTATCAGAGCCAGGTTTCGATCCTGGGACCTGTGGGTTATGGGCCCACCACGCTTCCGCTGCGCCACTCTGATTGTTGATATGAATCTGCAATAAAATTTATTTATCTAAATACTCATCCACCATTCAATCACCATTACTTCTGTTTTTTTATAACCACATATATTATACTTTCATAATTAATACACTTTTTTGAAAGTAATGACGCTCATTTTGTCCTCATAAATTATGGTTTAGATGTATCAAATGAAATGAGCTTAAATTTACTCACGTCCAGAACCAACGGCAACAGTTGATATAACTAGTTTCCTGTATAAACAAAACAACGAAACCATCTCGTCCAGCTTTGACCCATGACTGGACCGAGCCGAACCAAAATAAACTCATCTATGCACCTGCTAGGGTTATAACATCAGTAAACAAAAGCTACATATTCCAAATATAAATGTTGTGAATTCACTGATGTTTCTATATACATGGATATGATCGTTAGTTGCCTGAAAGCGAAAATAGTACCAAAGCTGATGTTTACTTTATCAAAAGTACAAAGGAAAGTTAAAAGCTAACATTGATATACAACTGAATGATCAAATCTTCCTACCATAACAAACAAAAAGAGAAAGGAAAGTTAACCTAAATCATAACTAACTACGTCTATGTCTTCTGCGTATAAAGTCGTATGTACAACCTTTGACATCCGTACAGCGGTTCTAGTTACTATTTTGCCCAAAACCCAAAATCTTCAGAAGCAAGAATCTAGCTTGTGGAGCCTTGAATCTCATTTTTTCTCCTTTGGGGAATGGAGGGTTTTAGGTAATTATACCCATTCAAAATTTGTTTCTTTAGGTAAAACAAGTGCAATTAAGCAGTCTACTGTATCGGGAGTGATGGAGAGAAGAGAACACGTCTCTTGGGAGTGTGGGAGGATGAACAACAGTCTTGCCCAAACGGTTTTTGTAGCAGGAATCTTGATCACTCCTGCACACTCGCGCTGCTTCAAGTATGATATAAAGTCCTGAAACTGCACAAAGAAATGTTATCAATAATGTAGTAGTGCCATGTCATCATGCTGACGTGGATCGGATTTTCTTAAAAGATAGTGACGTGTATATACCATAAGCATAAGAATATACAAAAAAGAAGATAACTTACGCCTTTATGATCACCAGCAGAAGTTGGGAGCAGCTGACATACCTCTCTCTGCATCACATTCAATAACGCAATTACATGACTCGGTGCAGGCTTAATATACGTAAAAGCAATATACACACATATAATCAAAATGATCTCAACTCTTTTTGATCAGGGGTTGAAAAAGCATAAGAAGATTCAAGCCAAGAATCAGAATACATTCTCAATTCTACGGATATGCCAAACTTTCCAAGCCATCACTCGCAATTAATCATCAATAAAGGTTCTGTTTTGCCTCTTTAGAGAAGGACAATAAAAAAAAGTTCCCAAAGTAACCATTCTGGTAAGGTATAATTTAAAACATTTCTAATTTGATCAAAAGGTCCATCTTGTCCATTAGCACTTCGTTACAACTAACAATCAATAGAAAGCTAAAGTAATATAACTTCCACTCAGTCGGCTACGAATAGTTTAGGCTCCATAAACTCTTCACAGATAGAGCTCAAAGAGAGCAATAAAGTAAGAAAGCTACACAAAGTTCTATAAAATCAAATAATATTTGCTAATGCGACTACAAATCCATCAAGACAGCAATCTCTATAAGGATTTACATTGTTTCCTTCTAAGTCATACCAAAGAAAAATTTACAAATTCTAACTGCATTTTAGGAATTACCCTGTTTAAAACCTGTTGGGCTGGTCTTACTAAAGAACTAAAATCAACCAGGAACGACTTAATGTTGAAACTATAAGAACCCAAAGCCAACAGCACTTTCAAACTTTGAAGTATCAAAATTAAAGGAATCATTTCACTTTAGTTGGTCCTGGATATCATTAGTATTTTCTAATAGAAGCATTTAAAGATCAACAAGTTTGATGGCCAAAATTCGGTTTCTGAAGATGATCACCAAAGATTTTTTATTTATTTCTTTTTTGGTCAGTGACAAAACAAGGGGTGGATCAAGTCGATTAGGATTTACAAGATCCTCAAATTTTGGGAACAGCCATTCATGAAGAATGTGTATGTTGCTCAACATGTGTCCATTCTCATCATGCATCATAAATGCCACCTTATCATTGAAATAACCACCCACCCTTCATTTATCCAACTATGTCTTTAATCTTAGGTGTGTGCCTTTTAGTCTTAGGTGTGCATCTAGTCTTAGCTACTTTCGCATTAGGGATTGCTATGCATTCCTGTTATTTTCTACTACTAATAAACTCTTTTACAATAGTTGCTATGATACTTGTTTCTTTCTAATATGTTTTATGCATTTCATTTATTAAAATTAAATAAATAAAAAATAAAAAAGAGGTTCTTCCTCAACCGAAGTCGAGGTCTCTCTTGGAGCTGTCTCTTTATCCTATAGGGTAGAGGTAAGATTTGCCTTCATCTCACCCTCCCCAGACTCAACCCTAGTATTACCCGTATGAGGCCCCACTCTAAAACAATTAGCAATTGAAGGAGTGGCTCACCAAGCTTATGACAGCTTTAAGATTAATATTTAGTTTGATGCGGGGTTTCGCACCTAACACTTGAATCCTTCACAACACACCCATGTCGAATCATGATCGAAGTTATGGTAAATCTACTTGACATGAAGTAGGAGAAAAATCAAGTCCAAGATACAAGATCACATGTCATCACAAGTAAATCTAGCAAGTACTATAAATGGTTCTTTCAATAATTGTTATATGAAAAAGCATTTAAGTATATTGCACAATCTTACTTATACTTAGATGTAATGGGTACCAAGTAACGAATACATCTATGTTCTCTTTTATCTTCATAAGATGTAATGTGTCTTGGTTATCAAAGACATTTTGCACAACATGATTCTCAGTACGTTTGTGAACTCCTACTTCTCATAAACCAAACACCTTTTTAATTGATTCACAATGCGCATTTGCAACTAGAACCAAAACAAGATGCAAACTCATCCATATGTTAAGAGCCTCGAAAGGGACCAAGGCAAGTTAAATTGTACATAAATGTGGTGGTGAACTTATACGAGACAACTCCCAAAATAATGTAGAATAGCTAGTGTCCCAACAGCATTAAGACATGAAGTTTAATTGTGAGTGCCTATGCTTCTTTCTGCTTAAACATGTTTCTCAAGCCTTTTGATCTCAACATTTCCATACAAATAAGCAATCTCCCTATTATCTATTTGACTCATTAGTTACTTTGCCTATAACTTGCACTGATCCATCACTGCTTTGAACATGTTAGTTACCTTGCCTAAAGCTTGCACTAATCCATCATACTAGCTTTGAATCCTACAAAAATGGATCTCACCCAACCAACATTTAGTTTGCCACATGTCCTTTTCAACATATTGCCACCACGTTCTAGAGTATGATTTATGGACAACGTTCAAGCCATGACTAGGCACAATATGAGTTCACAAGTGCCATGACGAGTTTTCCAAGTGCCTCTCAAAAAGAATCAGATAATGGGCAACTCTTACCCATACTATGGCCAAATTATCCAACTATATAAAATATCATTTGAAATAGTAGAACCCTAACTAGGTATATACTTTTAATCTTTCTTTTTCAAGTTCTACTTTTTATGTACCTAAGTTTTAATCCAACATGTGTCAGATTTCCAAAAACCTTCTATAGCCAAATTTACGAACCCAAGGCTATGCATAGCCATTTTTTGTTCCTAAAGATGTAAACCAAGGTTAGCTATAATTTTAAGTTTGGGACACCAAAAGGGCAAGATCCAGTCACTTCAAGTTTATTGGTTCGTTAGTGTTATTCGTGAAGAATGTTGCTTACAAGATCATTAGCATGTGGACTATGGACACACTATAAACCTTGTGCTTCAAATAAGCTATTCATCAATTAGCCGGAGGAAGATGAAGGTGCATATATCAATAATTAACAAACTAATAACCATATACCCTCTCCACTTATCCAACTAGTTCATAGAGCAAGTACTAATTTAGTAAAATGACCTCCGTTACCCTAGGTAGTTGAAAGTGCAACCCGCACTAATAGCTCAAAGGAGGACAAGGCGTAAGAAAAAGCGAGAAGCAATATATATATAACAGGCATAGAAAATTAATACTACCCCCAATTTGCCTCACATAATAAAAATCCAATAATATAATTAACCACTAAAATCATCTAAGCCAATAAACAATTTTTAATCACTCCAATAAACTTTCTAATAAAATTACTTGTAAAATATGAATTCTACCAATTCAAATATAATTGGGTAGATAAAGTCCAAATAGTTCAAAGTTATAAAAAAAAGTATAGGAAAAAGCCCAAACAAAAGAAAGAATAAGATAAAAGGAGACCTGAACAATAAAGCCTCCCACGCAGCCTCTGGCATTATGGGTAAGAGTTAATGGCATACACTTTCTAGTAAAAGAGGACAATCGCCACCACATAAAAGAGAGAAAAGAAAAGAATTGTCACTCCCTGGAAATAAAGTGTGAAGAACCAAGTAACCAATAGATTTATGCTCTCTTTATGTTCACAAAATATGTCATGATTCTTGATTCGTTTGCAGGCTAGCATATTTTGTGACACAAACACGCATCTTTGATTGACTCACAATGTGCATGCACATGTGTTACTAGTTAGTACCATTAAAATGAGATTTAAACCCATTCATTCATTAAGGGCATTGAAATAAACCAAGGCAAGTAAAACAAACATATAGTTTATGAAAAAACATGTTCCCACAATTCGAATCATGTAGGATAGTTAATAAAACAAACATATAGTTTATGAAAAAAAATTGATTCCACTTTTTAAATCATGTAACATAGTGCAATCATGGAACATAAAGATAATATTTTAACCACATTGCACATGCCTCTATCCAAAGCTCATGTTTCGTCGGCCTTCTTTTCACATGTTACCTTCTCATTGTTGCCTTTCCAAGTGATCGCAACATTCTTCTCCATAATGACCTTGTCACCACAAACCAAAGTTCTCTCCTACTAATGCATTTGTTTAACTTACCTCTAAAGTAACAAAACTCATGCATTTAAGGGTTTTTTTTCAGACCTAGATCCTTTCATCCAAAAAAGAACGCATAATCCTCGATTCGGCCAAGTTTCAATGACCACCACCTAAATTTTGAATTCTTGTTCAATATTCAATATGCATGTAGAAATCTAAGATAGTGATTATCTTAACAAGGTTTTCCAAGTAGAACTTAAGAAAATTAGGATACAGCCCATATGGCTATTTTAGCCTGATTCACTTACAAATACATCCGATGTATTTATAAAGCCCAAAAGATGCATCTGATGTATTTACAAATACATCAAAAGATGCAAATGCAACCATATGTGTGGTATCTTGTTTTTCACCATAGCTACTTTTTTGTATGTGTGTTTTACCCCCAACGTGTATGATTATGTATCTTTAAGGATTTGCCATGCTTCTAAAGTACCTAACACCTTCCTAGCAAAATCTGCCTCCCAAAATCTAAGACCACTCATGCAAGTATTAACTTCCTTTTGGTTCCATTATTTGCCAAACTAGTTTTTACATACCATTCAAGAATACAAGTTGTAAGAAAATCCAAATATATATAGCTTTCATTAAATGGCACTATAAGATTTCTATGCTTCTTTCTTTGATACTATTTCATTCTACTAAAACTCACATTGAATGACCTTCTATGGAGACTATATAGCTTTCATTAGATGGCATTTATAGATTTCCATGCTTCTTTCATTGATACTATTTCATTCTACTAAAACTCAAATCGAATGACTTTCTATGGAGACTAATGGTTACAAGAAACATAACAAACACCATTCTATCCATGTGTTGCTTCAAACGGAAAACTAACCTAGGATTAGGAACGAATAAGTAGACATCATCTGTATCTCTAGTGTACACGTCTCTAGTGTACATGATAGAAAAGAGAAACTTATTTTAACCATTTACCCAGTCAAAGAAATAATATAACCACAAAAGATCACGAGATATATTTAACCTTTAGATGCAGATACACCTCTTTCTATTTATGGAACTTCAATAAGACAGCTAAGCTTACAATTTGAAAATCCAAAAGATTATTATCCATGTCTGAAACATAATTATATACTATTTAGATTTTTCATTAGTTTTTCATCCATTTCCCAGTAGGCAGCCCTACTTAGATTTTTCATTAGTTTTTCATCCATTTCCCAGTAGGCGGACCTATTTAGATTTTTCATTAGTTTTTCATCCATTTCCCAGTAGGCAGCCCTGTCTCTTGCTCCATACTAACCAACAAATATACACCAAGATTTCACATGACAAAATATGCCAATTAGCTTTTCAGAAGATAAAGTTTGAGAAAACTAAAATAGCAAATATTGATGAAGAACAAGAATAAGTCTAATAAAGAACTAATAGGAGACAGAAACTCACTTTATGTGGGGGGGTACTAGAAAATGTTGACATCACATGTCTAAAATCAGTCCGCTTTGTTATATCTAGTTTAGTAGGCCATCTGCATAACCAAACATATGTTATCAGAGACTAGCAAGCACTAGTATGTTAGAAAGAGCACAAACTAAAAAAAGTATCAGTACTCTGCAGGCTCTGAGATATCATCTCCATAGTTGCATACATCTGAATGAAGCCTACGTGCGTGTATTGCAGAATAGTGGACCCCACTTTTACTCAATGTGCCCTGCCAGCATCCACCACTTCCCACCATTGAAGTTTCGGTAGGTAGTGGTGGAGGAGGTGGTTGAGATTCAAGACAAGGAGGTGGACATGGCGGCAATGGTGGCGGAAATTCAGGATTAATAGGTAAAGAAGGCGGCAAGGGTTGCATGTTCAGGTGAGGAGGTAATGGAGGTGGCATGTTAGGCTGAGGAGTGGGTATGGTAGTCAATGGTGGAGGTCCTGGTGGGGCATAAAACATGTGATCATGATGTGGCACTGAATTTCCTTGTATTTGAGCCAGTGGGGTCACAGAAGCAGGTATAAAAGGAGGTGCTACAACATTATTATGAAGATTGCTAGGATTTAATGGCACATGATGAATCACGCCATGTGCATCCCATGAACTATTTGGAGGATAATACATAGGTCTATTGTATGAAGATGGGGTCATTGGTTGTGACGGAGCATAATTATGGCCATGCATTGGTGTTGAATGTGGTACGGCTTCCTGGTTTCTGTATGTCCAGCTTTGTTCGGGGGCACCTATGAAGTTGTTTAAAAAACAAATGCCAATTAGATAACAAATTCATTAAATTGATACTTCATAAGTCCTCGATTATTGAAAAAACCTGCTTGGAACGGGTATCCAGTTTGCATCGCGGCTCCTTGATTTACCATATTCATTCTTGGAGATGTTAGCTCCATGGTGTTGGTGTGGTGGGGTCCATAATGACTGCTAACACATATGGCCATAAATATCTCATGATAAGGTTCATGAACATTATAGTAAACACGAGATAGTAATTAAGTAATGCACTATATTAGCAATTAAACAAGATAATTATTTAAAGATTATAAAACATAAATATATTAGAGAAGATGTTTTGTAATCACAATAAGCCTACACAAATTATATCACAGGTTTATCAAAGTATTCAAGTAACTAATCAGCCAAACTAGTAGTGTACAACCAATTTATGGTCCTACAGGCTACAAAACCATTAGCAAATAAATAAAACTAAAGGTCATACTCCTCGTTTCTTGTTTTACAAATAACTAAATCAGGAAAGTAATGAGGGAAAATATATACCACATATGCAAACAAACATTACAAAGTATATGTGAAAAATAAAAAATAAATACATGTTGGTACTACTAGGGAATCAGTATAAACTTCTTGGACCAGTAAAAGACTAGTGAAATTAGCAAGTGGAAAATTTTAATTTTGATGCTAATACAAGGATCTACTCAACTTCTTAGCATTGTTTTTTATAATATCGAATTTATCTTCTTTTTATACAATTTCAAGAAAAGAAACAAGCTCATACCTGAAACCAACTACACTTTGAGCATGAGGTGAACTAACAACACCATTTCCATAATTATTATTTCTCAAATCAACATGAGGAGGACCAGAACCATGACTTGATCTATCAACGGATGATGAATAAAAATCCCTTTTTTCTCTGCGATAGTGTCTAAGAAATGCCATTACTGTGGCAGCTTCTTCAGGAGACCCGAATTCCATCAACAATGCACCTTCATTCACAAGGTCAGTAACTCCACGCGGCCCCTTATAAACTGCTTTTCTTGTTTCATACAATATCTCATCCTTATCGGATTGACTATAAATGTTTCCAACATACACATGACAACATGAACCAACTGCCATGCCATTCATATCACCTCGTGTACCTAACCCAATATCCAAGAATTTTATAATAAGACAGGCACCCCATGGAGATCGCCCCCTCATAACTTCTCTAGCCTTTATTGCATCCATAATGTTTCTATACTCTATTACTGCAAATCCTTTGAAAGGAACGTATAAAAATTTGTTAATGGGGCCAAACTGTTCAAATTGATACCTTATGAGCGGCTCAGATGCTTCAGGGCCCACTGAGCCCAGCCAAAGATGACTCGAAGCTGAATAAATATCCATTGCAGCTCGATCCCCATCATAGTGCCAACTTGGGAAATGACTTTTAGGTGATTCAAAATTACTATGGTGTCCTCCACTAGAGGCATTCAAAACAGGTACATCATTTTCCTGTCTTGACGCATGGTTCTCTGTATTGGGTGTTGATGAGCTGGCACGAACAGTATTGGGCGTTGATGAGCTGGCACGAGACAACTCTCTATGATCCACAGCATCCAGGTCCATAGACTTTGGGCCTCCACTGTTATTAGAACTTGTGCTTTCTCGTATATCAGTTTCAGATGCTATCAAGCCATGGTGTTCTAAATGAAGGCCCGATAATTGGTCAGCAGCACCACTGGGAGTTCTAGGAACTGAAAACTGCCTATTAATTAATTTGGCAGGGCTGGAATCATCTACATTGCTGTCTACTTGTTTATCCTGTGCGTTTAATTGTTCTGCAAATGATTTAAATATCCTCTCAAAAGCAGAGGTGATAGCAGAAACAGCACTAGGGGAAGCTGATTTAATAATACTTTTGACCCTTGAGAATATCCACTGTTTCATAGATGGCTCCTTCTCAAGAATCTGTTCAGAAGGTTAAACAAGGATACAAGATAATCAATAAAAATTTCAGGCATGAGATTTAGTGACAAAATTAAGGTGCGACTTTTAATCTTAATTTTAAATCTTACCAGACCCAATAAGCAGCTGTTAGACCCATTAGATGAATCTTCAGGAAGATTGTTGCCTATTAAAACTTGCCCATCACAGGTGTCAAGTGTAGCTGTCACCTGAGTAAGAAAATACTGTCCTCCATTAGAACCAGCATCAGCTGAATTGGAACTGCAGAGCTCAAAGCAAGCAGCAAGTGAATTTCTTGGA
Organism: Flaveria ramosissima; assembly: GCA_025215565.1. NCBI lineage: Eukaryota > Viridiplantae > Streptophyta > Magnoliopsida > Asterales > Asteraceae > Flaveria > Flaveria ramosissima. The sequence goes on from CM046045.1 coordinate 33,265,335, forward strand.
CACTTAAAGAAAATCCAGAGAATACATAAGGCACGGAATTTGGATAATTTGACAGGAGGGTCCTCATCATCACCAGAAAACTTCTGTTTGAGCTCAGAGAAGGACTTTGGACAGTCATGCATCTTTAAAACATCTTTATTTACAATCTGGAAGATATCCTGTCCTTCTAAAGAAGAAATGAAGAAGTTTAGTACATTCAGAAACACTGCTGAACAGATTCCTTGAATAACAGAAGATGTTGGTGTCTCTGATGAAGCAACCTGACAGATATTAGCTAGACCAAATATACAGGTTTTAGCAGTTTCAAATGAAAAATTATCAGCATCATCGCCTTTTTCTATAACTTCTGTGCTCCAGTTATGTATATTAATACAAACTTTTGCAGCTGCTTCAAGAGCGGTTGGACAATAGGATGCGTATTTGGGGACAAATTCTGCTACAAGACGTTGAACACTCGCACATCCTGCGCCACAAATATAAATTATACTCAAAATAGCATATACTTGAAAGAAATTATATTAAGATAATCAGTATAACATCCATATAACCAAGAGTCAAATTATCTACAAAAGTAGCAAAAGCATTGAGGTTTAGTGTCATATATCAAGAGATCAAAGGTGGATGTCATATCACCATAGGTCCCTATGACATTTGTCAATTTCATTTGTTCTCTTTATGTTTTACTCATGTTTAACTACATCTTTAATAATATATACCCCTGCCTATTTAAAGGGGGTTTCCTCACCTATAAATTAATACAATCAACTACTTTCTGAAGCCTGAATACATACAAGAATTGCATGTATCTAAGAAAAGAAGATAAGCTACATAAAGAATAAAAAAACACACAAAACCTATTATTCCCACTGCTCCAATTCTCCAAGTAAACAGAAATACCTTAACTCAGGATGTCAAATGAGTTGTCTTCTCCTTCAAATTGATATCTTAACTCATATAAGTACCCCAATTGAGCAATGTTGGCCGTATGCAATAAAAAGAAAACTTGATTTCTATGCAACAGATGACTAATCATATGCATACGAATATCACACATAGTGACACACTGACACCTACAATCTAATTAAGAACTAAGTAATGCTGGCAACATTCAGATAACAAATTGCTTATACATTCTAATTCCAATCATCCCAACACTAATTTTAGGGTTTAGAGGACAAAACTTCAGAAATGTGTACCTCTGGAAGCTGAAATTAGGGATAAATAAGCCTGTTCAAGCTCCGGCATGAGATGAGAGTCCTTCTGAGCAATACAATACTTAAGCTGCTTGTACGACTCATAGAAGTTCCTAATTTCTTCTTGATTTCTCCGCTTTTGGGCGATTTCTTCCGGAGTTAGGGTTGTAGCAGGTGCATTGGCTTCCGTCGGAGTGACCGGTGGTTGTTGCGGCGGAGGTGGCGGTGGTGGTGGTGATACCGGCGGCGGTGTTGGTGGTTGTTGCGATGGGTCGTACGGTCGTCGCTTCTTCGGTGGTTGCTCCGCCGAAGCCATGGCGGTGGTGGTGGTGCCTGACATTTGCTTCTGGAACACAATAAATGGTATTTTTCTGTTCTCAGTATAAAAACAAATTAATTGGTTATTGTTTTACTTTCACTCCTTCTACTTTCAAAACTATGTCATAAAAACTCCCTATTATTTGTTGACCTAAAATTAAGGTAATGAAATGAATCATTATATAGTTGATTTTATTCATAGTTGATTTTATTTCTTTAAATTCATTTCATTCACATTTTTTCTTTTTTTTTCATTCTATTTCTTCTTCCATCATTAGTCACCAACACCACCCACTCACTCCCTACAACAACCATAACTGGCTACTAAGATCGGTCGTCATCGGCTACCAAGATCGATTGCCACTAGCCATCATCACCATTGACCACCACCAGCAGCCACCGGCCACCAACCCCTACGTTAACAACTGTCACCGGGAACCACCACTGGCCACCACCACCACCAGCCATCACCACCATAACCACTTTTACATATCATTCTTTCGTCTTTTCATACCTAACAAACAACACAAAATAATGATTCTTCAATTCTTAAAGGGTAATCAAACAAGACAATAAAATGTAATTATTTATTTCATTATCTCATCCATTTTGTTCTCTCATTCATTTCATTTCTTCATCCATTCTGTCACCACATACCAAATAGACCCTAAGGATTTATGAAATTATGGTATCTTAACATGTAAAATGATGCCATTCCTTTTAAGTGTGAGGGTTTAATTCTTGTAATGTATAGTGATTTGGTACTAGAAGGAGATTAGATTGTTGTTAAAAAACTATCATTTTAATCCATACATCGTTAAATTAGTTAGATTAAACATATTTAACTATAAACAAACAAACATGAACAACATGTATTAGAAAGTTTAAAATAGCAAAATAATTTATAAATTAAAATATTTAGTAAAATATTCAACCATACATATTAATTTATTGACGAATCTAAAATAGTTAATAGAAGTATATAACATACATAAGTTGTTTTATAAAAGCTTAATGTCATATATTGATCTAATCAAAAGAAGAAACCATAAATAAAGAAACGTGTTTTCTTTTCTCTTTAAGTACAGATTTTTTGGTCTCTCATTATTTAATATATGTATTTATATCTATTTTCAAAAAATTCTAATAAGATATTTGTTTATATAGATCATTATGTCTGGTTTTATACTAATTAAAGTATAGTTTTCACTAGCATGTATGTAGAGCTAAATATGAATATGATTTGAGACTTTCTTTAAGCTTTTGCCGTTATGGGTGATTCAAGCCCTTTAAATACTTGTGTGGCATCTTTTAAACCACACCTCATAAATATTTTTTACAATAGAAAAAAAATTATTGATTCTCGATCATCGATCTTGATGGGAAAATGTTGTGCTAAGTCACAGCTTAGAACGACTCACTCTTTACCTCCTAGAACTTAAGACCCTTTGTGTTATTTGTAGCTATAGTTTTAAACAACACCATATGTTTAATCAATTACATGCTTACACTTTTTATATTTATAATTTCATATTCAAAGCTTATGATCATAACTTACAATAAAACATAAGGGTTTTGTTATATTTTGGTCATTAAATTTTTGTTTTTATGTTTACTTTCTGATTATTGTTCTTTATATATATATATATATATATATATATATATATATATATATATATATATATATATATATATATTCTTAAAGAGAGAGAGAATAGGAGAGAGAGGGAGAGAGGAATACGAATAGGGAGGCTTGTGCTTCAAGAAGCGGTGACTAAGCATGTACCCAGATGTCGTGCATGTCCATGTACAACCGCTTACACCCCTTCGTTGTTCATCTTATGTGTGTGTGTATATATGTATGTTATTTTGGAAAGAGAGAGAGGAATATGAAGAGATGGTTGTGAAAAGGCACAAAGCCGCGTTTTCTTGAGGACTCCGATCAGTTAGTGTTGTTACGGCTACCGTTTTGGTCTCTGCTACCATGTATGTGTATCCGATGTCTTCGATTGGAGACCATCTTCGGTGCTGCTTAATGTACAAATGACAAACAAATAGTAAAACTTTCTAACAAATCATGTTGTATTGTTTCTGAAACACGATAACTGAGGCCGCACAAAATGTTGGATACCCTTAATATTAAAAACCAACCTTATGAATAGTGTTTGTATAATTAAATCTTGTTACGTGTGAGTGATATCATATAATTTTGATGTAGCATGAAAAACAAATTACGTGCGCCAATTTTGATTAGTGTGCTCTAGTCCATTGAAGAGGTTTACCACCTAAGGCCTCCTTCCTATTTTTCTTTTTATTCTTTTTCATTATTCTTTGAGTAAATTATACGGGGTAGTCCCTATGTTTTCATCAAACAAACTTTGGATTTGATCCCTGATTTTTAAAAAATACATATATGATCCTTAACCTTTATTTTCTTTTTCTTCTAGTCCAATATATTAACTAAATAAAATCCAAACATTAACTAAGGGATATTTTTGTCTTTTAAGTAAGTTTATTTTCTTTTCATGTCTTAATGAATAATATAAATTTGGTAATAAATTAATGAAATCAATTAGGTGCATAGAATAAGTCCCCCTTAGTTTATGTTTGGATTTAATTAAAGTTAATGTCTTGAACTAAAAAAAGAGAAAATAAAGGTTAGGGACCGTATACACATTTTTAAAAGTTAGAGATCAAACCCAAAATTTTGATGAAAACACAAGGACCAAACATGTAATTTACTCGTATTCTTTTTTCTACGGTTATCATGGTTGTTTTGAGCATGTTTACAATTATTACTACTTTTATTAACATCTTTATTAGCATTGTTGTTTTCTTTTTCAACTATTTTTATCATTACTATATTGTTATTATTGTTGTTATTATTATTATTGTTACTGTTACTCTTACTATTAATGTTAATGTTATGTTATTTTTATAATTACCATCATCATTTTATTATTGTTGTTTTATTTAATACATTATTATTTTAGATAATTCAAACATATTTTTAGTGATGCTAATATGTATGTAAATTATAATTTATTTATTTGTCGTAGTTGCAACTATTATACAGAAAAGTTTATATGAAAACTAGAATGGTAAGGAATATGCATGGAATTCCTAATGGGTTTTTCACGATTTATCACAAGTATTCATGAGACTCAAGGCATACCTATCATAGGATAGGGTATGTGACATAGTTTTATAATAGGGTATATGACTCTTAGATTACTAATACGCGTCTCAAACGCATTCCATTGTCATCATAGCAATTGAAAGGGATTGGTATCAAGAAAATAAACATAGATACAAAATCAAGGATTGCATTATAAGTTATTTGTGTGTTTTGTGCCAAAAACCTAAATTATCCTATATTTAAGAAAAAATCATGAATAGTAATTTATTGGTGTTTAAAGCACACCATGGTACAAGTGTTTATTCTAATAATTGATTTGAAGCTAGTAACTAGAATACAGGACCCAGAAGGTTGATGTTTATGGGGTTTAAGAGTATAAAGGCATAGACTGTGATGTTTATAATGTTTTCTAATTCAAAGATTTTAATTTTAAAGCCCAAATCTAATGGCTATATGAGTTTTTGGTAAATTTGACTATATTTGACCTAAATCTGATTTTAAGGGGAAAAAATAAGTTTCAATCATCATGAACCGATGAATATAAACTAATATTACTATTAGAATGTGTAGATAAAAATATTTGGTTAATGAACAAAACTGTTGGTTTATGGTGAAAGTTGTGTTTTATGTCAAAATTGACTCAAAATGACCGAATGGTGTTTTATGTTAACATGGGCTCAAAATGAACAAATGGTGAATTGGCATTTTAAATGTGTCCAAGTTGGTTTTAAAAGATCACGTGCACCTATAGTAACATGTTCAAAGTTTTCGAAGTACAATTGAAAGTAATATAAATGAATCATGTAAGTTTGGGTTTCAAACAGGTCAAATTAAGAATCAACGGGTTTATATTTGTTAATAAACATCCTAACAGGATTAAATGAATACCGAAGCTTAAGTAAACATAATGACGTATGTTTAGCCATTTAAGTAGAAAAATATCCATATATTTATGGTGATACAATTACGCACAAGATACACAGCAAGGGTAAGTTTGACTTTTAGGAGGTCGACAAAGAAGAAACAATGATCAAAAGTAGAATGCCAATTGAGGTAAGTTGAAATTTCTATTTGATCAGCTATAATTGAAGGACAACGTATGTTTACAAGTATAACATGGTATGCTTATATTATGATCTGTTTGCAATTTTGTCATAGACCAATTATGTGCATGTCTTAGATTTTACTGGCCAATAATTCATGTCATGTGTGATATGATTGAGCCTATGTTTGATGTCAGTGAATATTGCTAATATAGGAGGATAATGTGCCACACCCTGTATTTAGGACACTTTGAACGTGTGAATCGAATCGCTTCGTATCATATATTGTTAGGAGGCCCCAATTGTTCATTGTAAAGTTTACTAGAGTTTATTAACATAAGCTAAAGTTTTTTTAGACCACTTTATAGATTATCAATAGTTTTCAAAATACTTCATGATCGAGTCTTTCAATTGATCGACATAATCAAATAATCAAATCTTTATATGTGAGGTGTTTCAACATTAGGGGTTGAATTTAAAATATTCATTTATTTCAAAATAAGAATTTATGAAATCCTTAACAATTTACATAACTTTCTTATGAAACAAAACGTTAGGCTTGATACGGTAATGTACAATATGTATGAGCACAAACTGTAGCCACCGAGCCTTCACATGTTTCTGTGGGCATTCCCACAATGCTAGATTTATTTATTATATAAACTTAAATTAAAACAACACATGTAGTTCATTTTCCTAAAAATGATTTGAAAATAAACGTTAGCATAAGGCTTATAAATCATATTACTGGACATTTTTGATAATATCAAAACAACATGCTCAATATCAATAATTATATAGATAATTTGTTTTATAGTTGTCTCATATCGGGTAGTTGGTATATACTGCATTCATCTAGTTCATATATATTGATAAGATTTCAGCCACACCATCGCATAACACACAATTACCCACTAATATGTGTATCCTCGATCGATATATGTATATTATGTCATGGTGTCTTAAACCATTGCTTAATATATTTAATACAATCACATGCTGCGTTTATAATAACATAAACATTTGTAAACAGACATTTTATAAACATGCTTGAAATCATGTTTATTATATAACATTTTGAATTGTGTTAGTAATATAGTTCTCTCATGCGTACGTACAACCCGCACAACATGCTTCATCTTACTACTTGAAATGCATAAGGTACTCCTATCATATTTTTCTCTATCCTGAGGTGGTAGCAGCGAGCTAGGGTTATAAATGGTCGTGGACATAAGAGATACCTTGTTCATAAGGAATATTCGGTCTCTAATATCACTAACGCATTTTGGGCATATTGGTTGTGGATGAGATGATAACTCCACAGTTAAGCGTGCTCAGGTGGGAGCATCCAATAATGGGTGACCTTCTTGGGAAGTTTTCACCCGTGCAACCAAAAGCAAATCCGTGAGCTCCTCGTGGGCAAAGCGGACAATATTGGTGGTATGAGGGGTCGAGTGTTACAAATGGAGACTGTGGATAAGATTGGACTAGTTTGAGGCTACAACAGAGACTGTGGATAGAACTAGGGGATGATAGTACGAGGCCATAGAAGACACATATGTGGTCGCAATGGAGACTATGGATAGGGTTGAGCGGATTTGATGGAGAGGGATTCGATCGGCCGGTGTGGCTATAACCTACCCTCCCATTGTTATATATTAAGCCTAGAGTGACACATATGTGGTCAAAACTGATGCTTGTTTTGACGACTTCGGTGTAGAATTTATAAATATTTACTTGCACACTTTGTCATATTGTTTAACTGCATTAGAGTCATTGGTTATGACTCACCAATAATATTATTGTTGACATGATTTAGCTCGTGATGCAGGACCAGGGAATGTCAAGAGGCAATAAGGTAGGTCGAGAAGACTTAGTAGAATAAGTTAAATAAAATCTTCATGTAGGAGATAGGGACTGGGTTAAAAGCTTCCTAGGATAGTGTAATCAAATTATATTTTTGTAACTTTAAGCATAATGGAGGTGTGGATATCTGTAACACTATTCAGGTTTTAATTCAGTCTAGTTTGTGGTCTTAATTGTGTATAAGAATTCTGCGGTGTATAGTTATGATTGATACATGGTCGCACCCCATGGATTGAGGTGAGATAGTAGCTATACCACTTATGGGATATATATGAATATTAGTAACTTAGTGTAGCGGCGTGCAATATGTGAAATATATTATTTTCAATTTATATGCGTACACCTTTGACATATATGAATTATATATATTCATTATGTTGCCTAATAGTAGTTAAGCCTTTGAATCGATACCAATGAGTATAAGTAAATAAAAGGGATATGAATGTTTATTAAGATAATGAGTCTCACAAAAATTTAGGTCGTGTACTTAACCTATAAGATTAAAATCATGGAATTTCACTAAACCGAAGGAGTCAAGGTTCATATGTGTGTGAGGCAAGAGAATATGGATTGACTATTAAGGTGCTCGAGATCTTAAAGTTGATTTGAAGCATAATTTAAAAGTTACCCTTTTAAGTTAGACACATAGTTTTAACAAGTTTGGAATTACCATTGTATTCACTAGTCATATATTTAAAACATATTATTCTTATTAAAAATATGTTACAATACTATAATTAAACTAAAGGAAAATTAATTTTGATTTATGGTATATGTTTTTAAATACTAAAGCATATAAAAGTTATTTAAGATTAAAAAATATCAATTCAATGACAATTGCATCTCATAATTAATGTTTTTATTGTCAATTATCAACTAATAACTTAGGCTTTCTGTATCGGGTTTAACAAATGAATGGTTTACTACTCGACATGACTACTAATGGTTAAGACGGACAAAAATAAACAAAAGATAACAAGTGAAGGTTCCTAAATTGCCTTGTCATTTGTGTGTAAACACATTGCTTATGGTCTTGTTATGCATCAAACAATACAAGTTCTACAACAAGAGTGGTATATGGCCTACTCTCAACAAATATATATATATATATATATATATATATATATATATATATATATATATATATATATATATATATATATATATATATATATATATATATATATATATATATATATATGTGTGTGTGTGTGTATATGTATATGTATATATATATGTGTGTATATGTATGTATATATATATATATATACATATATCTATACATATATATACATATATACATATATATACATATATCTATACATATATATATGTATATATATGTATATATATATATATATATATATATGATTGTGTTTTAAGTAATAGGCTCAAGATCTCACCAAGTAGGAATTTAGACTACCGATGTGCATATGAGTTTATGATATCAAAAGCTTGTTAACCCTAAGCAGGAATACTTAACATTTCAAAAACAACCCACTAGAAATACTTTACCCCGCAACTTAAAAAATATGACCATAACCTAGGATCTACACCAATCTATTGATAAGCAACAAGCTAGTGATTTACATTGAAAATTTTGATCTTTGAACACAATAAACGTCACTTGAAGATTTGTAAAAAAAATTTACATTTTAACTTTTTCTGAAAACGTATACCAAATCCCCTCGTCCCCGCACTTGAGATGTACAAATGCACTAATCTTAAAGGTATCATCCATCAATGTGAATTCGTAATATCAATTTAATGTTTTTATTGTCAATTATCAACTAATAACTTAGGCTTTCTGTATCGGGTTTAACAAATGAATGGTTTACTACTCGACATGACTACTAATGGTTAAGACGGACAAAAATAAACAAAAGATAACAAGTGAAGGTTCCTAAATTGCCTTGTCATTTGTGTGTAAACACATTGCTTATGGTCTTGTTATGCATCAAACAATACAAGTTCTACAACAAGAGTGGTATATGGCCTACTCTCAACAAATATATATATATATATATATATATATATATATATATATATATATGTATATGTATATATATATGTGTGTATATGTATGTATATATATATATATATACATATATCTATACATATATATACATATATACATATATATACATATATCTATACATATATATATATATGTATATATATGTATATATATATATATATATATATATATATATATATATATATATATATATATATATATATATATATGATTGTGTTTTAAGTAATAGGCTCAAGATCTCACCAAGTAGGAATTTAGACTACCGATGTGCATATGAGTTTATGATATCAAAAGCTTGTTAACCCTAAGCAGGAATACTTAACATTTCAAAAACAACCCACTAGAAATACTTTACCCCGCAACTTAAAAAATATGACCATAACCTAGGATCTACACCAATCTATTGATAAGCAACAAGCTAGTGATTTACATTGAAAATTTTGATCTTTGAACACAATAAACGTCACTTGAAGATTTGTAAAAAAAAATTTACATTTTAACTTTTTCTGAAAACGTATACCAAATCCCCTCGTCCCCGCACTTGAGATGTACAAATGCACTAATCTTTATGCACCTGGTTATATCTTTATGACAAGATCTTCAATTGTACTAGTGATCTTCAATATTTCGTCCACTAATCTACAAAACATACTAGAACCCATGTAGAAGCGAACTTATCACTTCATTATTAGCATCTCATATTTAAATCAATAATGCATCCCCTTCCCAACACTTAAAGCATTGCATTGTACTCAATGCAACTTTTAAGTAGAAATTTGGTTAAAAATAGTTAACTTTTTAAATAAATATAAAAAAATCACTATAATGATAAAAGTCCTAAACTCACTTTCGTAGGAATCACCGTTGCATTTAGCATATGCAACAAGCCTTTTAAACCATCCGCTAGACCCAGGTGGACGAGTGTAGTCTTGTGAGGGTTTCTAGTGAACACACCCACAAAGTTCTTAAAATAAAATAAGCTAAAATCATAAATAAACAAAAAAAAAACTAAAAAACACAAAATACCTTGGGTTGCCTCCTAAGTAGCGCTAAGTTTCAGGTCTTCAGCCAGACATACCTGTCAACCCTCATGGTGTTCAATGGGGTGCTTTCCTCCGGAATTTCCTTAGTAGATTTTCTTTAAATGATCCAGTAGGTTTTCTATGTCATTTAATTTTCTTCCAAACACCATCTTCATAACTCAGACATTTACAAGATTAGGTGGATCATTCGTTTTTTCCTTCCTTTTTGGTTTATGCTTTATTGTGTCCACCTACTTCACTAACTTTTTATTTTTCCTTAGATCTGCAAGCTTAGTCTTATCTTGTTTAAAAGCAATCTTGAAAGCGGTGTCCTCACTTATATGTGGAATATAAGGAGGAACAAGCTCATTAGTAATACATGCCCCACTAGGTTCATCATTGACAAAATAATTGATAAACTTTGAAAATAAATCAAAACACAACTTACGGGTTTCCAAAGTCATGTCAATTGTTTCGTCTCAGTAGTTAATTTGAGCATTTGCAGTTGCTAAAAATGGTCTACCCAATATGACTTGAGGTTGCTCCTTTGTCCTCTGGTATGCATAATCAAGTATTATGAAAGCCACAAAGTAGTAAAATTCTCTCATGTTGATTACTACATCTTTCACCATCCCCCGAGGACGTTTATAAGTTGAGTCCGATAACACCATGGTGGTGTCAACTTCTTGGAGAGGGCCAAACTCATACTGATCATACAATGTACCTGGCAAGATGCTAACACCAGCGCCATAGTCCAAGAGAGCCCTACTGATTTTAAATTTCTCAACTTTGATTAGAATAAAGGGTGTTCCTGGGTCACTCTCCTCAACTTTATTATCTTTTTCCACTTCATCAACTTCTTTTTCTTTACTTTCAATAACTTATGATTGTGGTGTAACTTCATAATCATAAATATTACAACTTGAGATGGTACTTACTGTATTAATCTGCATACTCTTTGTGTTCTTTATACTGGAGCTATAACGTTGAGAATTTAAGGTAGTGTCACTAGGCAATGATCCCGAATATCATCTCAATTGTGACATCTCTTCTGCTATTTGCCCAACTTGCTTAGCTAACGCCTCCACTGTTTTGTCTCGTACCTCATTGTCCTTAATCTCTCTTAGGAAGTCCATTATTTCTGATGAGTTTTTAAGCCTCCTTGGTCAACATTAGGTTAATAATTTCTTTGATATCCTTTGATGTACCCCCTTGATTGTAGTTTTGGTTATTATACGACGGTTGTCTATTCTGGTATGGTTGACCTCCTTGACTTGGTACCTAAAAATAAGAATTAGATTGGTTAGACGTGTTACCATACTTAAAATTAGGATGATTACGCAAACCCAGATGATATGTATTAGAATTCATATCATATTGCTTTCCATCCAAATATACTTGGTTGACCTCTTCCTCAGCTCGACCCAATTGCACCATGCAATCCATAATGGCATGTCCCAAGTTGCCACATCCTTCACACATGGGAAAAAATGGACCGCCTTGAGGTGTCACATTTCCTCCATTATAATTCAAACTCGCCAATTGACGTTCCAACATCTGATTGACTGTCTCCAACTATTCTAATCTTTCATTGGCATTAGTAGTACATGCGGATCTAACAATTGCATGTTTCTTCTTCCTAATATATTAAGCTTGTCTTTTTGAGTTCACCGCCATCTTCTCTAAGAATTTCCAATTCACCTCCACATGATTGGAAAGAAATGTTCCTCCCATAGTGGAATTCACATCCCGAATGTCACCGGTGGATAAACCATCATAAAACACATTGATCAACTCCCATTATGGAATACAATGATGGGGGAAATTCCTTAACTATTGCTTAAATCTTTTCCAAGCCTTATAGAAAAGCGCACCCGGTTGTTGTTGGAAATTCCAAATATTAGCTCTTGCATCACTTGTTCGTTGAGGTGTGTAGTATTCTTCTAAAAATTGTTGTTGCATATCCTCCCACGTAAAGATGCTTGCAGATGTAAAGATAGGAACAACTGTTTCGCAACATCATTCAATGTGAATTGAAACAATACTAGCTTGACTTGATACGCTGTAAACTCTTGTCCTATATTTGTGCCATATACCGCTTCAAATTCAGAAATATGAATGTAAGGTTCCTCAATTCTTTTACCATAAAAAGATGGCATCATGTTCAAGCCTTGTGGTCTCACTTCAAAGTATCTACCATGTGCAACAGGACTTACTATTAGAGATGAGTTAACCGTAGTTTTAGGTCTGAAATGGCTTTCAATTCCTCGGATTGGGGAACAATGATGAACTTGTGGAAGACCATCATGATGTTGAGGAAAACCCGGCTGAGGATGTTGATTCATTGGTTGCCTCATACCTCTTGGTGGGCCTTGATTAGCCATTTGAAATATTGGGTTAAAATGTTGATTATATCCTCCCGGATGTTGATGACCATAGTTAAAACCAAATCTATCTTTATCTCCCCCTCCATATCCAACATTCGGATTTTCTTGCTTTATTCAATCATCCTAATTCGATACCCGATCCCTTATGTCCCCTTCACCATTAACACCATCATTCTAGCTAGGGTTTGATTGATTGAATTGAACTGAAGGATTTCTTGGAGCCTCACATTTAACATTTCTAACTGGTTTTTGCTGAATGGATGGATTGGGTTGTGGGTATACACGAGGATTTTCACTCATTTGAAATTACGGCAGTTGAAGTATAGGGTTCCCTTGAACTGGGTTAAGTGGCGGGGCTTGTTGCTAGTATGGGAGGAATATCAGCTAAAGGGTCTTCTCTTTGTGGAGGAGGTTGATTGGACGGAGCACCTTGACTACCCGAGTTATTCATATTGTTGAGTGGATTACTTTCCGGTGTTTTAGAAAGCCTTCGTAGAATTTGACTAGCCTTAGCTGATGAAGTTCCATCTTCAGAACAAGTACCTCCACGGGGAATGAGAGTTGTTGAAGGATTTGTTTTATGAAAGACTCGGTTGTCACATGCTGTTTTTTTATCTCAGAATCAAAGAGCAATGGTGAAGTCCTTTCGGTATGTCTTGTATGCATAAAGGTCTTGAATTACCTGCACACAAGAAACAAATACCCACGTAATTCCAAACGACAAAAATAACAAATAAACTAAAAACAAGAACAAGAAAATATTTTTGGTTTTTTATGGATCTTTAAGAAAACAAATAACTAGTACTAAGACTAAGTGCAACGATTCCTCTTCAACGACGTCATTTTGATCGATGTCATGTGGTCGGTCAAAAATAATAATTAAAGAGACCTTGATCACCCTTAATAGTAAAGGGTAAGAAGGGTGTCGAATCCACAGGGAATCACAGGAAAGTGTTAGTAATGATTAATATAAAAATACTAAACATTGAAAAACAAATTGCTTGATTAATTGAATTGAGAATGAATCAAATTAATGAAATAAAAGTTTAGGTTTTTAACAATCTTGGGGAAAAAGCAATCCACTTCGGGATTCTGGTTTGGCAAAGTTACATTTTTTAGGTAAACTTATTGAGAAGTCATTAACGGTGACCTACACATGATAAGATCTAAGCGACAATCATGGATTAAAGCTTAATGGACTTCATTCACACTATCATCAATTTGAATTATATAACTCTAATTATAATAATCAATCACACAATGATCAAAGGAAACCACGATTAAAGAAAACTAAAATCAGGTTTAACATAATCAAATCAATTAAAGAATCAAATCATGAATTGAATCTGAAAAAACTTAAGAGGTTCAAGATCTAATCTCAAATCTAAGTTACAAACTAAGAAAAACAAAAACCTGCACAAACCCATCCCCCAAAGTGAATCACAATTGATTTAGCCTTGCATCATCATCGATCCTTCAACATAATTGTAAATGATCATGTGAATCCGTATGAATTTGGTGTTGGAAAGCTTTGGAATGGTGAAAGATCCTTGCTTTTTCGTCCTTGATTGAAGTGTAAAAAGGTATTTTCATCCTAGGGTTAATCCCTCTTTAAAACCCCTCAAATTAGGTTAAAATCCACCAAAAAAAGGCGATCGGTGTCGGTGGCTCTAGTTTGGCGTCAAGCTAGGCGTCGGTCAGCAAGTTTTAGGTTTACTGACGCTGGTGGTGTCCATGGCGTCCAGAAAGGCGTCGGTGGCGCCACCTCCTGCACAAAATTTATTTTCATGTGTAACTTTTTGATATCTTTTCGTTGATAGGTCGTGGGCCCTGTAACTCTTTTCCTAGCTCAAATTATGCCCATTTTAAGGTATTGTTGTCATGCAACTTTGCTTTAACATATCTTCACCTTCCGAGCTTCAATTTTCATCCCGTTTCTTCCAACTTCTTCATACTCTTCATATTTAACCTACAAAAACAAGATAATCCCAAAAGTAACTCTATTTCTCATAAATCTACGCGTAAAACATGGAGATAAGGCCTTTAAACATTGAACTTTCACCACCCAATCAAATAGCGAATAACTGGCCTATCATGAGTCCTATAACTAGTATATTGATAGTCTTTAATGTGCATTTTCATGTGTTAGTAAGGTTTTTTAGGCTATATTAAGTCACATTAGATTATAGCAAGTCATTTTAGTATTTGTTAGATATGTATGATGATTTGTAACTAATAGGCCTTTGTTGTGTTTGGGAGTCATTTTATATTATTTAAAGTTATAGTATGTTATAACAAGTCACTTAAGTGTTAAAGACATGTTTATGATGATTAGTATGTAACAGAACTTAACAAGCATTGTCATGTGTTAGTGACTTGCTTTAGGTTACATAAAGTCACATTAGGTCGTAACAAAGTCATGTTAGTCTCAATGGAATGTTTATAGTGATTGGTACACTAATGAGCCTTGTTAAGTGTTAGTGAATTATTTTAGGTAACACGTTACAATATTAGGTTTTATCAAGTTATTTTGGCATTTTAGTTTTAATTACATATGTTTGATGATTAGCACACTGAGAGGCTGACCTTATTAAGTGTTATTAAGGTCTTTCGTGTTACACAAAGTCATATTAGGTCCTTACAAGTCATTTCAATTTAATGACATTTATATGATGAGTAGTCAACTAATTGGCCTAATCAGCCTTCTCAAGTGCAGTGAGTTATTTCATGTTACATAAAGACGCATTAGCTCATCACAAGCTATTTTGATGTTGATGATATGTTTATGTTGATTAGTACTTTGATGGGTCTTGTCAAGTGGTATTAAGTTTGTTTTGGTGTACATAAAGTAATATTAGTTCATACAAAATCATTTTGGTGTTAGTTATATGTTTACGATAATTAGTACAATAATAAGCCTTAATGGCCAATCCTTATCAAGTGCATGTTAATAAGATATCTTAGGTTTAATAAAGTCTCGTAGGTCATAAAAAGTAATTTTAGTGTTATGAGATGTTTATAACAATTAGTATTTTAATGGGTTGGTGTTTGTTACATGTTAATGAGTCATATTAGGTTACATAAAGTCAAATTAAGTCATAACAAGTCATTTGGTTTTAATGACACTTTGTATTGCACTATCTTTTTACATCTTACATATACATAGATGCATACATCCATGCATGCATGCATGCATACATACATACTTATTAATTATATTCAAGTCTTATGCCATGTGCATCTCGTTGATTTCCTATCTCATGTTGTGTGTACATGTGTACTATTGATTCTCATATCCACTGTAGTGTAATCATGACGACGTGTAAACATGTTACATATGACTATATGAGGTACTTTCTAACTCTATTTCACTCGTGGAACCGGTGAACAAAGGATTATTTCTAGAGATAGACATAAATTTATAGTTATGATAACATACACATCTTCTAACACGTGGGAAACCATGCAAGCCAGTTTGTGCAAGTTTAATTCGGAGTATTTACATTCAAATATTATTAAACACGCGTTCTAGAGAGTGATGACATCTGCATATATTCTTGTACACCACTAGTTTCCAAACGTGCACATATTTAAAAACATGAGAAACCATAAACACATGTGAAAATCTCAATTTGTATAGTGTGGGTATATGTAGAAGTCCAGCACAAACAAGGTTGCCACAAAATACACATGAAGGATCCATGACCACATGTAGAAATCGACCTAGTTCTCTACCTCCTTTGCCATACATATGTTCAATTTTAATTGTGAGACAACCAATCCCAACAAAGTAGTTACCATTAAACAAAGAGGTTCGTATAATACATGTGAAAAACTTGAAGATTTGGGGAGACAAATAATAGATCTGAAAACCAAAAGGTATTGAACGAGGAATACATTTGAAAACAATTGAGCTTCGGTAGTATGTATAGTCATGTCTTCGGATGGATTACACCATTGACAAAATGCTAAAAAGTCTAGGCAAAAAATTTTATCCGACATCTTATCTTTAAAATTAATGATAGATTTTATATATTGAAATTTGTACAAACCGATAATAATAAAAGGTCCGATCGAAATCTCATCTGGAATCTTAAAATGCCTAGGTTATTCGTCGCTATTACCCACAAATAGTTCAGTTCCATCGGTAAATATTATTCGGTGAAACTCGTTTTTATATAGCATGAACCGTTAATAATTAGTGATTATCGACATATATTTATAGTATTTGTTTATTTTTGAAACTTGGTGAGTTTTGTCACCGAAAATGTCGTCGTTGATAGTAAATCTTATAGGTTAGTACTAGCACATGCTTCTACAACATTAAGATTTCTTTTTTGCCACCTTCCGCAAGTTTGGTTAAAGAAGTTAAACCGTGTTTACCTTTTGTTTAAGAGAGTTCACTACAACAATTTTAATTTTAATTTTTCTTTAGTATAATAATCATGTGTCAGTTTAGAATATTAAGGCAAGAACTAATTATTAGTTTTTAATTAAAAAACACATGAGATAATAACTATTATTCCGAATCTTAGTTCCATAGGTGTAAACTTTGCTTGACAAATTATATCAGTTGACTAAAATTATCTTTGGCCCATGACATGCCTACATGCAAGTATGTCATCGTGTCATATGAATATTTTTATCTATGTTGTACGCATGTAAGAGGTATATTCGAACTCATAATTAAATATGAATTTTCTATATTTATTTCCAAATTCAAAGTCTAATACAAAAGTTAATTTTTACATCCATAAAATATTTGAATTCCAAAATATCATTAACATATTTCTCTGAAAAAAACAGAAAGATGCAAGAAATTATGTATGGTAACGTATTCTCTATTTTATATAGAAATTTATTAAACTAAACCCACAAAACTGATCAATTTCGTAGATTTTGTGAAATATTTTGGTAGAGACCCATGTCCATTCCATTGTAAGCTATTGGAGCATACATCCACATATCATCAGAGCTCAATAGCTGAAAAACATTCACAAAAATAATAATAGTTAGTTGATGAAATTTGAAAAACAAGATGTATAATTACTATTGATGAGGGTTTAATTATTTAACATTATTTAAAGCCAATAGTTTTAGTTACCTGTATTTGTAGCTTCAAGAACTTCACATATTCGACTGCTTCTTCAAGCATTGTGCTAATGTCAACCTTTGTACCATTTGGTACAAGGTTCTGAAGGATTCTCAATCTCTCATTTATCCTCTCTCTTCTTTTCTGTATAATTAGAGGTTTCCATGATTATTAGTTAAAGAAGAATAACGATATTGTTGATACAAATCATTGAAATGTAAAAACCAAATCGCTGTTTTGATCGTTTAACCATATATTTCAAGAGGTTATGACAGAAAGAAGTGAAAATAATATTCAAATCTTCTGTTCTGGTGCTTTTTAATGCACCACTCCTTCAAAAGGTTTCTGTATTAATTGTTGATGTATAGTTATGAACAAAAGCGCTTACCCTTGCGTAGACGCTTTGGGGATCAGTTGCAGTGCCTCTACTTGCTCTAGATTTACTGTTTAAATCATCATTGGAGCTGCAAGAACTTGAACTTTGTCCATTGTTTTTCTGGATTCTCTCTTTTGTCTCATTCACCTTCTGGTTTTTCTTTGGTTGCTCATTCTTCTTATTTTTCTATAAATATCACACACAAAAAAGAGATTTATAAGAACTTTTTTGAAGCATAGTTGATAATTTGTGATATAACACGTTCTTAAAGATGAACAAAATAATATACTTACATTGTCTCTTGAAACTCGAATTCTCTTCTTAGGGTTCTTATCAGTTTCCTCATCGTTAACATCATCATTCTACCGCATCAGGAAACTCTGGCGTTTCAAGCTTGCGTTTGAGAGTGGTTTCCCTACATGAAAAAGGTGGATTCTCCATTCTAACCTTCTCTAGTGCAACATGTTGTGTCAAGTAGAGATTTTCTTCAGGAAACAATTGGGTTGCTGGCGATGAGTTGTTGATCGTGTTCATCGTACCAAACTGGATGGACTGATCACGCACATCATTTGGTAGTTGAGGAACAATGCTAGAAGGACAAAATGAGAAACTATCATGATTTGGATACATGATAGAGATGGTGTCATTACTAGCATCACTGCTACTAATGCTATTTTCTTGAGAGAAAAAATAGTAGAAATCAGGGTTAATACTATCAGACGCGTTAACTAGATGTTCGCTATCAGCGAGAAATTGATCAGAACATTCATCGACTCTAAACCCTAAACTCTCATCAGCAATGAACATTTTATCTAAGTTGTGCCATTCTTCTTCACAGAAGTTTGCAAAAGACTCCATCTTTTTGGTTCTTTTTCTTTTAATAATAAAGAGAATGTTCTGTAATGATTGGGAGATTGAGGAAGAATGAAACCTATTTATACCATTTATGAGGGTTTCAAGAATGTTATTGAGCATTGACTAGATTAGTTAATTCCTAATCATAGAGTTGTATGGGTATTTTAAAATAAGTAGTCCACTGTGGGGACAAGGTAACACAGGTAAATTACAACTCATAAGTGGGACCTATCCAATATTTGTGCATCTGGAAAAAAAAACCTGAAATGTTATACTTCCAGAGTTTAGTTTATAAGATGGACTACATTTGTAAGATGACTCAGTTTCTATATTAAGTTTATTAGATTTCGTTGCAAGTATATCAAAATAAGTCTTTGATAAACCTTTTCATATAAATTACTTTTAACTTCTTATTTATTCCTTCTTGATTGTAATAAATCTTCTGGATCAAATTAATCTTCATGATCATTATATGCTTGTAAGATAAGAAATATGATTAAATACACATGCCTTAATAATTTTTTTAGTCTTAATAGTCTTTCTTCTCTTTTCCTCATAATCATGATAATCTTTATATTCTTCATTATGTTCTTTAAACCAAACCCAGCGAATTAATAACTATGAATATCTGACTCGATAAAATTGCCTATTGCCAACACTACCACCACACCCAAGGACTAAGTAAAATCAAAGGTCTAAATGAGCGAAATAGATTTATAAGTTATATTAGCAGACTTGTATCTAGACAAACTAAACATGATCGAAAGACTCTACTTAAAAAGAGCACAACTTGAGCTACATCTAGAGTTATAGGCCCGTAAATAATGGATAAAAAAGTCTCGCAGCCAAATCATTTGGTAACGCCGTAGGTCCTTTGGCCTAACAGCCGGACCCGAATTCTACCATATCTAAACCCCAATTTTGAAGTCAAAGATTCTCCTCAAATCTTTGTTTATATCCTTTTAGTGAGCGCACAAGTTTATTTTAAGTAATTCACATATTTATTTAGGAAACCTATTTCACAATTAGACTGTCTAATTCATTTTAAATAATTTAACCCGTTGTGCAAATGTTTAGAGCGCCTTATGAAAAAATGTTTAGAGCGACTTATGAAAAGAAGCTTTATGTAATGGTCTAAGATTCTTGAAAGATGTTATTTTTTCTTTAATTATCCTCACGTATTTGCTTTTGCTCTGTGTAACATACAATATTATGGCGCGTTGCATTAAGCTTAAGTGATTTTTTTGTTTGTGTTGGAATCAAAATTTCTTAATGTATTAGACTTGATTAATGCCAAAACTTGATGATATGTGATGTTTGAAACGTTAAACACACATTAAAAAGTGTGCATAAAAGAAATTTATCATGTGTCAAACTTTTTTTAGCTAAAATAAACTACGTGATATTAGATGATCAAGTTATAATTAATTTCATTTAGCTTTATTATTGTCGAATGTTGAACATTCTTAAATTTGATAGGCTAGATTATGGTAACAAAACTCACCCTCCCTTTCTCTTTTATGAAGGACACTAAATATTTTAATATCTTATTAAATTACTAAATTATATAGAATACATAAAACTTTTTTGTATGTTAAAAACTATCACAAACCCGTATTAATTTATATACCATGTGATGATGGTAGGAGAGTCTTATGAGTCTAGTCCAATCATTGGATGATGATTATTTAATTAGAGTATTAATCGTTAAATACTTGCATTAAAGAAAAACATATCGTAATACCATTTAATTAAGAATGGTATTGGTCTTAGTGGTTAAATAATAAATGAATAAACACGTAGTTTAATAAAAGGTATTGCTACTATATATACAAGACAAATAAATAAATCTGGAAAATGGAAGTTGATATCACTAACGTCTTTAAATAACTTCTAAAGTGCAAATATATAAGACGGATAATATGACTAGCTTTTATATTGCTATGTTTTGAGCATGTATTTATATTAAAATGATTAATTTAGTTGTGTTACTATAAAAAAATTACAAAATATTTGATAACAATCTTAAAGATAAGAAGCACTTTCAAACCATAAGATCTACCTATCAAGAAAGATTACATGGTAACATTATAATTATTACTTGTATTAAAATGCAACTTAATTGCTACAATAGCTTTCTTTTATTAACTTTTTGACCACTGCTTTTTGATAAATGTAGTTTTTAACCTTAGCCACATTACAATGCAATCAAAGCAGAAACTTAACATAATTATCATGTTGTCCTCATGATTGTGAAGATAATACTTCAACACTAAAAACTAAGCGGTAAAAGACTACCTCCCGTATCCTCACTATTTAACGGCATGTTTCTTTTTAACATTTGTTTTCCCCCTTTTCTTAGGGACTAAATGGATCCAAAACTTCTTTCAATTAATTTTTCGTGATTTAGGATTTCAGGTTAATGTTTAGCACATGTTGATACAACTAAATGGTTGAGCTAACAACTTTGTTCTTCTAGCAACCATTTATCTTAATTCTTCAATACCGTAGACCGATGGTTGTTGATTTTCAACTTTTGACTTACACTACACAGTGAAAAATTGTTCTAATCTGAGGGCAACACCCTCTTGACATAGGTTAAAAGGATAGGGTTTGTGCCTCCGTGGTGGGGTTTCGGCTGGCCCATGTGGGTCTAGAGATAGAGCATCCGGTGGGTGCGTCATCATTGTAAAGTCATTGGAAGTCATTTAAGATTTGCATGGCTAATGAAAAGTTGTATGTTAACTGATCAACAACAATAACTGATTGTCAATAGTAAGTAATTTTAGCAACTAGCTAGGTCCATAGGGGTACCTTGCCTGCCGGTGGAAATTGAGAGTGACAACAATGAGAGCCATAGCAACTAATATCAGTAGCAAGTGTACATTAGTACTAAATTACCACTTAAGGTTTTCTCTACTAACCGAATTACTGGTAATGTAATAGAATAACTGCCAACTAATTTTAAGCGCCAGTTCATTAACTCTTTCATGAAGAGTGATGTTGTTTCAACAAACACTTTGGTAATTCCCCTTAACTAAATATACAAGTAGTTTGTGGTCCAATTTGGTATGCTTTTCACTATTGAAAATTATACATGCATTATTGATTGTTTAAACAATGTGATTAAAATTCTGATAGTATTAATACCTAGGTGATTTAAAAAGATATTGCTATTCCAAACTATAAAACCTACAAATGTTTAGCAATGCATTTTAGTCGTCTTATAACTTTGTGACGCGCGGGTCATCACCCACGCACCATTTGACGTTGCTAAAATGATCACCTATATTAAATCGTCAAATATGTTGGACTGTTGCTATAGCCCTCATAAGAGCATAGATATTAGCAACACTTCTAGTAGTTAACGTTATGATTTACGTAAGGATTGATAATCGCTTAATGTTCAAAGTTGTTGGAAATTTATTGATACTATTAATATGTTTATTAATATTTAGTCAATAAATTAATGTATTGAATGAAAATTAATATATTGAATGATATTAGGAATTAATAGTGTGGGAAATTGTCTTACATTGGAGAAAAGAAAGAATATAAAATGGTTTATATTTTATAACCTCTTGACTATATTGTTTTCTAAGGATTCACACTAAGTGGATTCGCGAAGGGTGCGAAGCACCCCCAACACGCACTCGCACTCACACACGTGCGCGCACGTTCAGCTTGGACATGTGGGCGTAATGTGGCGCTTTGATGGCGCACTTTGCACTTCGCACACTCGCATCACCACGAGCCGCTTGAGAGCCGCCTTAGTATTTTTGAAGGTTGGTTCGAGGGTCTGGTCAGGTGCAACTGACCTTGGTGCGCGGTCAGAACTGTGACTCGTAACAGTTTCCGTTACAAGTTGACCGAAACCGACGACTGTTAATGACGAATTAAATGAGCGGTTACGAATTCGGATTAATGGCTGAGTGGCTGTTACAGTTCGAATTCCACTATAAATACGGAGGGTCCCTCAGAAGGAAGACACACCAACATAACTCGAAAACCTGCAACAAACAGGTGCTCTAAACGTCCTCTATCTCTTTGGTTTCTCTTCTACAAACAAGTTCGGGTTCTAGATCAATCCCGGCAGTACAAATTGCTTCGGTTGTTGTACCCTGGGAAACAAAACGAGTTCTCCTGGGAGGCTCGAAATTTGTTTTAAGGGCCCCATGTTAAACACGATCCTCAGCCTTTATATTTCTGTTTATCTATTTCTGTAAATTTACAATTGTAAAGAGAATTGTAATTGTTAATTTTTGTTCCTTTGTATCGATTATATTAATAAAAATTGTTTTATTTTATTATTTATGTGAACGGTTCCTACAAACTTAAAACAAATTTTAAAAAACACCGTTCATATATACATACACATATATATATATATATATATATATATATATATATATATATATATATATATATATATATATATATATATATATATATATTACATTAATATGTGTTTTTAAAAAATTTATTTTTTTAATTTTTTAACTATTTTCGTTATTCACGGGTGATCTTCAAAGTTGGACTTAAAACATCTCTTGTTGAATTTTATAGAATTTTGAAAATAGTTTGAAAAATATCATCCAATTTTGTTTAAAATTGTTCTAACTTAAATTGTTTCTGTCAAAACAACAAATATCGTGTCTTTTTTTATGAGTTCTTTTTTATCAGCCCCTTTAGTTGCATCCACTATGGGAGCGACCACTGTGGCAAACCAAGCCGGAAAACCCGAAAAGTTCATGGGTGCAGTTCTTGAAGAAAACTGCTCCCCTACCTAAAGAAGGGGATGATGCTCAAGCCTTGAGTGCCATTGATGCTTGGAAACATTTGGAATTTCTTTGTAGCAACTATGTTTTGAATGGTCTTTGTGATTCATTGTATAACGTGTATTGCAACATAAAGACTACCAAAGAACTATGAGAGTCTTTAGACAAAAGTATAAAACAGAGGATGACGGTAGCAAGAAATTCAGTGTGGCTCGGTTCTTGAAATTTTAAAAATGGTTGATAACAAGACTGTGATTAGCCAAATTCAAGAGTTATTAGTTATACTTCATGAAATTCATTCCGAGGGGATGCCTCTCAATAACATGTTCCAAGTTGCAGCCATGATTGAAAAGTTGCCTCCAAGTTGGATAAAGTTAAAGAATTATCTTAAGCTCAAACAAAAGGAGATGACTATGGATGAACTTATTGCTCGTCTTCGAATTGAATAAGACAACAAATTGGCTCAAAAAGGCACTCGTGTGGAACCGACAGCAAAGGCAAATGTGGTTGAACATTGGCAGCCATTAAGGGGTCATAAAGGTAAAGGGAAAAGCCAATTTGGAAACGAAAGGTGAACCTTGGATCAAAGAAAAGGGTTGTGAAAAATAAACCTCCACCTCCTCCTTTCTAAGGGATTTGCTACAATTGCATCAATGCAAGCAACCCAAGCGTGAGCGTGCGCATATGGTAGATGAAGACAGTGAACCGTTAGTGGCAATGATCACTGAGTTATTAGCAATAGTGGAAGAAGTCAACCTCATGGGAGACAACCCACATAGATGGTTCATTGATACGGGAGCTACCCGTCATGTGTGTGGTGACAAGACCCTCTTAAGCACTTTTAAAGAGGTTAAGGGTGATGAAAAGCTTTATATGGGTAACAAAGCTACGACCGACATTAAAGGTGAAGGAAATGTGATCTTGAAGATGACTTCCGGGAAGGAACTCACCTTGAGCAATTCCTTGTATGTCCCGAAAATTCGCAAGAATCTTGTTTCGGGATGGTTGCTTAATAAGTTTGGTTTTTGATTAGTGTTTGAGTCGGATAAGTTTGTCCTTACTAAACATGGAATGTATGTAGGGAAGGGTTATGCCCTCAATGGTATGTTTAAGATGAATGTAACCGTTGTTAAAAGTGAAATGAATAAGACTACTACTTCTATTTATATGCTTGAGTCTTCTAATGTTTGGCATGGTAGACTAGGACATGTAAATTATAATTCTATTTGTCGTTTAATAAATTTAAAATACATACCTACATTCCATATTGACATCAACTCTAAATGTGAAACATGCATTGAAGCAAAACTTACAAGATCATCATTTAAACCGGTTGAAAGAATAATCGAAACCCTTGGTTTAATTCACACCGACATATGTGATTTAAAAGCACACCCAACAAGAGGTGGCAACAAATATTTCATCACGTTTATTGATGATTGCACTAGATATTGTTATGTATACTTACTTAAAGGTAAGGACGAGACAATCCACAAGTTTATTTTGTATATAAACAAAGTTGAGAATCAACTAAACAAGAAAATTAAAGCTGTGAGAAGCGATAGAGGTGGTGAATATGTTGCACCTTTCGCCGATTTATATGCCAAAAGTGGCATACTACATAAATGTACGGCACCTTACTCACCACAATCAAATGGCATTGCGGAACGGAAAAACCGTACTTTAAAAGAGATGATGAATGCCATGTTGATAAGCTCTGGGATGAGCCATGACATGTGGGGGGAAGCTATCCTCTCGGCTAATTATCTTTTAAATAAAATACCACCAAAGAAAAGGGATGTAACCCCTTATGAGTTATGGATGGGTAGAAAACCATCATATAATTATCTCAAAGTGCGGGGGTGCCTAGCTAAGGTGATTGTACCACCTCCTAAAGCTCAAAACTAGGACCTAAAACTTTGATTGCATATTCATTGGATATGCTCAAAACAGTAATGCACATCGATTTCTTGTACATGAGTCCAAGAATCCCGATGTACAAAGGAGTATATACTATCATGGAGATAAGGCCGGGGAATGCTTCATATTTTGAAAATGTGTTTTCAATGCGAGGACAAACACATGCATCTTCGTCAACTCGATTTGATGATGGAGGTGCAAGTTCATCAACACAAATTGATGACATACTTCATGATAGTCAACATGAATGACCTAAGGTTGAAAAGGGAAAAATTAGACGAAGTAAAAGGGCTAGGGTTGAGAAATCATATGGTCCAGACTTCGTAAGTTATATGGTTGAGGGTGAGCATAATACCTACTGTGAAGCGGTCTCCTTTTTGGAAGGACCTCAATGAAAAGAGATAATCAAGAATGAAATTGATTAAATTCTTCACAACCATAATTGGGAGCTAGTAGATCATCCTCCTGGTTGAAAACCACTTGGATATCGTTGGATATTCAAAAAGAAGATGAAAGCCGATGGAAGTATTGATAAATACAAAGCAAGGTTAGTAGTCAAAGGTTTTAGACAAAAGGAAGGTCAAGACTATTTTGATAGTTACTCACCTGTGATCCGCATAACCTCTATAAGAATGGTTCTTGCTATTGCCACATTAAGAAATTTGGAAGTACATCAAATGGATGTCAAAACCGTATTTCTAAATAGAGATTTAGAAGAAGAGATTTACAAGGAGCAACCTGAGGGTTTCTCTGCCCATGGTCAAGAGGGTAAAGTATGTAAACTTGTCAAGTCATTGTATGGCTTGAAGCAAGCTCCAAAATAGTGGCACCAAAAGTTTGATCTTGTCATGATTGACAATGGTATCAAAATAAATGAGTGTGACAAATGTGTATATGTGAAAGATACACCGGGAGGTTATGTAATTTTATGTTTTTATGTAGATTCTTGAAAAATTCAACTCGGGAGACACACGTGTAGTACGTTCTCCGATTGATACCACCCAACATCTAAAGAAAAATAGAGGCGAGGGTGTTGTTCAGTTAGGGTATTCAAAAATCATTGGTAGTCTAATGTATCTAATGACATGTACTAGACCTGACTTAGTATACACGATGAGTAGGCTAAGCAGATATACTAGTAATCCTAGCTCAAAACATTGACAGAGTATAACAAGGGTGCTTAGATACATAAGATATACAAGAAACAATGGATTGCATTATACTCGTCATCCAGCCTTGATTGAAGGGTACACTTATGCAAACTAGATATCAGATATAAAAGATTCCAAATCAACAAGTGGGTATGTGTTCTTATTTGGTGGAGCAACAATATCTTGGAGATCATCCAAGCAAATGGTTATAGCTAGATCCACAATGGAATCAGAATTTATCGCTTTGGATAAGGCCGAAGAAGAGGCTGAATGGCTACGTCAATTTGTGGAAGACATTCCAAGATGGCCAAAGGCGTTATTGGTTATTTGCATACATTGTGATAGTGAGTCGCCAATTGGTAGAGCCAAAAGCTCAATGTACAATGGCAATCAATGCACATGAGACGTGGACATAACATAATACGACAACTAATATCAACGGGTGTTATCACGATTGACCATGTCAAGTCAAAAGATAACATTGCAGACTTGTTAACAAAAGGCTTAAGCACATAATTAGTTTATAAGTTGTCAAGAGGAATAGGACTAAAGCCCACGGAAAGGGGAATATGAGGGAAACCTAACATAGTTGATTGGAGATCCCAAGATCTAGGTTCAATAGGACAACTTAATCATATGACCAACTCGTCACCTTAGGGGAATACCCTAAAACTAAAAGGGAGCCAAGAACTTCCTTGTCCATTCACTCTGGGGGAGTACCCTGAACAAGTGACCAAAGTGAGGTTAAGCATATTAAGGTTAGATGATTCGTGGGAATCAATATAACTATGATGCTTTTAATGATTCATCGAATCACCTATGTTAGAGAGAAGTAGGGTCGCTTCGAATGGATTTGTGGGGAGGCACAAATCCTAGAGCTCTCGCAGAACCAAGAAAGTGTTCCATGACCATTAACGGACATGACAATAAGGGGTTGATCAAACCAGGAAGAGTGTTGTGTGAATGTATATTGTCGTCTACATAAAACAGGGTCTGTTCAAACACATAGTGTCTACACACCGCTAGGAGACTAAGTATACATCACAAATGAAGGTTCAAAGGGAAGACCTACCTATCCTGCAATGCTTGACTGCTGAACTTTTTGGAGAATTGATTTCCATTCATGTGGGGGATTGTTGGAAATTTATTGATACTATTAATATGTTTATTAATATTTAGTCAATAAATTAATGTGTTGAATTAAAATTAATATATTGAATGACATTAGGAATTAATAGTGTGGGAAATTGTCCCACATTGGAGAAAAGAAAGAACATAAAATGGTTTATATTCTATAACCTCTTGACTATATTGTTTTCTAAGGTTTAACACTAAGTGGATTCGCAAAGGGTGCGAAGCACCCTTAACTCGCACTCGCACTCGCGTGCGTGCGGCGTTGGCATGTGGGCGCAATGTGGCGCTTTGGTGGCACACTTTGAACTTCGCACACTCGCATCGCCGCGCGCCGCCTTAGTATTTTTGAAGTTTGGTTCGAGGGTCTGGTCAGGTGCAACTGATCTTGGTGCGCGGTCAGAACTGTGACTCGTAACAGTTTCTGTTACAAGTTGACCGAAACCGAGGACTGTTAATGACGAATTAAATGAACGATTACGAATTCGGATTAATGGCTGAGTGGCTGTTACAGTTCGAATTCCACTATAAATACTGAGGGTGCCTCAGAAGGAAGACACACCAACATAACTCGAAAATCTGCAGCAACCAGGTGCTCTAAACGTCCTCTATCTCTTTGGTTTCTCTTCTACAAACAAGTTTGGGTTCTAGATCAATCCCGGCAGTACAAACTGCTTCGGCTGTTGTACCCTGGGAAACAAAACGAGTTCTCCTGGGAGGCTTGAAATTTGTTTTAAGGGCCCCATGTTAAACACGATCCTCAGCCTTTACATTTCTTTTCATCTATTTCTGTAAATTTACAATTGTAAAGAGAATTGTAATTGTTAATTTATCCTTTGTATCGATTATATTAATAAAAACTATTTTATTTTATTATTTATGTGAACGGTTCCTACAAAAAGTTTCTTCAAATTTTTGGTTTTACTCTAGAACCTTTTTTATATGTTTCTAGTATTAACTTACTTTAACTTTGGGCTTAACTTTTGAACCATTTTTAATGTTTATAGTAATAAAGATACGTGAAAGACAGAAAAAGGAAAATAAAAAAACAATACATTATAAACAATATGACATCAAATTATTATAAAAAATATGTTATATATATAAATGTTTAAGGAGAAAGCAAGTGTAAAAGTAATAACAGTTAACATGATAAATTTCAAGTATAAACATGATCAGATTACTCGGACAATATACCTTTTTGGATCATAAAAGACGCCATGTATTAGGGTGGAGAATTCATCTCTCCTGCTGCTCGATCGCATAAAACTTTTTATCCACCACATTAGTGTTATATGAGATTTTTTGTATTCCATCCCTAACCTTCCCTGAGGAGAAAGTGTTCATCTTACTCATCCATAACCTGTTTTATAATAAATTAATTAATATTCAGCAACAATAGTAGCACGGATAGAAGGCTATCATGTTTTCTTGGCAACAACATTACATAAGACTATCAAGATCTACTTCTTCATTGGTTGGAGGACCTTTAACGTGACTGGAACATATAGTAATGCATTCATCTTTCAAGATCATATTGAGTGATATAATGCAAATGTATATTATAGTAATAATTTTAGAATGAACTATTTTCATTTTTATTATTAAAGTGTTTTATGTCCTTTCTTACTTCTTGTGCTGCCTTAAACTGCTTTTGTTTTTCAAGTAAATGAATAAGTAGATAATTTCACAAACTTGACCATGTGGGGTATGTCCCATAAATGAGATAATACACGTGCTAGTATTGTACTCTATCTACCTAAAATGAACATTTACGTGCAGATCCATATATAAACTGTTATAAATGATAGTGTAATAGGATGTGATTGTATAGTAAGATATGTAGTAGTCTTAAGTTGACTTTGATATTCAGTCAACATTAGTTTTGTTATCTTTTGTTATACTTGTAATAGTCTGAGGGTGTATTGTGTAAATGGTGATAGTTAGTTAGTGGTTGTTAATCATGCTGATTAACAAGTAGAACTGATGAGATTCATTACGCATTAGATCAAGATTCTTCTTTGAGAGAAATCCAACAACTGTTCTTGTTGTATATGTGAGTTTTATACATTGATTGAGTAATATAGATTTGCTTCTTTTATGGTGTTTTCATTAACAATTGGTATCAGAGCCAGTACAATCGGCTCAATTCAGAAAAGGGCAAATCACGATTAGGGCTCAATCACAGAGGAAGAAGATGGTGTCCACCAAATTCGAGTTAGAGAAGTTCGATGGAAAGAATGACTTCGGATTATGGAGGCTCAAGACGAGGGCATTGTTAGTTCATCATGGTGTAGTTCATGCGCTGCTGGGAGAGTCAAAATTGCCAGCGAATCTGACTGACAAAGAGAAACGAGAAATGATGGAGAAGGCCCATAGTGCCATAATACTCAGTTTGGGCGACCGAGTTCTTCGAGAGGTCTTGAAAAAGACTACAGTGGTGGGGATCTGGTCAAAAGTGGAAAGTCTATACATGACAAAATCGCTCACTAATCGCTTATACCTCAAGAAGAGATTGTACACTTTCAACATGGTGTCGGGGAAGACGTTAGAAGATCACACTGATGAGTTCAACAAGCTCATACTGGATCTTGAGAACATAGACATCA
Source organism: Flaveria ramosissima (assembly GCA_025215565.1). Classification (NCBI taxonomy): domain Eukaryota; kingdom Viridiplantae; phylum Streptophyta; class Magnoliopsida; order Asterales; family Asteraceae; genus Flaveria; species Flaveria ramosissima. The sequence continues at coordinate 33,296,253 of CM046045.1, forward strand.
CGTTGGAAGATGAGGACCAGGCGCTCATATTTCTAACTTCTCTACCACAAAGCTACGAACACTTTATGGACACGCTCAAGTACGGTAGAGAGTCCCTCACAATGGAAGAGTTACTGGCCTCCCTTAATTCTAGGGAACTCAAGAGAAGATCGGATGGGTCAAAGGAAGGATGCACCAGACTGTTTGTACGGGGAAGACCAGAACAAAGGGGGCCAAAGGCCAAGATGAATCACAAATCAAAATCGATATTCAAGAAGAGATGCTACATTTGCAACTCAGACAAACACTTGAAGAGAGATTGCCCTGAGAAGAAAAGAAAGAAGGGTGAGGGAAACAAACACAATCATTCGAGCCTACCATCACCAGAAGAGTCATGTGATGGATATGACAGTGCAAATGTACTTATGGTCTCAACAGGAACCTTCAAAGATGAATGGATAATGGATTTTGGTTGTTCTTACCACATGTTCCCCCACTAAAAGTACTTCCGAGATCTAGAATTAAAAGATCTTGGGACGGTACATTTGGGTGACAACAAACCTTGCCTGATCAAGGGACATGGATCCATAGCATTGAAACTTGAAGGTGGAGCTTAATTCAAGTTGACAAATGTCAGGTACATACCTGATTTATCTAGAAATTTGATCTCATTTGGGACTTTAGAAGACTCAGGCTACCATGTTAGCTTGAGAAATGGAAAAGCCAAGGTGGTGAAGGGATCAATTGTAATGCTGTCTGGAACCAAATGGGCATGTTTGAAAAGGATCTGTGTCAGTTGCTAAGGAGAAAAGTAGCAACTCATCAATGATGTGGCATTATAGAATGGGGCATATAAGTAAACAAGGCCTAAGTGAACTGAGTAAAAGAAATGTGTTCAAGAATTTAAATGATCCTAACATTGGTTTCTGTAAGCACTGTGTATTGGGAAAATCTCACAAAGTCAGATTTGGGAAAAGGAGCATATATATCTACAGAGATACTAGAATATGTACATACAGACTTATGGGGACCCGTAAAGACTCTATCCTTAGGTGGTGCCTGGTATTTTATGTCTATAATTGATGATGTATCCAGGAGAGTATGGGTGTATCCCATAAGACATAAGTATGAGGCATTTGGGAAATTTAAAGATTGGAAAGTGCTTGTAGAAAACCAAACAGGAAAGAAGGTCAAAAGGCTGGTATAAGATAATGGTCTGGAGTTCTGTAACGTGGAGTTTGATCAATTCTGCAGAGTGAATGGAATTTGTAGGCATCATACTGTCCTAGGAACCCCCCAACAAAATGGACTTGCTGAGAGAATGAATAGGACCTTACTTAATAAAGTGAGGTGCCTTATCTCAAGATCAGGTCTGCCAAAGAGCTTCTGGGCAGAAGCAGTTGCAACCTCAGCCTACTTGATCAACCTGTCTCCATCATCTGCTATAAACATGAAGACACCAATGGATGTTTGGACAGGAAGAGTCCCTACTTATGATCACTTGAGAACATTTGGGTCATTAGCATATTCACATGTGAACCAAGGTAAATTAGAACCAAGGGCATAAAAGTGCATATTCCTAGGATACCCAAAAGGGGTAAAGGGGTATAAATTATGGAGAATTGATAATGTGAGTCCCAAGGTGAGGGATGTTATATTTCAAGAAGAAGTGATGTATAAAGATATGGTTCAAGGAAATGAAATGCCTGAGTCAAGTGAGAAGAGTAGTGAAATTAAGGTGGAGCTGACTGGTAATTCTACCTAGCAGGCTTCATCATCCTCTCATGAAGAGCAAGTAAGAGGAGACTCTTTTACTTCCTATAGTCTTGCAAAAGAAAGGTACAGAAGGAATATCATACCACCAGCCAGATTTAGAGATGCTGAGGATTTATCAACATTTGTTCTGAACATAGCTGATCAGGAAGAAGATCATGTGCCAATGACTTATGATGAAGCTATGAGGTCAGCTGATAAGAAATCTTGGTTAAAGACAATGCAGGAAGAAATCGATGCTTTGCATAACAACGAGACATGGGTTCTGGTGGATAAACTAGGTGATCATAAACTGGTGGATTGTAATTGGCTTTTCAAACTAAAGGAAGGAATTGAGGGAGTAGAATTACCCAGGTATAAAGCCAAACTTGTGGTAAAGGGGTATACTCAGAGAGCAGGCATTGATTACACATAAATTTTCTCACCGGTTGTAAAGCATACTTCAATAAGAGTGATTCTTGCTCTTACAGTACTACATGATATGGAACTAGAACAATTGGATGTTAAGACAACTTTTCTCCATGGGAATCTAGAAGAAGATATCTATATGAAACAACCAAGGGGTATTGAGGTGTTGGGGCAAGAAGAGAAGGTATGTAAGCTGAAAAGGTCACTATATGGCCTAAAACAATCTCCTAGACAGTGGTACAGGAGATTTGATGATTACATGTTAGCAGTGGGTTTAGTAGAAGTCATTATGATCCCTGTGTATACTACAAACAATATGAAGAAGGATGCTACATATATTTGCTTTTATATGTTGATGACATGTTACTAGCATGTAAAAGCAATGATGAAATCAAAGCTACTAAGAAGTTGCTGATGAGTGAATTTAACATGAAGGAGTTAGGGAATGCTAAGAAGATTTTAGGGATGGAGATAACCAGGTACAAAGAAGAAGAGAATTGGTGTTATCTCAATGTTCTTACTTGAAGAAAGTATTAAATATGTTATTTATGGATGGGTCTAAGCTTGTGGTAACTCCTATTGCTTAGCACTTTAAGATCTCTGTTGATGATTGTCCAAAGTCAGATGATGAAATGTATAAGATGAAGGATGAGCCTTATGCTAGTGCTGTTGGAAGTTTGATGTACATGATGGTATGTACAAGGCCAGACATTGGCTATGCTATGAGCATTGTTAGCAGGTATTTGTCTAACCCTGGTAAACAACATTGGGAGGTAATAAAATGGATTCTTAGATATTTGAATGGTACTAGAGGTCATGGGCTGATATTTGACAAAAATAGAATGGTATGCCCAGCTGTACTTGGATTGTAGATGCTGATTTTGCAAAAGATCCTGATAGAGGAAGGTCTGTGACAGTCTATGTTTTTAAAATGTTGAATAATGCTGCCAGCTGGAAATCAACTTCGCAAAAGGTTGTTGCTTTGTCAACAATTGAATCTGAGTACATAGCTCTATCTGAAGATGTAAATGAGGCACTTTGGCTTAAAGGTTTTGTGTCTGAATTGGGGTGTCAAGATGTAACTGCTGTTGTGAAGTGTGATAATCAAGGGGCAGTTCAATTATCAAGTTAGGTTTTTCATAAAAGAACAAAGCATATAAATGTGAAGTTGTATTTTATAAGGGATGTGGTTAACTCTAGAGAGGTACTAATTGAAAGTACAAGTACTGATGATAACATAGCAGATATGTTAACCAAGTCTTTACCGGGCACCAAGTTTATCAAGTGTATACGTTGATGTGGGAGTTGGATAACAGTTGAAGTTGATCCTATTCACTGAGGTGGAGATTGTTAGAAATGATAGTGTAATAGGAATTAGGATGTGATTGTATAGTATGATATGTAGTAGTCTTAAGTTGACTTCGATATTCAGTAAACATTAGTTTTGTTATCTTTTGTTATACTTGTAATAGTCTGAGGGTGTATTGTGTAAATGGTGATAGTTAGTTAGTGGTTGTTAATCATGCTGGTTAACAAGTATAACCGATGAGATTCATTACGCATTAAATCAAGATTCTTCTTCGAGAGAAATCCAACAATTGTTCTTGTTGTATATTTGAGTTTCATACATTGATTGAGTAATATAGATTTGATTCTTTTCTGGTGTTTTCATTAACACAAACCCGTTAAATAAGGGCGACTAATTGAGGATGTTAGTGGTGAATATTGAAATAGGCTAGTGACACAAAATAATATGTTTGCCAAAACCATAAAATCTTGAGAGGTTACCACTTTATGCATAATCGTCTACTAGTGATCACCACACATGTATTGACTTTGCTATGCCATGCGTTGGCAGATCCTCTGCGTCATATGGGTACATTTAATGCTACCTAGCATTGCATTCTAGGAAATATTTGACTTGTTTCACTTGCGACATATATGCTATAGTTGTAGTCTATGCAAGTATTACTTTCCATACAACTGAGTACATTAACCAGAAAAGTTGTGTAGATTTTCACATGAAATTCTTCCGGACATACTCAAGAACTCATCATTTTTGTCTGGAACATTCATGTAAAATTCATTTTCACATGAACATTCTCGTATGTTGGTGTATTGCTATTGTGCCCTCTTGTCATGATGTAAAACTCATTTTCCATCTTAAATCATCTCAAGTTGTATGAAAATACTTAAAGTTTCTTTTCATATACTAGTTGTAAGTATAGTTCCTTTTGCATCTGAAACCTTGTTATGTACATCTAAAAACCATATACTAGATCACCAAATCAGTAACACCGAGTAAGATGATCATGTGCAACTTCACAATCTCTTCGTACGTAATTTCTTGAACTTATAGTATGATGATTAAACAACGTTTGAAAAAATATAAAGAGACAGAAATAAAAATTCTTTATATTAATAGAATCATCATCTAAACTTGATGGGAATGATTAACTAGACGATAAAATTTTAGGGAGAAACTGTTGTAAAATGTGACTTGGAACATCAAGTTTTGAAGAGAGAGAGCGCTTAAAAATGGTGTGAAAAATGTCAACTTTTAAATAGGTATATATAGATGTTAGGTTTTCTGAAATTAAACTTTTTAAACGCCCAACGGCTATCCAACAAATATATTACCGTTGGAGGTTGATTTAATGCAGGATGCCATAAGCGAAGTTACCCAATTTGGAGTCAAAATTGTGCGGTCCCAAAGGGGCACCTTGGGACTCCTTAGGGATTTGATGTGGTAACATCAAGTTAAGAAATATGATAAGCAACACAAACAATCACCAGGACGAGTCGAGTCTGTACCACACTAGTACAAAAACAAGCAAACGAGGTGGTCCAAAAGCGTCCTTAAAGGTAACATAAGGAGCGGTCATAATACCCGCCCCTAAAGGTAACGTAAGAGGCGGTTTCATCCAATTTGTACTCATTTAAATTTTGAGAAGACTATACGGGGTGATTTTTTAGACCGCCCACCCCTTCAAAAAATTAGGTACGCATCTTATATAATTTTTTGTACTAGTGTCACTTGCATGATCTCTTGACTAGCGACTTGAGCCATAGTCCCGACCTGTTGGTTCATGGTATGTAAAAGAAAATTTAAGGATTAAAACAGGGAATAATAAAAACTAGATTACCAACATAAACTAAACCTTAAAGAATTTTTTAAAGTTTAATAAACCTTTGACAAAATATAGTGCAATATGCTAAGTTTCTCGATCTTACGGTTAGGTAGGTTGAAAAGAGTTGAGAGATTCTTTAGAGTAAAAATATTAATTCAATTTAGGGCTTCTCGTCGTGCAAATATGTCTGGACATTCTTTAAGAACATAATTTAATAGTTTAGGAAGCCGACATATGGGAGCACGAAGGGTGGTTTTTGTCCCCTGAGATGCCCTAAAAAACAAATCCATACATAATATCCCACAAAGATCTTCCACTCTCTTAGAAACAACTATCAAAAAACTAACTACACAAATATTCTTAGGGGCTGTTTGATGCAGCTGACTCAGTAATATCTGACTGAGTAAGAAGCTGACCCAGTTAGAAGTTCTGACTGGGTCTGCATCTGACTGAAACTTGTCTGTTTGATAGTATCTAACTGACTCTACTGAATTTACCAAATCCCCATAACGCTTTGGTCATTTAACTTATCAGTTTCAAAAATCATCTGAATTTACCAAACGCTTAAGCAACCGAATATTTTATTATACAATTTTATACTAAAGAAGTACATCCAAACACCAAATAACATACACACTATACTTATTTACATTTCATTTAAATATATTAAATAATGAAATGTATGGGCTAAAAGCAAAAAACCACCGCCTCAAACAAAAAACCAAATATTTTGTTCTTCATTTTTGCCTTCATCTTCTCCACTGCTGCCTCGTATGGAGCCACCACCTCCCGCAGCGTTACTTCGGCCGCCGTTCTACCACCAACCGCCTCCGCCCCTCCGCCACCGCCACCGCCACCGCTACCGCCTCTCAACAACTTCCTCCGAAACCTCTCTCTCAACCTCGTTCTTCAGCATCTCCATCTCCACCTCTCTCTCAGATCTGTACACGTCTCCTCGTCCTTTCTCCGTCGCCGGCGACGGCGAGTCCTCCACCGCGTCACTGTCGTTGTAGAACTTCTTCGATTTGGAGTTAGCTTCTTCGTAATCAGAGTCAGCGTCGCCGGAGTGGACGTCGGTGATGAGAGGGGTAGCGCCCTTTTCTTGGTCAGTTTGGTCATCATTTTTTAATTCAGGGTATGGGTCAGAACCCACGGACCCGGTCAGAACATAACATAGTCATATCAAACGCGCTGACCGAGTAAGACAGTCAGCCAGATCAGCCAAAATCAAACAACCCCTTACTCTAATAAAAAAGTAACTTGAGATGCCACGTGTCAGCACCACAATCATTCTCACCATATTTTTCTCGCATTTCTTTTCTCTATAATTACCTTAATTACTAATAATATTATTTAACATTCTTTTACTTTTAATAAATTAAAAAAGAGATTTATTTATTAATTTTATTTCTAAATAAACAAATGTTTTATAAAATAATTAGTTTTTCTAAAGCATAAAACTTTTTTGAAAAAATGAAATATTTTAAATTTGGTATTTTAAAAAAATCAATATTTGAAACAAAAAATAATTAAATTTGGGAGTTATAATAAGAAAATTTTTAAAATTGACATTTTTATACGGTTTATTTTATAACAAAATGCTTATTTTGTTTTTGGATAAAAATAAAAAATAAAAATTTAAAAAGTTGATATCACTGTGTTATTAGTTATAGTCAGTCATATCATATCTTATAATATCATTTTATAATTAATAAATTTTATTATATTAATATTTTATTTATTTACAATTGAATGAATATGATCAGACTACCAGATGACTCAACCTATATGCACCCATCATTTGTTACAAGATATATCTTAATACGTTACTTCACAAAACAATAATACTATAGTTGTTAATGTTTTATTTCTACTAAACTCAATCAACTTTTATTAAATGCTATAATCTTATGAAATCTTCTATAAGCTTTAACACATTTTCTATTTTGTCTGGTTTGTTGTATATTATAAGTTGTTTAGGGTTTACTTTTTTGATGAAAGTTGTATGAAATTTGATCATCAAATTAATGATAAATAATCAACGGTAAGCGATGGCAACACTCGGTAGCGAGCAACTAAACATTTGCATCGATCAGTTGCAAGCTGCAACTAACAAGGAGCCACTACAGATTAACAACTAGGCAAGCCATCGATCACTGACAATTCATTTACTGCTACGGAGTTCATGTTGCTGTTTTCCCATCCATACATCTAATTGCCGACAATTATAACCGCCAACCGATAATAACCAACCAAAACGCTGCGGTGGATCATATGTTATCTATATTTGTGGGATGACTCGCGCTATGCTGAAGAGGTTGTAAAATTTAAAAAGCTTAATTCTAATAACTTATATATTAGTATTAACCATCCGAAGAATATTCACGGACGAAACACTTATAGAAAAGTGTAATAGGGAAAAAATACTATAAAAATAATTTCACTAAGCAAAAATGAAAGATAGGGAATGCATAAACCGCAACTTTATTAAAGTTCTAAGAGTTGTATAGTAATTTTGGTTAAAAAAAGAAGAAAACATTACTAACGTTCATAAGATTTATTGTAAATTTGACATTGCTCGAGCATTTAAGTGTACAATTTAAAAAAATAACAAAATAAGTTGGTAGTCAATTTGGAAAAAAAAGAAAGAAAAGAAAAGTGTAATGGTTAGTTTCATAAAATCTCACGGGTTAAATGTAAAATTGTTTAAAAAAATGAAGTAAAATTTCCATTAGTTTGAAGAAAAAAAACTCTTATGTTAACATTAAGAAAACCAACAACTTAATAGTTCATAATCTTTTCTATTTGTTATATATATAACGCATTGGCACGCGCGATGCGACGAGTGTCACCGAGGGTTTTTTTCGGCGTGCCGTAAATATTGATTATATTTGGGTATTATTATTATTATTAAGATAATATTTAGCTATATAAACTTAGTATTTAAATAATACTTAATTTAAATACTATTTAGCTATATATATATATATATATATATATATATAGTAAATGATAATTTAAGTATACGTTATTTAAAATATTATAAATAAGATAATACTTAATGTAATAAATTATATAAACTTATTTTATTAAATAGTGTATTAATAATATGCATAGAATATGTATTAATTAAAAAAAGTTTATTAGATGGGGCAAAATAGCAACTATTGCATATATCACTTGTACCTTATGTTTAGAAAGTTGGTAAAATGACAATCAATTTTTCCTCGTCCGGGAACACCACCCCCTGATCTCGGGGAGGATTTTTCACCTAAGCCCATATATTAATCGTTAAAAATATAAATTAAACCTTCTTACTTTGATTTCTTTCATTTAGACATTTATATTAATAGGTAAAATACAAATTAAACTCTTTTGTTTTCTTAAGAAAAATTAACCATAAAGTTAATTAAGTCAAATTTAATTCATATATTTTTTATAATTATATTATAATTATTGATTGATTTATTTATTGTCTTAAAATACCATATTTCACCTCTTAATTTATTTATCATTTGATTTTATTTTAATTTTTTTCAAAAAGATTAAAAATAAAAGGTTTACATGTTCTATATAAACGAAATTAATAAGGTTTACATACTATTAATAAGGGTAAAATTAAAAGATATCATTTTCATGTATTGATAAATTGTATCTTACACATTAAAAGTTTTGTTAGATGTCTTAAAATTTTTATGAAATTACAATGAAAGACAAATATAGATATAGATAAATAAGGTACTTGATGTTGTTTGCATATCATTATATATGTGGATTCTACAATTCATACTCGTTCGTGTATGCTTCCATCTCATCTAATCAAATAGTTTAGAGTACCATCAAAATTACTTTAATAAGAAAATGATAGCACATGATTTAAAAGAATATACAAGAAACTCCAAACTTGTAAAACCTATAATTAGTCTAATTATACTTCTTAATCTACTAATCCAAGTGGAACATTATAAATTGACGCAAGATCTTACAAGTCTTTAGTCATGTTGGAAAACTGTGAATGATCAACACATGTTAGTTAGTTGATCATAAGTATAACTATATGAATATTTAAGTCAATTTTTTTAAAAATAAAGTTTTTAGGTAAAAAAGAATGGACATCCTAAATGATAAGCCGCTGGTTTTGAAAGAAGGTTTAGACCTTAAAGTGATAAATCTCCACGGTTTGATTGATTAATTATCATAATTTGTCACGTTTTAAACTAAATATCCGGAAAAAGCACACCAGTGTGGAATAACATAAACAAATAAAATAACGATCACTTGTCTTAATTGTTTGTAAACTTTAACCGAGTTAGATCGATCAACCGCTAAAAACGAACACTTCTTTTTGCTCCACTAGGTCATCACAAAATGTAGAACGGTTATTCGTATAATATATAAGACAAAATAAGATAAACACCAGTACCTTAAAACAATCATAAAACAATTATTATTTAATAAAACAGTATATAAACCGGTCATATAAAGAGGGACAAAGAAGAGAGAAAAAGAAAACAATCATCATCGACGGTGTTTAATTATAGTTAAAATTTTATGAAAACTTTGGTAATTCTAGCACTTCTGAAACCAATTTACAGGTTTGCATTTGACTTAAAACTTTATATAAACTTTTTATAGTTTATTTAATAATAAAATGAAAGTTGTCATCTTCTCCATCTATAACGTCCACAGTTTGTCGGTTTCTGTTTTTCTCTAAATGAATATTACTATTACGTCAAACGCGTTTATATCTAGAAGAACATAATAGCCGCCCTAAATAAATTTAGACAAAATAAGAATACTTGATCATATACCCTAACAAATAACCGACAGATTAATATTCAATGTTATCAACTACTAATTATTATAAAACCATTTTCCGAGAGAAAAAAAACACCAATGTTTTATCAAATCATTGTACTAATTTACCAAGGTGAATGCATGTAGATGACTTTGGTAAGCATAGCACTTACCCTAAGGGATACGTCTATGAGCTAAGATCATATATAGATTGTTACAATTATTTATTAGTCATGCACTTTAATTTAAACATGTATTCAATCAACAATAATCTATACATGTAATATAATTATTTAAAATTTTATCGAAAAAGCTAGTAAGATTTTTTTCTACTTAGTTTTACATTTGTATATGTTTATATAATTAACAAGTTAACATTTTATAACAGACTAAGGACTTAGGACTCAAACATCACTAATAGCATGGTAATAAAAGGATACACACAGGAGTCCTTGGTAGGGGCGTCATCTACGCTAGAGTACGTTTATCTGAGGGCGGTTGAATTGAAGGTTCATATTTTAATCAATACGTTATGTCTATTTTTGTGAGATCTATGTGAGTTGCAGGTTTCGGTGGAAGCAACTTTTTTTTATTCTTTAGGATAAGTTTGTTTGCTTGTTTGTTATGTTAGGTTTTGTGCTGGTGTGTATGGTTAGAACTTAGGATAATTGTTGAACACACCTGCTCCGAAAAGTATTGTGTTAATTGCAGTCACGACCATCCAGCACAACGGCCCTCCTCTTAAATAGATTGTGTCTTGTGTTTAAAATCTACAAAAATTACTTATTTTTAATATGTGAAAATAAAGTAGATATATAAAAAGTAAGTACTTGAAAAAAAAAGATATATAGAAGTGAAACACTTGTTTTTAATTCTAAAAAATTCATCATAATAACATAAAGCAAATAAGTAAATCAATAAGTTAAAACGTAAGGTGCCGATATGAACAATCTTAGTGAAGTGCAATCAACAAAGCATTAAAGCCATAAACAAGCAAAACCTTGTAATGTAATTCCCATGCTACGTATTAATTACTTGGAATTGCATGACAATTGACTCCCGCAGTATCTGCCGATTCCCATGCCTTCAAGATTACGCGTCCAAACATTAAAAAAAACACACTATTAATAATACCAATAATTATTATAATTTACATGTCTTATTTTCAATGAAAGCTTTTGTAAGGCTGTAAAGGGCAAGTATTATACTCCCTTTGGGTTTGCACCGCCCATTGCACGTTCTCCAAATTAGAGGACCATAATTATGATTTTTCTTTTAGAATAATAATAAAACAATTTTATTAGAATATAACAAACACATACATACACACATACATACTAAATGTTTAACATGAGTCTTTAAGTTAGACATGCTGATGATAAGATGTATTTTTCCTATTTAAAAACCGATTATTTAAATTCTACAAGATGCGAGTAAAAATAGTAATAGGAGTACATTAGGAGGTGTTTTTGTAACACTCCACCGATAATCTGATGAACATACACAATTGATACGATAGGACAAAAATATATAAAAAGTTTTATTTCACTTTAAACTATCTTACTACAACAGTTTAAGAACTGAAAACAATTTTTATATCTTAAGTCTTCTCGCTCTTCTAAAACAATATATCGTCACAAGCTCTTAAATATCCCATCACCGGTTACATGAGACAAGTCTACTAAAAATGAAGTTAGCTTTTCCAGACAATATTGTGTTACTTGACGAAAGTAAACAAAGTTTAAATGTGAGATTAGAAGACTGGTGAGCGGCGTTAGAAGACAAAGGGTTAAAGATCAGTCGCTCGAATACTGAGTACCTTTATTGCACTTTTAGTGGATCAACAGATGATGACGACACTCAAATCGCCATTCAAGGTCACGAAGTTCCAAAGCCGAATAGGTTTAAGTACTTAGGATTTTATGTATAAAATGATGGAGAGATAGATAGCGATGTTTCACATAGGATTCAAGCAGGCTAGTGCAGATGGAGGGCAACATCAAGGGTACTGTGTGACAAGAATTTCCCAAAGAGACTAAAGGGAAAATTTTACAGAGTTATGATAATACCAGCTATGCTATATGGAACCAAATGGTGGGCTACCAAGAAGACTCAAAGCTCACAAGATGGAGGTAACAGAGATGAGGATGTTGAAGTATATAGTCACACTAGGTTAGACTAGATAAGAAATAATGTGTTTAGAAATAGATTAGGAGTAGCTAGTATAACACATAAGATAAAATAAAGGAGATTAAGATGGTTTGGGTATGTCAAAAGAAGGCAGATGACAACACTTGTTTGAGTGGTTGAGACCCTTACGATATAAAGGAAGAGGGGTAGAGGCAGGTTCAAACTAATTTAAGAGGAGAGGATTAGACATGATCAGTTAGTATTACACCTCTCTTTAGGACATGATCTAGGATAGAAGTCTCTGGAGACCTAGGATTAAAGTGAAGGACATTTAGATGTCAGGCCTAAGATGTTTATTAATGCAGTAGGTTGGTCTTAGGGGATTAGTAGCCTTTGCTTACGGCCACTCTACATAATATTACCTGATCACTTTGTGTCACAAATGTTGTTCCTTGATTGTTACATATGATATATAGATAACCGAGGAAACGTGCTATGTAGTTTATATCTTTGTTCACTATGTGTTTTCCCCTCACCTAATGTATATTTGATACTCACTATATGTTGAATGTTTGCTTATGTGTATTGTTTGTCTGTTGTCTATATTATTGTACATGATTGGCTTGATATGATCTTAATTTTTGGTGATTGTACATGAAATTATTTATATATGTTCCTTGTTTGCTTTAAAGTCGAGGGTCTTTTTGGAAGCAGCCTCTCTACCCACTGTGGTGGAGGTAAGATTTGCCTACATGCCACCCTCCCCAGACCTCGTTAATAACTTGACTACAGGTGAGATTTTACTTGGCATGGTTATGGTTATGGTTATAGTATGCATGGTGTCTTCCTTGGTTTTCACCACAACCATATACAATAAGCTTATAAACTCCTCTCGGGCAATTGAATGAATATAAGAATGTGTCGTGATGCACATAGGACACTGTGGTGCCTATGCAACACGTTCAACAAATTCGATGAAACATACAAGGATCCAAACATACACCTATCTAATCAAGCATATTGCCACTTTCTCTTTAATTACGAGGACAACTAGGATGAGTATACTATCATAGTTTTAAATAAGTCAGGATAACTCACCTAAGTTTTTATAATATTACGACTAAACGAGTCTTTTGATCCTATTAGAAGTAACACGGACCATAGATAAAGATTATGGAATTTATGAGGTAAGAGCCAGTTATTATTATGGTTGATATTAGATAAACTTCCTTGCTTTAAACATGGGTGATCAGTCTATGCCTAAACTAGGATAAACTCTTCAAATATCTACCCCACTTACAACCCTAAACCATGTTTCTGAACCAAATCCTATCGTAATTTTAACTTAGTAACTAGAGAGAACACTTGAGGCTAAATTGCATTACAAAATGGCTTGAAGCTTGGAAATACGTTACTTGAAGCTTACAATCGAAAGATATGGTGTAGAATGGCCAGAACTATGCATTTTTATTAATCGGTTAAATCAGCCTTCATTACGAACCATAACACTAAGGGGTTACGACCCATAACTTGTCTTTTTCACGCTTCCACGTGTCAATTCCCAATGGTGATGAATTTGGCTAAATAAACATGTGTTCCAGAAGTTATTGTATTTGTTTTTTTAACTCCTACATGATGCTAGTTGGAGTTAACTTATCTATGGATTTAGCAATAGGTGTTGTCCTGTAGATTTGGTCAATTTAAAATTCAACCTATCGGTTTGGGTTAATACTGGAAGTTCATCTAGAAATACCTCGGGTATTAGAACTTTGGGTACATCTTTAATTTTTTTTTTCTTAACAAAGTTAATAAATTATGTTAAGAAGGTGGTACTCCCTTTTCTTAGATAATTCCATGCTTAAGTTATGGAAATGCTACTTTTTATCTTTTTTATTCGATTGTCAAGTATAGTTAACCTTTTGCCACTAGGTAGTTGAATTAATACTATCTGCTTATTGTATACTATGTCTGGGTAATTAGGGGTTATCAAGTTCTTTCCTATCATTATGTTAAATTCTCATGGATTCATTAACTTTAATTATGTAGGAACCAAATGGTCATTTAAACTTGTTGTACATTCTTTAAAAGTGTATGTTATCTCCTTTTGTCTTGCATCAATCATTTCCACTATTAAAAATATGACCTAGATTTTGAGATTCTTTATTAAGGTCTAAAAGTTGTAGATACTAGAATTTTGCACTAGTATAAAACAACACTCGTGTATATATGCCATTTATAGAGTATTTACTTGTAACGATGTCATTTCCATTTTGGGCATTATCAATGGTTATTATAAATGCATGTACTCTTGGTTTTTTAGTTGTTGGTTGTCGCTCTTCTTATACTTACGCAAACATATTTCATGTGGTCATATTCAACACATTTAAAGCATTCCTTCTTCTCTATACAGTCTGGAAGAAGATGACCAGTCTTTTTGTAGTTTGGACATGGCTAGAAGCGACATGGCCTAGAATATGGTCTATACAATTTTTTTCATAGGAAACACGTGGTAATTTGGTGTGGTTTTTTAAATTTATTATTCATATTGCTTCCTTTTTCTCCTGCCACTTTCTTTTTGGTACGGATAATTTAACTTGCCTATGAAGTATTTTGGCAACTATGACAACGTCTTCTTCTATAGTTTTGATAAATGCTTTACGGATTCAGATTTTATAAACACCCTGATCTTATAGGGTAATCCTTAGATGATCTGATTCATTATTTGTTCTTTAGTATTAAGAAAATGAGAAATTATTTCCCTAGGATTGTAGTTCAATAGACAATAGCATCCACCTGTCAAAACGAATAATACAGGTTCAAGTCCCGTTAGTCCCGACCAACCCAATAGGTACATCAATGTCGGGATATCTCATTAAATCACGTAAATTATTCATAATAATTCTGCTCCTAACTTGAGCTGAAAGAACTCTTGCTCTAACTGTTCTATTTCATTGTAAGGACAAAATTTGATGGGGAATTCTTGACTGAATTCTACCTGAACCATGTTCCTAGTAATCTCCTTTCTTTGTGCAAACTAAGATATTCCATCAATGAAGGACTTTAGATTCAAACATGCTTAGTGCAACTCTAACTTTGTTTTCTTTCATGTAAGCACAAATAACAAGTACAATCTCCATTCGGCTAAGCAAGTCTTGTGCATCAATGGCCCCTTTCTTACTTATAAAGGAAGGAGGTTTACAGGAAATATAATGTTTGTAAGTATATTTTTTGTAGTTTGAATCCTTTCTACATTCTTGTTTTTGAGTTTTTCGGTGGACGTCATGAAACTCTCTTCTCTTTCATCTTTAGCTTTATCAATTCCATTCTTTCCAGATGTGTTAATCATTACTCTTACCACCTCTAGAGAAATTTTAGTAACCACATCTTCACTTAAATGCACTCTAAAACTTTCTTTAGTCCTAGTAAAAAAGGAATTTTGTTTTCTTATAGAATTTTGATTTCTTACTTTGTTTGGTTGTTTAGTTCTACATTCTGAAATTATATATAGTCTTTTCCTAAAAAAAACTATACATTATATTTCTTATAAAAATAACTTTATATTACAAGATATGAAGACAAACATTCAGAATACAATTTATTTATTTAGTGTCTCTTCTCCCATTTTATGAAGCCAGGCATGGCTTTTCTTAGTAATGATTTCTTCTTTTTTTCATTTTTCTATCATCTCCTCTAAATCATGGTATTACTCCTTTAGTTTTTTTTCTCTTCCTCTTGTGTTTGTCTTCTTATAGTCGTGTTATCCTTTCCTCATAATCCCTGCAAGCACTACTAGGGAGTCGTATTCTTTTAGGTTTCATTGTTTTAGTTAGCACTTCTTTTCTCATGTTGCATTCATTAGGATAGTAAGGGGGTATCCTCACATGTTAATACAATCTGCGTTCACTTTACGAGCTCTATTCGTGATCCAAACACGGTAAATATTGATCAAACATTATCAAAGAAAGACATAATTGGCCTATTAGGACTCCTTATGGGTCATCAAGACTCATTATGATGCATGCTAACTCATTACGTACATACGTAATATGACTCAGTATGACCCATTAAGATATGTATGGCAGAATATGACACGTTACAACCAAAACTAACCGTTTACAACCTAATATGACAATATTAGAGCCTACCATGCTAAGAGCCATCATGACTTGTATCAGTCATTACTTCCCATATGACCTATTACATTTCAGTGAGATCATTAAAACCCAATTTGACCCAATATGATATATTAGTTAAGACCAGGTTTGAGTAATTACAACTCATGTGACCATTACAGTATGATATAATATTACATTTTTGTATGACCCATTAACATCTAACCTAAACTATTAAAATGTTATATGACTAAGATACATGTATGATTTGTTATAATTCATCCTACATGACCTACTAAGGAGTAAGGCCGAGCATGCCTTTTAAAACGTATCATGACTATTAAAGCCCGAGCTACTGCAGATAGATTGCAACTCAGTTCGGTTGCAACTCAATTCGATCACAAATTAAGGGTAACCAAATTTTGTTGCAAATTTTGTCGCAAAAATATCCGTCACTAAATTACAAACGGTTTCCCATTCACTAGATTATGTCGTAAAGTAACTTATGTTGCAGACATAATTAAAAAACGGATTCATGACAAAATGTATTTGCAATGAGAAAAACGTCACAATGGTCTTAGCAACGGATGATCGTTCTAGTAGTATATAGTTGACAAATTAATATGTCCTCTCAGTAGCCTAAAAAGAACTAGCTTATATATTACATCTCATATTTATAGATTTTTAGAAGTATATAATTGACATATATGTCCGATCATTTAATAAAAATTTCTAATGAAGATTTCATTAAACTTTTAGGTAGATGATAAAAAGATATGATGTTAGTGATACCAAAATAGTATGCAACGATTAAATTTATAATTGTTTACATGTTGAGTTATATGGCAGTTACTTAATATTCCGTTAATGTAACATGATTTTAATGTAGTACACTCAACAAATATATAATTAAACAATGTGTACATATAACTTAATTCATGCAACATAAGACTAATAAATCACTATAATAAGATGTAATTATTTATGTAATAACTATAAGTTTCTATTTTGTGTTTCTAAACAATTTCTTATGACAGTATAAAATTTTAGAAACAAACAAAAATAAACGTCTTTTCTAATCAACTAAGGGTTAATACTTATTTAGGCTCATCCTCACTTATTAATTATTCATTATATTTACAATAAAAAGCTTGATAATTTATTATAAAAAATTTAATTATTTGTTAATTAGCTTCATGAATCACGCATGCATATATTTGTTTAAAGTAGATTAGAGATGATTTTTAGTTTTTTGGCGAAAAAAAGAAAAATGAAATTAGTAAGAGGACTCGTATTGACCTTTATTAGTCAAACCAATTATTACTTAATATAAATATAAATTAGTTATACAAATAACTAATTATTCCACTTAGTCTGAAATGCATAAGGGCGAACCCGATTAGCAAAATGAACATCATATAATATTATATTGGCTAATTTTTTATACAATGGAATGTGTTATTACACGCAGCCTTAACTTTTTTATACAAAATAATCATAATGGTAGTTGCAATTTGACTAAAATTTTGGAGGTTATAGTTTCAGAAAATGTGTAAATAAAAAAAAAATAGTTAGGTAATCTTTCACGATTTTTGTAACCTTGAATACGCGAAGAGGAATACACAATAAATTTTTTCATTGCATTGATCGTCGAGGCTGACCCCTGAAGTGTGATGGACCATAGCATTTCTTGAACATAAATCTAGTTGAAACATGGGGGTAACCCATTGAAAGGGGGTATCGAGGCGGACGAGGCCACATCCCTAAAAGTCTAAGACCACTCACTCATAGTCAAGTCACTATCGGATTCGAGAGCATATATCCATATATAATAAATGTAAATATATGCGTACACACACACACATATGCACACACCCATGAAATTAATATATATATATATATATATATATATATATATATGTATATATATGTATATATATATATATATATATGCACACACCCATGAAAGTAATAGAAAAAGTGAGTTTTTTCTTAAAATGGTGTAAATAGAAAACTTATTTATCAAAATGGTGTAGTTAGAAAAATATTTACCAAAATGATATAGTTTTAAGATTTTATTATTTCTCACTCCTACTCTCATTGGCTTCTTAAAAACATATTTAAACCATCTTTTTTAAATGTAAATTAACCATTTAAACTTAGAATTAATGAATATAAATGCTGTGGAATAACATCTCGTGTATCCAATCTTTTTTTACATTTGCATAGTTCCTAACTAGGATATTCTAATGTTGCTTTTTAAAACTCTAATTTTGTCATTTTCGTTTACTATTTAACAATGCTAAAAGTTGCACTTTTTACAAATGTTATAGTCCTCTATTATTTTTATATGATATATGAAAAAGAATAGAGTCACATGTCTAATAGCCTCCGACCAAAAATGATAATATTTTAAAATAACGACCAAAGTATGATCATAATCAATGTTTGGAAATCCAGAATGATATTGATAGGCTTTTACACAAACGCCCTTTAAGACTACAACGACGCAACACGGCAAAAACAATGATCAGAATCATGACCCATTGGATCCTGACCGATCTAAACTCAACGATAGTGTGAAGGCACCCTCGGGTTTACTCCCATAATTTAATTAATTACAAAAAGTTATCGCGTGCAGACCTATTTTATGGGTTTTATTGTTTTGAACTTTTTTTTTTAATCTTTTTGCTCTTTCTATCCCTTGGTTTGTTAACGGTAGAAAAGGTGGGAATGGTTTAAGTATTTTTGAGTTTTTATTATTCTAGTTTCTTAAAAAAATAATTTAAAGAAAAAAATTCGACCTAAAAAGCTAAACAAAATAAAAAAAAATATTTCATTTTAATACACTGCACATTAGATAACGTTTCTATAAACCATGTTGAAAAAATTAATAATTTTTTTGGAAAACTAAAAAGAAATATATTTTGAAACATTTTTAAAATTTAAAGAGATAATCTCTAAAAGAACTAAGATAACATTTAAAATTTCTTTTGTAAAGTAGTGAATGAAAATAAGAGTGAGAAAATAAGAAAGTCTCAAATTACACTAATTTAGTAAATATTTTTTCAACTACACTATTTTAGTAAATAAAATTTTCAAATACACCATTTTGGTTAAAAACTCTAGAAAAAGTTGCATAGGAGAACAAGGCTAATGGAAGAGAGGCGAGGAAAAAGTTCCGGTGGTGACGATTAAACATTTTTTTTATAAGAGAAGCATACGGCTTACTTGGTTGGGTTAGCCGGCCCCATGCTTAGCCTCCTCTAGCCCAAGCCAAATTGTTGAAGCCGATTAGACACACGTCATCAACGTTAAAAGGCGTAGTTTTGTAACAAATAAAAACTCAGAATTATATTAGTGTAATAACAGTATATTATACCAAACCAATAGAAAAGTAGGCAATACACAACTTCCTACGTCTTATAAATTTTTTAGTGCGTTTAATGACATCAAGTTTGAATAGTAGAGACAAGCCTAAGACTAAGAAAGTATAAAGTGGTTTGGTGAACACACCCGCACATTGCTCATGATATGATTAATAATAGTTTGCATATTGATGGAATAACGAGGTGAATTGTTAGATTGGATCCATAGCCATATTATATTTTTTATTTTTTGTATCTTAAGTGTGCCGTCCATATAATATTGTGTTGACATTCTCTACCATAATATTTGAACTCTCGTATTACAATGCGTATTTTATAAATGGTTAACCTAATGCCTAGTAACTTCCCAGATTGATAATATTTTGATATATTATTACATTTATTTACTAGGTTATATACTCGTGTGTTATACGGTTTGAAATAGAAAATTTATATAATAGATTATATATATGTGGGAAGGTTACTATACAAAGTGCAAAAATGTGCGAAGCGTACGAAGTCACCAGGGCATGACACGTGTTTTTTTTTGGAGAGGGTCAATTTCATCCCCGGCACAATTACGTATAAAGGTGGATAATTACGCAAGTTATATTCATTATTACGCAAGTTGTAACTATAATTACGCAAGTTAAAATTACTCAAGTTATAAAAAACAATTACGCAAGTTATACGATAATTACGCAATTATTTTCATAATTACGCAATTATAATCACGCAAGTTATACGCACAGCAAATTCACTTTTTTTTAAATGTTGATTTTTTTAAAAAGTGTATAGCAATACTGTAACATCCGTCATTTTTCCAAGTTAAAACCCGAACCCGAACTCACTTTGAGCTTCCATTATTAATCTACTTAATAAATGGATCAAATACATTAAATATGTAATCAACTTATTGATTGATAAATAATTATTTTTCATAAAATTATAAAGTTCATTAATCATGTTACAAAAAATAACTAAATGGAAAAGACTTATTAAAACTTATAAAGTTATAAAATGAATTTTAATAAACTTATATAAAGTTTTATTAGTAATTATGAATTTTAAATACTGAAAATAAAAAATCAAATTATAAAGTTTATAAGTTTTATAAAATTTATAAAGATTAACAAATAAATAATTTAATTGTTATTCAAATTGGTTTTATAAAGTCTATAAAATATTTTATAAAAAAAAGTTGTTAAAACTAGAGTCTTCAAGAATTTAAATTTTAAATTATAATTATTCTTTTATATATTTAAATTATTTAACTTTATATTTATTTCAAATTCCAATCATAACCCCCTTTTAAAAGACTTATAAATCACCATTAACACCATTCATAACCTCCTCCTAACCTCAAGTATAAAAGCAAGGCTTAGGCCTCACTTTTCATTTGCTCATTCTCTAAAAATCTCACTCTCATATCTTTCTTTCATCTATTGGTTATGAACAATTTGAAGAATCTAATTTAACAAGAGATTTCAAGAATTCTTAATACTAAGGTAATCTTTTATTGCTTTAATATTATACATTTTAATCATCCTAACATCCAATTGTTTTCATGACCTTATGTTCTTACTATTATTCTTTCTTCTACTAAATCTCTATTTATTTTAATCATTAATATTTTAATAATCACTAACCTTATAACAATCACTAACATCCCTAAATTAAGCTAACAACATACTAACATAAACAAAGAATCCCGTTTGCATATGGACGGCTATGCCGCCGCATTCGGTTATTCAACAAGATTATTGTTCTAAATGATGGCTAAGCCAAAGTATTAGAATATTTTTATAACTCAAATAAAGACTAATATACCATATATTGACATAATAAAATGTCTAACCCGTTTCATGCTTTAACGATTTTAAAAGTGCACATAAGTGCCTTACTACAATTCTGGCAGAATATAATGTTACTTCAACCGACCATAACTTGATCATAACAAACTAAATTTGAGTAAAATCAGACTCCAATATTAAGTTCATTGAATTAACTTTTCAACGACAGTTTATACGTCTTCAAACTCAATCGGACGACTCAACAATAGCCTTTACAAGATAAGTGCGCATTTCAGTACCTTCTGTCTTGTGCTGCTTGTTTGACCTATTTAAAGATCTTTTCATAAAATTGTTTCTGAATGAAAGTTGTCCGGGAGACTTTGAACTAGTCAAGTATAAATTTTTATAATTTTATGAAACCGTTTGCTATTTTAAAAACCTATTCAAACACGTATCAAACATTCTGTCCAGAATCTAAAATTGGTACAATAATCGTTTATCAATCTACCTTTCGCTTATTGGTATTCCTAAGCGTCCTAACTTCTCGTAATGAATCCCAAACTCAAGTTATGTTTCTTTTTATCATTTAGGACATCACCTTTTACTCTTAAACATCCAAGCTTTCTTATATACTCTACAACCATCACTATTATTGTGAGTTTTCCATGTGAGTATTTCCATACCCCTTTTTGCTTATTTTCACACTTTGGGGTGAAACATGTTAATTTATTATCATTGCACTTGTAAACTTATTTGAGACTTGTAATCTTTATGGCAATTCATCATGCAAAGTTGTGGTTAGTTGAACTTTTGTGGTTACCATGTTATGGCGTTATATGTACAATCATTAACTATTGCTAGCCCAGCGAAGTCATAGATCTATGGGCCAGACAAGCCTGCTTTGGTTGATCCAAGTACACTTAGCTGATCGTATAATCTTGTAAACGTTTGAGACTTGTAAAACTTTGTCGAGGTTTGATTGTTGCATTGTTCATAACATCCCTAATCACTTTATTCACTAACTTATGACTTGAATTGCCATCTTTTATATAATCTATGTATTAAAAACTATGGAATGCTCACCAACATTTTTATGTTGACCTTTTATTTTTAACATGTTTCAGGAACACCTCAAGTATGTGTTCTACTCTTTGAAGCTTATCACATCTAGGATTGGACCTAGAGATAAAATGGATGATCATGTTGTTTGTAGCATTTGTACATGATGTATTCTTTGTTGAAACTTTTACTTGTAATGTTACAATTGAATCTTATGGTTAATATATTTGGATTTAATAAATAGCGTTATGTGGCTGTGAACAATTGTAACCCTCACATCTCGACGTTTCCGCCGTCAAGGTTGGGGTGTGACAGATTGGTATCAGAGCCCATAACTATAGGGATTTAGGTTATTAGAAATGGTGACCAAGACTATAGTATGCATGAACCTTATAGAATTATAATTCTATCTTGTAAATTATATATTTTGCATGCTACATAATGCTATGCCCTCTTATGTGCAATTTGATGCCTTAGTATAGGATTGCCTAAACATTGTTTTTTGTCTCCCTAAACTTAACTTTGACTCTTTGATTCTCCCCGACAAATGAAGTTTCCTAAACTTATCCTCGACAACATGTGGAATCTACATTTATCATCATGAGTTTAATTCCTTAGACTGTATGTCTAATCTATGAAATTCTCATCAAGGTTTTAATTTCATGAACCTAAAAATTTGTGTGATACATAGACACCTGTATTCTGGATTTCCTGGCAAAAGGCCTTCGGGCTAAGGCAAGCATATCGTATAAATCCTA
Source organism: Flaveria ramosissima (assembly GCA_025215565.1). Taxonomy (NCBI): domain Eukaryota; kingdom Viridiplantae; phylum Streptophyta; class Magnoliopsida; order Asterales; family Asteraceae; genus Flaveria; species Flaveria ramosissima. The sequence continues at coordinate 33,319,561 of CM046045.1, forward strand.
CGGGACTAGTTATGTTTACCTGGGGATTTCTGGGATGAGTGATAAACTATGGTCAACATCACAAGTTTTTAAGGCAAATGGGTCAATTTACCTTGACGTGTCAACGTTTCCAAATGGTAATGTGTTACCAAATGGAACCATCCGCTATATATTTAAAATATCAAAAATCTTTGATTCCTTGGACTGGTTTATCATCGAAACTCTAATATCTTCTCATTCCTATCGTACAGAATGTTCCCGTTAATATTGAACTCGTTATACTCCTCAATTTCTACGTTTAAACAACGTTATACGTTGTGCGCCTTATGTAACTATCTTCATACCTTGACCAACATGTACATGGATCTTATTATATCCAAAGATATTGGTCGTCTAAACCGAATGGTTTTCTTTTAAACTTAAAATTGTTACTTAGGGTTTTCAAATGTCCTTAAAATGTGTCCCATAACTGGAATCATGCAATGCCGAAAGGTGGAATACCTGCATCCCGGGATACCTTGTCTAGGCAAGGTATACACATAAATTTGATTCGATCGTTGGATCCGTTTATCTGACCTGGAACTCATGGGATGGGTGTTCGCTGATAGGTACGCGTGTCTACCGTAAAGTTGTGATTGACGTAACACTTTGAGAAGTCAATGCATTTCCCTTTTATTTTGAACCGAACGTTTACATCTCATTATTGTGTTGAATAATTTCCGTCATTGATCTTGTTTTCCTGACTTAAACCATTCAGGATTTGAGAACCTAACACAATTAACTCCGTTATCCCGAACTTTAACCTTAATCCTAGCAATCATGATTTTCTTTTCCTGTTAATGTCACATTGATGTTATTTGAAATTTCTGAGTTTCTAGCCGATATTCTCTTCGTTTGCTGAGTCGAGCTTTATAAAAACTTCAAACTGTTCCGCATCGTAGGCAATGCAAGAGTCCGCAAGTCAACCTATGACTAAGGACACTCGTATCCTCTAAATGATTCTATCTCATCAAAATAGGGGTGACTCCCTTACTTTGGTGATGACTTTCCATTCGTTATCATTGTTCTTATGAAATCTTATCGTCAAGACAGAAGTAAACCTCATACCTTGATGACGATTTCCTCCTTTTTGAGTTCGTATTTTACAAATGGAATTACTTCCTTTAAATAGGAGTAAAATTTCGTATCTTGGTGATGGTTTTCAATTTTGTATTGTGTGTTTTATGAAATCTCATCCTCTGAATCGGGGTGATTTCCTTGTTTTGAGGATAGATTTCAATTATTTTCATTTGGCACTCGTATTTCACGAATGAAATGACCTCACCAAAAGAGGATTGAACCCCGTAAGTTGGTGACAAAGGTCAGTTCGCGAATGTTTTCTTGTTATTATGGTCATCAAGATAGGCGTGAAATCCATACCTTGATGATAATATCATCCGTTTAAAAATTTTATGAATGGTATCTTTTTTCCCTCAAATGAAATGACCCCATCAAAGTAGGAGTGAATTCCGTTCTTTGGTGAAACCTTTCATTTTGTTATATTTTATTTCTATAAAACTTCACTGTTGAGATAGGAGTGATTATCCTTACCTTAATTGTAAGTTGCCTCATTTTATTCTTGTGGATCCTCAACAATGAGTTAGGATCAAGCTTTCGGTTGGTAGTTAAGAGTCATACTTTGGAAAATACACCACCAAGCTAGGAGTGATAACCACATCTTGGTGAGTATTCCCATTCCTTGATCTCAAACCTACCAGGGTTTTAAGACTTCAATTGGCAAAAAAACATGTAATAACTTTAAGGGTGAACACCGTTATCTGATTTATCGACGATAGTGTTCCAGCCAGTCAAGCTAAAGCGTGAATCTTGAACTCAAAAGGGGTCGTTGTTACTTTAGGGTAACCTTAGCTCCAAGCCTGGAACATTTAAATTTTAATCGATTTCTTCTCTCACGTTTTTTATGTTTCAATTTGACGTTTGATTTAGCTTTATGGAACCTTTCTATCAACTGTCATTCTGAGTTATCATCAAACTAATTGCACGACGATAACACTCCTAAAACAATCTTTCGTACAAGATAAATTTATTAAAAACTTATGTCATGCCTTTCTAGTTATAGCAATGCACGGTTGTGTTCATGGGTTTGATGAACCGCGTGTGCAAGCCGTACTTGGAAAGCTGTTTGTCATTGCCTTTATCGTCGATATTCTGAATTATTGAAATTCCAATCCGATCATGAACGACGTCTTGATTAACTCTTTACCCATAATTAAAAATGCAATTCCTATTATTTTGGATAACCTTCAACTCCTAATTTTGAAAATCTTCAAATCTCTATCTTGATTGCGACTCACAAGACTTGTTATTCACTCCGATGTGGACAAAGATGACCATGAATTTCCGCGATTGGTATTTATGGTTTGGCATAAAGGAAATGTTGACGTAGCTGGGTATATGTTCAAATTGCCTTGTACTTCTTGATGTCCTTTGGTGCATTATTGACTTATTGGTTTGTTTCTTCATTGATTTTGTCCTCCTAAATCTTAAGCTCTTTATCCCAAATCTCTTAACGACCCTTAATAATCTTTTCCGAATGCCTTCCCCTCAAAACCGAACTTATCCTGAAAAGCTATTACAATGATGCACTTATTATAAATTGAATCCTTAACCATAACAAACACGATTCTCGTATCAACGTAACACTAGTAAAACTTGAAACCTTAATGACATAAGAAAACAAGAATCGATCATCTAGAAAACCATGTTAACGTTATTACTTGAGAAGCTCTTATGAAATTCATATCCCATCCAAAAGTATCTTGAACTTATTTTTTTATGTTCGTTAAGCCGAGTTTCGTATTGATCAAAAACTTGGTAAAATATAAAGGTTTATCAATTAAAATTCGGAACTAATAATCTTGTATCTTTTGTCAAACAACACATGAAATCATGAATCATGAAACTTAACAAACTTAAGCATATCAAACATCAAAATTAATCTTGTTGAATTTAAAACGCCTCCAAGAGCTCACCTGTGAACGTGAAATGAATCCAAGTCCCCTCATCTCCTTGAAATTAGTTTCTTGTGATTAAATTTCGGGACGAAATTTCTTAAAGTAGGGGAGACTGTAACATCCGCCATTTTTCCAAGTTAAAACCCGAACCCGAACTCACTTTGAGCTTCCATTATTAATCTACTTAATAAATGGATCAAATACATTAAATATGTAATCAACTTATTGATTGATAAATAATTATTTTTCATAAAATTATAAAGTTCATTAATCATGTTACAAAAAATAACTAAATGGAAAAGACTTATTAAAACTTATAAAGTTATAAAATGAATTTTAATAAACTTATATAAAGTTTTATTAGTAATTATGAATTTTAAATACTGAAAATAAAAAATCAAATTATAAAGTTTATAAGTTTTATAAAATTTATAAAGATTAACAAATAAATAATTTAATTGTTATTCAAATTGGTTTTATAAAGTCTATAAAATATTTTATAAAAAAAAGTTGTTAAAACTAGAGTCTTCAAGAATTTAAATTTTAAATTATAATTATTCTTTTATATATTTAAATTATTTAACTTTATATTTATTTCAAATTCCAATCATAACCCCCTTTTAAAAGACTTATAAATCACCATTAACACCATTCATAACCTCCTCCTAACCTCAAGTATAAAAGCAAGGCTTAGGCCTCACTTTTCATTTGCTCATTCTCTAAAAATCTCACTCTCATATCTTTCTTTCATCTATTGGTTATGAACAATTTGAAGAATCTAATTTAACAAGAGATTTCAAGAATTCTTAATACTAAGGTAATCTTTTATTGCTTTAATATTATACATTTTAATCATCCTAACATCCAATTGTTTTCATGACCTTATGTTCTTACTATTATTCTTTCTTCTACTAAATCTCTATTTATTTTAATCATTAACATTTTAATAATCACTAACCTTATAACAATCACTAACATCCCTAAATTAAGCTAACAACATACTAACATAAACAAAAATCCCGTTTGCATATGGACGGCTATGCCGCCGCATTCGGTTATTCAACAAGATTATTGTTCTAAATGATGGCTAAGCCAAAGTATTAGAATATTTTTATAACTCAAATAAAGACTAATATACCATATATTGACATAATAAAATGTCTAACCCGTTTCATGCTTTAACGATTTTAAAAGTGCACATAAGTGCCTTACTACAATTCTGGCAGAATATAATGTTACTTCAACCGACCATAACTTGATCATAACAAACTAAATTTGAGTAAAATCAGACCCCAATATTAAGTTCATTGAATTAAATTTTCAACGACAGTTTATACGTCTTCAAACTCAATCGGACGACTCAACAATAGCCTTTACAAGATAAGTGCGCATTTCAGTACCTTCTGTCTTGTGCTGCTTGTTTGACCTATTTAAAGATCTTTTCATAAAATTATTTCTGAATGAAAGTTGTCCGGGAGACTTTGAACTAGTCAAGTATAAATTTTTATAATTTTATGAAACCGTTTGCTATTTTAAAAACCTATTCAAACACGTATCAAACATTCTGTCCAGAATCTAAAATTGGTACAATAATCGTTTATCAATCTACCTTTCGCTTATTGGTATTCCTAAGCGTCCTAACTTCTCGTAATGAATCCCAAACTCAAGTTATGTTTCTTTTTATCATTTAGGACATCACCTTTTACTCTTAAACATCCAAGCTTTCTTATGTACTCTACAACCATCACTATTATTGTGAGTTTTCCATGTGAGTATTTCCATACCCCTTTTTGCTTATTTTCACACTTTGGGGTGAAACATGTTAATTTATTATCATTGCACTTGTAAACTTATTTGAGACTTGTAATCTTTATGGCAATTCATCATGCAAAGTTGTGGTTAGTTGAACTTTTGTGGTTACCATGTTATGGCGTTATATGTACAATCATTAACTATTGCTAGCCCAGCGAAGTCATAGATCTATGGGCCAGACAAGCCTGCTTTGGTTGATCCAAGTACACTTAGCTGATCGTATAATCTTGTAAACGTTTGAGACTTGTAAAACTTTGTCGATGTTTGATTGTTGCATTGTTCATAACATCCCTAATCACTTTATTCACTAACTTATGACTTGAATTGCCATCTTTTATATAATCTATGTATTAAAAACTATGGAATGCTCACCAACATTTTTATGTTGACCTTTTATTTTTAACATGTTTCAGGAACACCTCAAGTATGTGTTCTACTCTTTGAAGTTTATCACATCTAGGATTGGACCTAGAGATAAAATGGATGATCATGTTGTTTGTAGCATTTGTACATGATGTATACTTTGTTGAAACTTTTGTTTGTAATGTTACAATTGAATCTTATGGTTAATATATTTGGATTTAATAAATAGCGTTATGTGGCTATGAACAATTGTAACCCTCACATCTCGACGTTTCCGCCGTCAAGGTTGGGGTGTGACAAATACTATTCTCAAATTAAAGAGAAAAATATTGCTCAATTTTATGGTGTAATTTTAAAAAAATAATATTGTATAAAAAAGTTATATGCGTTTCAAATTTTTATGAAAATTTGAAAAAAGTCAACAATTGTAAAGGTTATTTCCCAATCTACCACTTAAATCTCTTCCTTGCGTGATTACTTCAATCTCTAATCTAAACCGTTGATTTTCTAGATAAATGGTTGTTATCATTTCGTACACTTCGCGCAGATTAATCACTTTGTATCATAAATTTTTCATATACATATATATATATATATATATATATATATATATATAATATGTTATAGATAACATGCCATTAAAATTATTTTATATAACAAACATATTTAAGTTATAAACAAAAGTATTAAAAGGAAAGAATTTATTATTCATAGATATCCATAAACCTTTTTATATACATTTTAAAAAGTTTTAGTTTTAACAATTATTAGCTATAAATTAAATTATATTTCAACAAGATTAAGTCTCATTAAAGTATTATCTATAAAATCTTATTTAGTTTTAGAAAAAAATTATGATTAATATAGTATTAAATTAACATTTATTAAGAAAACTATTTTAAAGTCAAGATTTTTATCAAAATTTATAAATTCATTATGGTGACGACATGTGAACAATACTAAATGTGCTAGAAAATTATCATATGTCTAATAGTTATTTTGCTTTATTAATATAGATGACATGCTTTTAACGCTACCCTCTTAGGCCATATTATAATAATACGTATGTATATATCTCATTTAAAATACAAGTTTTGTTGGTAATTTTATGATGTCAGTTTGGTATAATATTATGATTAAATTGGAATAAACTACTTTGATTTCCGGTTACAAAGAAACCTCTAAAGTTCTAAGTGATAAAGCTCGTAGACCAATTGGGTTAGATGGAGTTATGGCTTATGACGGGGTTCGTGACAGCAGCCTAATGGGATCTAAGGGGCAGAGTCTATCGTGTTACACTGAAAATACTTCAAATCTGCATGGATGGTGAAAAGTTGAAAGACGTTGATGTTTAAAAAATATAGTAATATACTATTGATCATGAGTAGACTACTTCGATCATCAAATGTAATTGAGATCACTAACAGTAACTAAGATTATCAAGAGTAACTAAAGTATCAGTGCCACTTAAAGCATCATTATTAAGCAACTGAAGCATGAGTAACATTTGAGTATCAGTCACAAGTGTGCTAGGCAGCAACATATAGCCATCATGTTACTTAGTGTTAATGTTACTATCAAAATTTTCTAATGATTTAACTGGTTGACTGTTTACAATTATAACCACCTAACAGTTACACTATTTTATAGGTAGTTGTAACAATTTATTGTATGTGTTCCCCCATATATAAAAGAATCAAAAATTACACATACAAATTATGGTAGAAATATTAATTTCTTGATATTTAATTATCACTTTCATATATGTAATAAAATACTTTCATCTGATAGTGACATAATGATTTAAATATCTATCTAGGAACAAAGAAATCTATTGACGCGACACATGTTGCGCCTATAGGATATTAAGTATATATACTTCGCATGAAATCGCCACTACGTACAAGCAAATACATATATATTGTTGAGTTCAAATGTGAACAACTAAACATTTAGGAGCCATTTTATTAAGTGATAGATATATGGATGAGTGTTTAATGCAGTACGATTAAAAAGAAACATGAATTACTAATTTGTCTGCCACGAAATTCTTCAAGAGTCATGCTTCTTAACCCTAATTAAATGTAATAACCTAACTAATAAATCTATATTATCTTCATTCGTAGAGCATAATTATGCTGTTGGGTTAAGGAAGAATACTATGTACCTAACGGTGTTAAATAGGCTTATCTTCTAATTGCAGGCATTTAGAAGTCAATACTTGTGATTTTACTATTTATTCTTATATATTCTGTAGATATAATAAACAAATAACAAAATAAAATAAAAAATAAATATTTGTTATTGATTTAGTATATTCACGTGGTGTTTATTTAAATAAGGAGTTCTTTTCTAATTTATTATATATTACAATTACCCTGTAATTGAAGTTTAAAGGAAATGAATAGTGTGATTATGAATGTAAAGCTAACTCATTCAGTAGAGTTTTTGTCTCTTAAAGTAGATATCATGGGTTCAAATCCAGGCATCGTATAACTTGATGCAATATTAAAAAAGTAGGAGTAGTATATATTTGACGTTAAAAAAAATTGTGTGACACTTTCTCGTTAGTGCAAGCCAAATTATAGGCTCCCTACCCTAATTGTGTTCATGATTAGAATACGTGTGGAAGTCATCAATTATATTAAAAGGTGGTACTTGATTTGACTGTGAGTACTTAATCACTTGAATATTTAGTTATTTTTTACCAACAAATGTATATTGCTCCTACGTTTAAACTACACCAAATATACGTCACATTTGTGATTAAACCTTGAACCTTCCCATAAGTGATAAGTGATGCTCTTAGAATTTTCTTTTTGTGTGTATATTAAATCTTAACAATTCGACTTAGATTTTACTAAAAAGTAAAAAATATGAAAAGAGAATAAAATAAAATAAAATATTTATAGCAATAAACTTATAAAATTTTTAGAAAAAATGCAACAACCGTACTGTCAAATTTCTACTCGAACGCAGTACTAGGTAACTAACAACACCTCATATGTAGACAACACCACATCAACAAATTTATGTGTTTTTGCTTTTGATGCTTTAAACTGTCTTTTGTTTTGGACATCCTAAAAACATGTTTAATATAAACCAAACAACAAAACATCCAAGTATATATACGCCAACAAATTTTGGTGCATGTAACAACGCACACATAAAAAACGGTTCCATGGAGACGTAAAAACGCTACATTAAATAAAAAGCAACACTTTTGCAACGCGTGAGATGAAAAACTACCAGTTTATATTTTATTACGAAGGTTATGAATAGTAATTTGAGCATTTCTTTTGATGGCACAAGTCAGAACCTATGAGCCTTTTTTTGGTTTTTTTCATTATTTGTGTCTATTTTTTATGCATTTAATTGGATAACTAGCGGTGATGAACTCTTAACAAAAGTACACGTGTAAAATTCTTTTTAAGGGTACGGCTGGTAATTCCCGACCTGTTTATGACACGATTAAATCTGTTTAATAAAAAATATATTTTTTTATTTTTTTACTTTTTTGAAAATAATTAAAATCAGAAGGTTTAACTCTATTATTTCACATTCTTGTTTCATAAAATCATATAAAAAAATTATAGGAATAATATATAAGTAGTTAAACAAGTCTTTTGCATGTTTGATACATGAGTACTGCGCGTTATCTCTAACCTGTTAAACACGATAAGATCTGTTTTGCCAGCCGTCTGGACACCTATCAAGTATCATCCTTGTATTATGTGGCCACCATTTTTTCTATTTTTTATATATTCATCTCTAAATACATTTTTCAATATGTTTAGTTAAAATGTTAAAGAAGCAATTATATATAGTTTGTAAGTGTCGTTAGAAAAGAACATACAGTTTATAAGTCGTTATAAACAATTATTGGTCAAACATTCATAAGATCTTTAAACACAAGATATAACTACTCTAAGGGCGTGTTTGGGATTGCTTCTCAAAACAACTCATTGACTTATTCACTTTTCAATAAATTAATAAGTTAATAAGCGTGTTTGTAAGTCAAGCTTTTCAATTGAATAATCAACCTTTCATATGGTATCAAGAGCATTGCATTCAAACAAGTTTTTGATCCTGCCTGTATTTTTATTTTCCAGCCACCATCCGATCACCTTCATGGCGCCAACGCCTGTTGTTCAAATCAATGCCTCTCCCTAGTATCAACAAGATCAAGTTATTCTGGCAGCTGCTCACCCGCAATACAACCCATGATTGCCTCTACCGATACCTCTCGACAGGCTTGGGAACGGGTAGTAACGAGTTTTGCAAATTCATCTCGATCTAGGATGTTCCATGACCCAAAACAAGGCTACACCAACTGCTAATGTCACTACGTCCTCGGGCCTATCATCATTACATATCTTATGGAGCTTAGTAAGTTGTAAATACTACATAATGTCCTAGAGTTAAGCCCAATGTTATGGCATGGGCTTATAATATTTTGTCAAGTCCATTTGAGATGTTCATGTGTTCACAAAACCACTTCTATATATGCATCGTATATCATAGTATCATACTATCATTTCCCATTATAATATATTATTATAACTCTAATATAAATATATTTTTTCAAACGGCTAAAGGATCACTGATATAAATATATAAAGTCGAAATATATGAGTTATTTCAATTCAATTCCAAGTGTGTTACGCATGTAATTTCATATAAATTTGTCTTGTGCTTTTTTTTGTGTGTGTGTGTGTGTGTTTTTTTTCCTATTGGGCTTAGTTAGTGAGCTGGATGGCCCTGATTAATGGGCCCATGCTGTCATGTTGGGCTGAAAACCAAAGTCTGTTGTTTAGAAAAAGACCTCATGACCCACAATGAGTTGCTATTGGATCACTATATAAATGAACTTTTCTCAAAGCTCTCTAAGTTTTATGCCATTTTTCATATAAACAATTATGATACAGAAGAGTTCTTGAGAATCTGCTCTTCTTTCATAATCTACACAAGGAAGAAGATCTAGCAATACTTCAAAGTTCAGTCATCATCCACACTGCAATTTGCTTCTGTTTCTCATATCTATTTTGGGGTTAATCGAAATGGTTTTTTTGTTTTATCATTGTTTGTTTTATCATTTTTTGACATTTAAATATATAACTGCTAGTTTTATTGTATTACATAGATTACAAAATTATACAATTACACCTTATTGTGTTCCTCTTTGTTGTCTTCAATGTGTTCCACTTCTCGTTTTTAAAAAATCATGTATTTTTGCTAATTAAAAATATATATAGTTTTTAGAACTTTAACCAAGAACTCTAGTTATGAACTTATTAAAAAAACAAACGAAAATTAACATAGTATATATCTGTTCATATTCATCCATTTAATAAAACAAAACAATTCAAATCTCTTTTACCCGCAAACATACACACACTCTAATTCAAACGCACTCTACATTTAATCATATCATGGGTGGACATGACCGGACAGCAACAGGGTCACCCGCACTCCGCATATAAAATTATTTTGTTAGTATATGTACAATATAATCCCGAACAACCCCAAAAATTTCAAACCGACCATCATGAAATTTTAACGCCGATCTAGAGAACTTCTGACAATGACCAAGCAAGAATTTTTGACACTTACACTCAAGATTTTTTTACAAATAAAAACCCTATTATAATCTAATTAACATATATTTATTAAAAAAAACTATGAACGCATTAACAATATAACTAGTTAAGCTTATTACTCCATTTATTCCTGTAAAATCCAATTATCCAAATGTGTAATAACTATTTTCAAAAGCTAAACTCATTACTCCATTATCTCAACTAATAAACAATTAACCTAATAATTAAAAAGCAATACAATTACAATTATAAAATAGATGGTAATTGAATGGGTGATTAGTTCGATCACAGATCCGATTCTAAACAGCTCGATCGTTGTTGTCATCGCTCCTAAGCATCAACTGCTCAGTTTTTTACGAGAAACTTGTCGTTGTAGCTACATACCATTGATGGCCCCATTGTCTGTGGTTACACCCCCTCAATTTAGCTGTCTTTTTAAATGATTGATGTATTTATATTATTTGTTTGATATTTAATTTGGTTTTATTTTTTTATTATGTGACCCGACAAAATTATTTACAAAAATAGTAAGCATTTAACTATACACAACCGGACTCAAAAAATCCGACCCTCATTAACAAAATTTATAAATCCGCCACTAGTTTATATATATTATTTTGTTTATATGTAAATTATTTTCATAGCGTCTGTAACGTCATCTTTTTCTTAAATCAGTGGGACCATTGATAAAATCAGTGGGACCATTGATAAAATCAGTGGCGGAGCATGAACATTATCATAGTGGGGGAAAGGTGGGAAACTAAAATTTTTTTAGGGGGGTGAACTCGATATTTATATAAAAATTTACACTATCAGGTCAAAAATTTACACTACCGAACTAAAAATTAACACTACTGACGTACCTCCCCCCCCCCCCTCATTAACAAAATTTATAAATCCGCCACTAGTTTATATATATTATTTTGTTTATATGTAAATTATTTTCATAGTCTGTAACGTTATCTTTTTTTTAAACCAGTGGGACCATTGATAAAATCAGTGGCGGAGCTTGAACATTATCATAGTGGGGGCGGGGTCGAAATTAAAATTTTTTAAGGGGGGTGAACTCGATATTTATATACCCTCCCACCCCCCGCTCGCGGTCTCCACTATACTTTGCCCCTGGATAAAATGATAGTTTCGATGATAGATTTGTTATTGAAACATTAGATATGCCTATTTGCGAGTATAGTTTACAAAAGAATTTTCAAGTACATAGCAAAAGCAAAGTTGGTGTATGTTTGTGGTTGTTACAGTGTTAACCCTACCACAGGGGTGATATAACAGGATGTATGTACTGCAAAGTAGTTTTAGAGACCTAATTCCAAAAAGGTTTTAAAAAATATGTATCAGTTTTCACTTTATGTTATATATTGGCAATTTAGTTTGAATATGTTTTAATAAAAAGCTATATAGTTTAGGGTTTAACTAAGAAAACCTTAAATGGAAACAAAAATTAGATATGATCGTAAATATCTACTAAATTCATGTTATAAAGCTTATAATATATAACACAAGTCACTAATATAATATTTGTTAAATGTAGTGTTCAAAGTTTGTGTATGAGTTTAGTTAACGTTTGATAATTGTTGCATAGTTAAGGTACTAAATGTGTAATCTTTGTATTTTCTTATTAATAAGGAATTAGGAGGTTGTTAAAGTTAGTTAACTCAATTGTATCTTCATCTTCGTTAGAAATCTCTGTAACTCAACTTGAGAGTGACCATAATGAAGCATTAGTTTTGTTCATGATCTTGTTTCGATTCTGATCTTTCTTTATTAGTCGATTAGATTGAATTCCGTTGTTTTGCTTCAACAATATTAAACGCATCACTTAAGTATTTTGTTTATATTTACATTTATCATTGACTTTGTTGCATCATAATCTTATTATTAAATAATTTTTACATATTTTATTAAATATTTAAAGTTACTAATTACATATTCATCATGTCATAAAATGTTATTATATAATTTTCCCTTCCTAAAACATATATATTTCATATTTATACATATTATTAAAATTAACTTATCAAATTACTATTTTATCTTATTTTTATTAAGAGATTTTTAAATATTGATCTTTTATAAAAAAAATCTAGTACTCAAATTTTTTGAAACTTTGGCAATTGTTTTTGGTTTCTAGAGATGTAACTTTGATTACTGGTGATTGCCATTTTAAATTCGGTTATTAGAAGATGTAGTTTTATTGTTTTTATTTATACAAAAGGCTCAAACTTGAAAAGATATGTAATTGCTAGTATTAGAAAGGAAAATATGTAAAAAAGTAATAAATAAAAAATAAAAATGATCTTAGTAAAATTAGGGGTAATATGTTTTAGGAAGGGGAAAGAATGTAATTGATTTTTTGGTTTGATAAATTATGTAATTAAGGATCTTAGACAAAAAATATGAATCAGACACAAGTTCTTTTAATTCGGAAACCGATTAAGAATTTTTCAAAGCAATTACCTTAAACATAAATCAGACCCACGGTGATGACGCTAACCCGTTTCAATTATGATCATAGGATTCGGAGTGGCAAAGTCAAAATTGCAATTAGAAATTAAAAGAAAAAAGAAAAAAGAATAAGATGGACCGTAAAGTTGGATGAACAAAAGCAAGTTTAAGAATTTCTTAATTAGTCGAAAGATTACTAGATTTAGAATTAATCATGAAATATATGTAATTTAAAAAGTCAAATTTAAAAGTAAAACTATTAGACTTAGAATTAATTTCGTGAGTCTCCTCAATTGTTCATCCAAACACTATGATTCTAAATATATAATCGATCCCGAGCACTTCATTTTCTCTTGACAAATTGTTTACTTTAATTTTTTGTTTTCAAATACGATATTGTCAAATGTCAATAGTAATTTCTCACGTAAGATAACGTGGACGTTACATGAGTTTATAAATAAAATAAAATAAAATAAAAATCTTAGTACCACTTTATTGTGTGCACTTTATATAGCTTTATAAATTTCAAACAAATTTCACATTTAAGTAATGTTTGAACTTGCTTTTAACTAATTTCTAGTGTCGAATTTGTTATGATTTTATATACTTATTTTTATAGGGAAAGTCTTATATACAAAGTATACAATTTGTGCAAAGTATGCAAACTAATAACAACTATTAATCTAAGCAATGAACGATTCAGATTAAATATGAAATAATCATGCAAGTAATGGGTCTGAAGTGATAGATTTGAAAATATCATACCATTGTTAACTTTTTTTAAATTCTCATGCTTTTCTTAAATGCATATAACATTTACAACATTAATTTAAAAAAAAATTACACCCATAAAATCAAGCATTTTATTTCTTTTTAATTTGAATATAGTATTTTTATGCTATTTAAAAAATCAATATTAAAAAAACGTATATTTGTTGTGCATATAATTTGTGTGATTATTAACTGCGTATTTGTCGTATAACTTGTGTAATCATCGTATAACTTGCGTAATTATATATAACTTGAGTAATTTTTAATGTGTAATGATGAATATAACTTGCGTAATTATAATTATGATTTGATTAATCATGCATTTTATATGTGCAATTATAATGCAGACGAAATTACCCTCTTCCCTAAAAACACGTGTCACGTCCTAATAAATTCGTACGTAAATTATAATTTGTATAGTAACCGGTTATTACTTTTATAAGCATATATATTTTCTCAAGAAAGAGTATACAAACTAAATGTAAACGGTGTCTTTATTGGTGGTCCCGGATAAACCATGTGGCTTTCGTGTTTCTTTTTATAGAAGTATTTCACACGTTTGCTAAATGTGAAACTTCAACTTTATCCGATGCATCTTTGAAATATTATAAAACCCACGTGTTAATTGAATACAAGCGTCCTATGTAAGCTATGACCTTATTCGCATTTCTTCTAGATTTTATAATTTTTTAAAAATACGATTATATGAAATTTGTTTTCGCTACAGAAAAAGGGTATAATCTAAGTGAGCCCTCTTGTTTTTTCGACCCTGAGTGGAAATTTATAAGTATTTCAGCCGAAAATTTTATACGTATTAAGTTCGCATTTTTGTTTTGGGTCTCTTGACTTTCGAGCTCCCCACCCTCGACACATTTCCTAAAGCTCCGCCACTGTGCCTATCCTATATTTAATATGTTTAGGGTTTAAATAATGCAACCCGTAGGTATAATTGATTAACAAAAATATGCTAAAAACTGATATAAGAGTATTCAGAGCATTTACAATTCATCCCTCTTCTTTATCATTATAATTACATTAAGAACCTTTATTTTTTTCCTTTTTCAATTAAATAATATTTTTTTCATATTTTTATCGTTAACTCTTCTCTATCATCCACTCAAAAAATCACTTTCAAAATATTAAAAAATCTATGGAGTTGTACTGTGATTCCCTAAATATGAGTAATCATAGTATAAACTAGACGTGTACAAACCGGTTTTTCGGCCCAAACCGGTTCGGGTCCCAAACCGAAACCGGTTTGGTCAATGATGGTCAAAACCGGTTTGGCCCGAAACCGGTTCGGGTCCAAACCGGTTTCAAACCATAAAATCCCAAACCATACAAACCGGTTTGGGTCGGTTTGGAATCGGTTCGGGCCCAAACCGGTTCGGCCCAAACCGGTTTTTTTTTTTTAACTTTGGATTTTTGTTATATTGAAATAAAATTTTAAACTTTTAATTAAAACATAAACATTTATAACATTTATATAATTTAAACAATTTATAACATTTTATATAATTTATATAACATTTATATAATTTATATAACATTTATAACATTTATATAATTTATATAATTTATATAACATTTATAAACAATGTAAGCATTTTAACAATTTATATAACATTTATAAACAATTTAAACAATTTATAACATTTAAACATTTATAACAATTTATAACATTTAAAACATTTAAATAATTTAAACATTTAAAACTAAACATTTAACATAGTTGTTTCTTCGTTCGTATTACTTGTACGTTTATTCCTCGCCACCTGAACCGGAACTGTTACGAAGGTAGTCATCATATGCCGCTTCATCATCAGTCATTCCTGGTGTCAATCCGCTCTTTACCTCGTCCTCGTATAATTCTGCTTCGTATTCCAGTTCTCCTTCAAGTGAACATTTGTCTTGTACTCTTTCCGCGGCATCCAAATAATCTTTCAAGCAAATTGACATTTCAACTGCTTGTGGAGTGAGTCGAGTTCGTCTTATTGATATAACCCTGCCACTAACAGAAAAAGCAGATTCCGAAGCTAACGTAGAAGCTTGGACGGTTAGTAAATCTCGGGCCATAATGGATAGGATGGGAAATTGATCTTCCTTACCTTTCACCAAGCCAACAAGTCAAAATTTTTAAATTCATGTGGAGTCATGGTCGATAAAAAATTTGTAAGACCATACCTCCCGAGTTCACTAATCGGAGTGTCACCACGTTGACGTTTATTACATTCATCCCTTAAAGTATTATATAAATCAAACATTGGATCATTCGAATTTTCGGCATTTTCCGCATGCCTTAAAGCATCATAAATTTGTGATGTTTCCCCGTATTTTAATAAATAAACATCATACATTTGTTGTAATTGTTTGTTGAAATTAGCTTTTAAAGTTGTACCATACATTGGTTTACCAACTTCTAAATCCAAACTAAAAGTAATTTTATCAAATAAAGTTTCAACCCCCGACTTGTTTAAACAAGGGTTTAAAGCAGCGGCACATGTAATAACGGGAGGCATTTCTTCAAAATACTTTTTAAGTTTTTCTTTCATTGGGGGTATCATATCGGAATAAGGTCTACCCCAACACGACAATTCATTTAATTTTAAAGTCATTAAATAAATTTGGCAAAGTACCAACGGACTCGTTGGGTAATAAACTCCAGAAAGACATGTAGTTGCATTTTTAAAAACTTGAAGCATTTTTGTTACTTCTTCGATGATGGCCCAACCCGATGGATGGTAAGAATTTGCCTTTCCCCGACTTACCAAACTATTATGAAAGGCTATTAAACTTTCTTTTTGTTCTATAGCCTTTTCAAACATGTTACATGTGGAATTCCATCGTGTTGGTACGTCCCAATTCGGACCTAAACATTTAGTATTTGCGTCTTTACAAAACTTGCGATATTTAGTATATCTTTGTTATTACTAAAAATATCACGTAACATTCTTTTAAAACAATCTTTTTGGGCCTCAATCGTTTTTAAACCGTCTTGAACGGCTAAGTTTATGATGTGCGCAACACATCGACTATGAAAAAACACACCCTCACATATTGGTTTATATTTTAATTTCAAATGATCTATCGCAAGAGTGTTGTTTGACGCATTATCAAAAGATATAGAAAATATTTTGTTTTCTAATTTATACGTTTGAATAACTTTATCAATAACATAAAAAATGTTTTGGCCGGTGTGAGGATAATCAAACAATTCAAACGCAATCGTACGTTTCATCATTTGCCACGAATCGGGTTCAACCCAATGGGCGGTGACACAAATGTACGAGTCCGGTGAACCGTGAGGTGTCGACCAAACATCACTAGTTAAGTTAACACCGGTTTGTAAATTTTCAAAATAAGATATTAATTCATTTTTAGCCTTTTTCCACATTTTTAAACAATCTCTTCGAAGAGTAGCACGACTTACATTGGTGTAACGTGGTTGGAGAGTTCGTTGAATGAGTCGAGTCAAACGTTCGTTGTCGAAATGTTTGAATGGCAAGCTTTCTTGAATTACAAATTGCGCCATTTGCTCCCGAACCGCATCAACGTTATAAGCCCAAATATTTCCTTCGATTGTCATCGAAGCTTGACCTTGAGAAGGTTCACCTTTTAACGCTTTACAATATTTATTTGCAATATGGTTTTTCAACGTTGTGTTTGCATCTTTTTTGAAAAACTTATGACAAAACTTGCAACGAGCCTTGTTTGGACCGCTAGCCATTTGACATAAATCGTAATTGCACCATACTTCGGGGTTCCTATTCGTAGGAAGGATTGCTACCACCACGTTGCTTGAAGACGCTTCACAACCAACGGAAGATTGAGCACTTGTTGAAGCCATTTCAAGGATTTTTGTGAGAGCGTTTTGGAGAGCGTTTACAACGAGTAGAGAGTGTTTGTAGAGAGCGTTTGAGCGTTTTTGAGATTTTTGAGAGTAGAGAGTGTTATAAGTTGTTGTGATTCAACCCAAAACATCAAATACATATATATACTAACCTAGTGGGGGTATAATGGTAAAAAAAGCTCAAAAAAACGGTCAAAAATGGGTTATAACGGCTATATAGCCGTTGGGTAACGGTAACCGGTTTGAAAACCGGTTTGAGGTACCGGTTTGGAAACCGGTTTGGAACCGGGTTGAAACCGGTTTGAAAACCGGTTCGGGTTGAAACCGGTTTGGGTATGAGAAAGGGAAAACCGGTGAGGAATCGGCGGTTCGGGACCGGGTTGAAACCGGTTTGGGCCAAAAACCGGTTCCGGTTTTTTTGGCCGAACCGGTTCCCGAACCGGTTTTTTTGGCCACCTCTAGTATAAACCCCATAAAATTTCTCTCATTTACTCACAATCACTCAGAATCATTCCCTATAATATATTACGTCCACTCACATAAAAATAGGGTACGAGCTGTGAATGTTCTCACATTAGCTTCTCCATTTTCATCATCCTATTTACATAAACAATACGAAAAAAGCTTTGAAGCCGATCGAATTTTTCTCTCTCTTTTAATTAAATAATATTTTTTTATATATTTATCATTATCTTTTCTTTATCCTACACTTATCATTTTTTAAAGTATTAAAAAGCGGTGAATGCTCTAAAAGAATTTACACTTTCAGTCTTTCTATTTGCCAATTTTTATGCTCTATCCACCGAGTTGTTTCATTCGATCATTTGACCACTTTCATTAATTTGTAATGCTATTGAACACGTCACCTTAAAGTTGTTTGTGAGAGGAAACTACTAAATTTAAATTATATTATTGATCTTGACTTAAGTTTACAAATTAATTAAAACACGTTTTTAAGTTATAGATGTGGTATTCAAGATCATTGATCAAAAGCGTGCCACTTAAGTGAGCATCTATGTGAAATCTATAAAGCACGCCCATTGAATAAAAAGAAATGGAATTTTGGTCCATCTGTTATGGTGTCGTGAGGGTCACGTAGGCTAGTCATGGTCGTGTAACACCGTCCCCTAAGGCATGAATGAGAAAATGGGGCGTCTCTGTGACGATTTTCACAAGCGTAGGACATGAGAAATACTTTTGATTTTCTTTTCATCTACCCGTTAAAATATTATAACTCACCATCTCTTTGTTTTTTTTTTCGCTCACAAGAACACCGTAACACATATTTGATGAGTCATGTGATGTCAAGTCAACAATATTTTTTTATCACAGTCATTAAATTATAACACACACACACACACACACACACACACACACACACACACACACACACACACATATATATATATATATATATATATATATATATATATATATATATATATATATATATATATATATATATATACATATATACATACATATATATACATATGTATACATATGTATACATATATATGCATATATATACATATATATATACATACATATATATACATATATATATATACATACATACATATATATATATACATACATATATTCTTCTTAATGAGATACGCGTAAGAATCATTATTTTTGAAATATTATCAGAAGGATATTTTAAAACAATTGCAAAATGTTAGAGTTAGAAAATCGGGTAAATTACTATTTTCATATTTGTGTTTTGTACAAAAAAATCCTTTACATCCAAAAAAATAAAAATACTCATTTCAATCGCATAGTTTTTGTTAAGTAACATTTTACATTCACTCCGTTAGTCCAATCCATAAAATTTGTTAAAACTCACCCATGTGTTTTCACATGAGGGGCATGTTAGTCGATCAACTGGTTATAAAGTGATATATTAAAAGAAATTTATTTTTTTACTCCTAACTTAAATTGATTATATGACTTCATATGAGGGGTATATGAGTGGGTTCTAACGGATGTTATAGATGAGGTTAATATAGTTGATGTAAAACTTATATAATTAAAATAATATCAACAAAAATATTTAGTTTTAATCTTTTAAATAAGAATAATTACTTTATATAAACCATAGTGATAAAAGTGTTTATTTACTCTAGAAAAGTTCACACTCTTCAAAACTGAATTATTAAAATATTACAATTTAAAACTTTAATATATTTTAAATATGGTTTGCAAGATCTTATCCAACCATGATGTAAAAGTAACATGTGACATACGTGAAGATCTATAAAACATTTTCAACACGAGCATGCCACCTAACAACATTATTTTCAACACCTAAGATCATCTTAAATATTGTTAAACCAAATAAACACCTATAAACTTATTACATATTTTCTATTTCATATAATATATTTAAGGTTTGTTTTCATCATAACATTTTCAAGACCTTATTCATACAGGGTATGTTTGTTTATTTATATTTAACTATCACTATGCTACCATCATTGGATTGGGGAACATTTGGAACTATATGTTGAATTACACTATTAGGTTTTAAACACATATCCATATATTATCAACTAGAGGGTTGTCTGCAAGATACAACGGACAACACATGTAAATTTTTAATTAAAATAAACTCTAACAATATTATACTCATATTAAATGGTATATACTTATTTTTATGATGTATTTTTAATAAAATATTAACGTATGAAAAATTATAACCACTTAAAATCATAAGAAAAATTGGTTTAAAAGTCAATAATTGTAATTAAGGAGTTTGATTTCTTCAATGTTTAGTAAAATGACTATCCACTCACCTTGGACACCATTAGCAACACTGACAAGACTTCACGCTAGGGATGACAAAAAATAAAACCCTAACATGTGGGAATACCCAAGAGGCAAAACATTTATGATAAGTATTTAGGTATGAGATCGAGTCTGAAATTAATATTAACAATTTTCATAAGTATGGATCGAGTATATGCCATGGTGATATTCAGCCTGATCATGTACTGGAACAATATACTACATTTATTTATTTTAATTTTAATTTTGATTTTATTTTGACTTTGTCTAGTAATGCTTCATTAAATATGTGAAAACATAACTTTTATTCATTTATACAATAATATTATCTATACTGTGTATGCTATGAAGTATAAGGTTACTTTTTAGGAATTCGTTGCATAGTAAAATTTAAGTATTATAAATATTTCAAATATTTTTATGATGATGTTGATATTCATGTAATTTATAATATTTAACTACATTGTAGTTGTTACAAACTTAAACACCACTTGCTGCAACAATAAAAATAAAATTCACATGAAGAAAACCAAATTTTAAAATAAAAACAAATACACAATTTGCTAATTGCACTCTCTCCCACTTGCATGTTTTAGTCAAGTCCCTATGTAATAAAAATATGTTATTAAAGAAATTGTCCATCACAACCCTACACAACATAAAAATATCTAATAAATTACATATATAGTATGTTATGGTAGTTGCCGGCTATGCTCTATTATGGCGTCGGCTTACTCGGTTTCATGGGTTTGACTTTGACTCCGTCTTTAGTCAAAGTCCTCTCACGAACCCTCTTTCTAAGAAATGCTTGTGACTTGTGATCATACACTATTAGTCGATAGATAGATAGATACTCTTTGTAATCACTTCTATTGTGATGTTTGATTTCATTTTAGGATCTTAACTTGCATTAATGATATAGATTAGAGATTATCAAGTCCATGTTACGTTATCAAAATATATAAGGCGTTATTTGATTTATAAATTGTTTTGAAATTGGAATTGAATGAAAACTTTTTATTTAAAATCTTGTTGGTTGGTCCCCAGATGAAAGTGGAATTTAAATTTATTTTTCATGTTCATTCAAATTTATTTTTTTTCCACTTACCCGTGAAATGCTAAACAATCTAATAAAATGTTCAAATTAACATTTCAAATCCACTTAAAATATTTATCAGCCAAACACCTTATCAATTTTAACAAGATTTGATTCTAATTCTAGTTCTATTTAATTCTCAATTCCTTTATAACATATTTTGAAAACCAAACGTCCTTACTAATCTATAGATTCTAGTTGTTAATCACACCTAGATTCTAGTCGTTAATCACACCCGTTAAATTTCTTTTGTAATGTCTTCCAATATTTCTAGAACTTGAAACATCAAACTCAAGCGACAATTAATCAACTTAAACAATTTTAAGAAGTTTCATTTAAATGACTAAATTAGTAATCAGGTTTCAATCTAAACAATCAAGTTTTAAATTTTTACTATCAAGTAATCAATCTAAACTTTCAACTAAAACAATCAACATTCAATTTAAATAATTAATCAACATTCAAGGAATTTTGGACAAGAAAAATACTTTAAATAAATGGTTGATCAGAGATCTTTGAGAAGAAATTAAGTAAATGTTAAGACCTTTAGTGAGCTAGAAAGGGTGTAGCTTGAAGGTGGAAATAGTGGCAAGGCTTTTCTCTTTAGTGCCAGTTTTGAAAGGGGTGTTGAGGGTTCTCTTTAGCCGTAAAAGCTGAAATTAGGGTGAGGGATGAAAGGTTTGATGTGTCGTGAAATTAAGGTGATAGAGTAATGAATTTGAGCATGTGTGCAGATTATAATTTTAGCTTATATAAATGATTTTTTAACGATAATGATCATTCAAGATGTTTACCTGAAAAATGTTTGAATCTAAGTTTGTTGAAATATCTTTTAGATGCCTTCCCACTAGAAAATCTCATGATAATGACTTTAAGTTGTTGGTACTTCTTGGTGAGTAATGGGTTTTGATGGGTAATTGTTTTAACCAAGTAATGAGTTTTAATTTTCAATTTAAACGGGTTTTTCGGTTTGTTTATTTGTCTATTGAGTTAAAAGTTTATAATATTAAAAAAATGTTAAAAGTTTGAATTTCTTTTTATTGCTAGTAAAGAAACATGGATGTCATGTCAAAAACACCTAGGGTCTCGTTGTGTTTGAGTTCTGATTTCAACATGTTTGATTTTAATATCGAAAATAGTGATGTTAGACCAAACTCTGATAGTTGAAATCAAAATTGCTTCCTAATGCAGAACGATTGGCTCAACAATGGAATGCTTCTCCATCCACAAACGTCGTGGCTGCTATAAATAGTTGACCACCACATCATGATTAAGATTAAGAAAATAAGGATTTCTTAATCATTTGTTATTTTTGTGAGAAACTAGGGCACAAAGCCTCACATTGTTTGCGTTAAGTTCCAATCATAATCAGGCAAATGATAGTGGAAGATGGTGAACATGTGGTAGCCAAATGTCGACAACCGATGCTGATGGTAATGATAATTCTTGTCTTTCTATAGGAGTTTAATGGACAACAAAGCTTCTTGGCTACTATGTGATCACTTTATTTCTTAATTCTAAGGTTTGTCATAATAGCACTTACAGATTTGTCTATCTTTTAAGGTTACTAGAGCGACCCATGTAAGGAGTCTAACACTCTTTTTTTCATTAGGTATGGGTTAAGGTAGTGACCTTCGTGTTGGTAAAAATCTACATTAATGTGGTTATTATGCTTTTCTTGTGGTCTTTTATATGGGAGCTTTGTGAGAGCCATACAATATTTGTCTTAACATGAACCTGAGTGATTATGCACTAAAAAAAGCTTCTTAGTTTTTGTACAAAGGCCCAGGACTATGCTCTTATTTACACTAGTGTAGAGATTCACTGGATTATATTTGTTTTACATGAACTACATATTCCTCTTTCTTGTCTCATCCACTTACAATATGATGTGACAAGTTTGGTGCCACCTGCTTAGCTCTCAATCTCGTGTTTATCAGTGTATAGTATGAAACACCTTGAGATTAATATGCTTTTCATAAGAGATACGGTTCTTGTTTTCTATCTTAGTGTTTATACATATCCACGACTGCTCAAATTCCTTTAACATGACCAAAGAGTTATCATCAACATGATTTGACACTCTTACGTCCAAGTTTCAAGTGTAACACCCCGCCCCTCACACCACCAATATTGTCCGCTTTGCCCACGAGGAGCTTACGGATTTGCTTTTGGTTGCCCGGGTGAAAACTTCCCAGAGAGGTCACCCATCCCAGGATTGCTCCCACCTGAGCACACTTAACTGTGGAGTTCTTCTCTCATCCACAACCAATACGCCCAAAACGCGTTGTTGATGTTAGAGGCAATTTATTCCTTATGAACCAGGAATCTCTCCTGATGAGACCGAGAAGTCACCATCCTCGGTGAGGTATGTCCCACATCACGAACGACATAGGAGTGGCTCTGATACCATTCGGTAACACCCGGCCCCTCACACCACAATATTGTCCGCTTTGCCCACGAGGAGCTCACAGATTTGCTTTTGATTGCCCGGCTGAAAACTTCCTAGAGATGTCACCCATCCCTGAATTGCTCCCACTTGAGCACGCTTAACTACGGAGTTCTCCTCTCATCCATAACCAATACGCCCAAAACGCGTTGTTGATGTTAGAGGCATGACATTCCTTATGAATTAGGAATTTCTCTTGTCCATGGCCGATGTGAGATTTATGTAGGGTGACATCAAGTGACACACATTTAAGTTTGAGGGAGCATACTAGACCATATAGTGTTTGGTTAGACATCGTATTGTTGGCATAGTTAGTCGAAGTTATGGTTAGATCACACCTAAAATACTATAAACAAAAATAAACCATAAACGTGTAAAGAAATTTACATAAAATCAATACGATAGGAAAAACATGATATGAAGTCTTCGATACATTGCTAATTTTTCAATCACAACTTCTTTTAAATCAAATCTTGCCAAGTTCTTAGCAAATCAAATGATCATGTCGACTGAAAGTCCAGTCACACTTGTTCACACTTGTTCTTTTTTAGCATAGACTTTTCCGAACCCTCTAGAATCTTCTTTGAAAATGTCCTTTGCCATAAAAGATTCAAAGTTCCTTTTGTATTTCTCTAAATTTTTTTCAGTTTTATTATTATTATTTTAACCGCTGTTGTATACTATTAACTACTTATATACTTTATAGGATTTTAATCAATGATAGTATTAGACAAGCATTGCATTTTCTAAGAGGTAATATAAAATGAAACTCTTTCTACACTTATACTTATTTCAAAACAATTTATTACTTTTAATTAAATTCATATAGTGTAAACATAGTTGATTAATCGACAAAAGAATGTAAAACTAAATATTATATTATATAATGGTTTTTTGAATGTCAAAGCCACATCCTTCAGAATTTACTTTGAAAATCAACCTAAAACTTTTTAAAGTTATTTTATAGGACTCAAACCCGTACCAACTTGATAGAGATAAACGTCACGTGTCACTACACCAAAACTTATTAAAGTTATTTTATAGGACTCGAACCCGTATCAATTTGATAGATATAAACACCACGTGTCACTACGTCAAAAGATGATTCCTTATATTTTATACATGCATGTATTAACCCATCTTTTAATTAAGGTGAGGACAACAAGAAGCTTCAATTCAATACCGATTCTAGTCCATTCTTTTTGAGTTGACTAAACTCCACTTATTCCACCACTTGGCACTCAAGAAACCATCAACCTTAACTTCGTATCATTACGCGTTTTATTTCTATGATTAATTATAAAAAATGTATACTATCGTTTAATAAATGTAATAGTATTTTTAGTTATGAAATATTGTGTGCTTTTATCTTTTTTTCTGTCATTATCTTGTGAAATTTATTTCTTTGTACAATCATGGCCACATTTGGAAAAAGCATGACTTGGTACAACAATCCCATAATTTTTTTTTATTACATTCACACCGTTATATTTAAATATTTGTGAGCGAATAAAACTGAAAAAAGAGGTTGTTAAAAGTATTGTAGGAGAAATTTGTGACAACTTGCCCTACTTATATATAAAGTACTGTACGGGTAAGTGGATTGATTCATGAATATATACTTGTTATGAGATATATTCCTATTAGAAATTTGCATTAGAGCTAGTACACAACAAAATTTTATAAAAAAACTTAAAAAACCGTAAATATTTACAAAAAAATAAATATCAAAGGCAGAGTTTTGAAATAATAGATTAAAAATTTTCTTAGATTGCATAACGTTCGTTAGTAGATTTCTTTCTAAATAATATTGTTAATACATATATATGACGTAAATAACAAATCACCATTCTATTTGCATAAAGATCTTGTTCCTAAAGGATCTGATAATAAAATAGTATACTACATTACTACGCAACCACAACTTACGAATTCAAATATTACACATTACATATGTGATGATCTTAATAGTATCATAAGTAGAGATTTTAATAGTAGTTAATATGGAGATTAGTCAAAATATTTACATAAAGATCTTGATTTACATCAACTAAATAAACGAGTTGTACCAGACTCGCTAAATAACACACGCACCTCTAAACATCACAACAAGAAACCAACTCAAGGTTCTAGACCAAACCAAGAGATAAGGGTTCAAACTACTATGTATACCTCGCAATCATACAATACTCAAACTTTGACCTAACATACATACCTCGATCATCATTGCCAATGAACCGACCGCCCAAAATGTTTATCAGGAGAGAATCAAACTAAAATCTCTATGCTCTATTTTAATAACCTACCATGAGACCATATTCATGAAATGGTTATTAAGTTAGGTTCTAATATTAAAATCGACGTCCGCCTTCTATACGAGCCATACAGGGTCGAATACATTAAAAACAAAGAAATTTCAATGGAGGCTGTCAGAGGGCTATAGGCCTCATATACGACACATATAGGCCTATACGACGCGTATAACATAGTTCGACACTGATTACGAGAAAAAATTAAGGAGTATGTCAGAAGTGTTATACGGCTAATATAGTACTATACGACAATTTTATACAACACATATAGTACCATACGACCCGTATAAAAATATGATAGTGTTGATTTATATTAAGTCGTCCCAATAACCAATTTTTTTAGAACCGGATCGGACTGCGAACCAGTCGTCTTATCGGTCGAACTGGTCGAACTGGTTGGACCTATCGGACCGGATTTAAGAACCGGATGATGTCATAATTATATACATGTATATTAGATATATAGTTATATATATATAATTCAATATAGATATTTTATATGTGTAGTTTATAGTTATATATAAAAACTAAACAATAATCTTATATCCAACACTCTAAATCATAGTTCGAACCGTCCGTTAAACTCATTAAAATCCAAAAAACTAAATTTTTTGTTTTATAAAAGTCCGGTCCGACCCGGTTCCTAGTTCCCGGTCCGACCACTAAACCGGTTCGAACCGGCAGTTTTCTTGAAAACAAAACAATTTAGGGTGGATCGGACCAGTACGACCTTCGAATCCCGATCTGACTGGTTCGACCGGCCGGTCCAATCCGAGTTTGAAAACACTGCCAATTAGGCCCGTCGATCTTATGCGTACCCGATTAACCCACCCGACCCGATCTCATCCGTACCCGAAGAAACACGACCCGATACCCGAACAACCGAAAACCGACTAAAGCGATTCTTATTCGGGTCGGGTTTCGGATAGACTTTCAAACCTTAAAAACCCGAATAACCCGAACCGATTAACCCGAAATTCGAATACCCGATCAACCCATATTATAATTAAGTAAATTGTATATATAATTGTTTAGATTGTCCAAACTGATTAAATTGTTTGTAAACAAAAATATATTTAAGCATATTTTATAATTTACAGAAGTAACTAATTTAAGTCTATTAATTTTATAAAATTTCAAATGAAAACTCACTAAAATCTACTAAATTAAGTCTATCGTTTAACACCGGAAACCCGACCCGAACAACTCGTTACCCGAACAACCCGAAACCGATTAAATCGATTGTTATCCGGGTAGACTTTCATTGTTAAAAAACACAATTAACCCGAACCAATTAACCCAAAACCCGATTAACTAACCCGATCAACACCCTACGACTAATAACCGAAACAGTAAAAGATTTACGTTAAGTAAATGAAAATAGTTGACCCCACTTTATTTACGCATAAAACGCACACACAACGTGTGCGTACACACCATCACAATAATAATAATAATAATATTATTATTATTATTATTATCATCACCAGCCTACTTTCCTCCAACTTGTTACGCAACTTCCTTCACCTCTCCACCACCCGCCACCGCCACCCCCCCTTATATACCACCACCATCACCACTTTCACACACACTCAACACCCACACATCAAAACCCCTCATCTCTCTCTCTCTCTACAACACCCACTTTCTCTCTCTAAACCACCACTATCAATGGCCGTTGAAGCCTTAAACTCTCCGACCACCGCCACCACCCCTCTTTTCCGCCAAGACTCCGGCAACCACCTCAAGTATATAGACTCATGGACCAAAGGCAAACGCTCCAAACGCCCACGCGCCGATCACTCGCCGTCGGATGACGAGTATCTCGCCTTTTGCCTTATGCTTCTCTCCCAAGGCCGCCGTGAAACCCCTCCGCCGCTCGCCGCTCTACCACCGTCTCCACCGCAGCAACACCACCAGCAGCTGCAGCAGGTGGCGGTTTATAAGTGTAGTGTGTGTGATAAAACCTTTGGGTCTTATCAAGCTCTTGGTGGTCATAAGGCTAGTCACCGGAAAAACACTCCGGTTGACGGCGGAGAAAGTGAACAGTCGCCGGAGAAGCCGACTACCTCCTCCACCAGCGGCACACACGGCGGCGGAAGTGGAAGGACTCACGAGTGTTCCGTCTGCCACCGGTGCTTCCCCACCGGACAAGCGTTGGGTGGCCACAAGCGGCGGCACTACGACGGCGTTATCGGCGGCGGCCGTGCCAGCAGCGGCGTTACGACGTCGGAAGGCGTCGGATCCACCAACAGTCAACGTGGGTTTGACCTGAATCTTCCGGCGATGCCGGAGTTTCTCGCCGGAGTCGCTGATGATGAGGTTGAAAGCCCACATCCGGCGAAAAAAGCTCGGGTTTTTCCGGTGGGGTTGCCGGAGATCACCACACATAATTGAGTTTTCCGATTATGGATTCTTGGTGTTTGATTTTACTTTTTAGGAGATTTGTGTTAGAAATTCGTCGAGTAGAATTCTTTGAGATGATTTGAATCTTTGTAAATAATTGTTGGATTAAATTCGATTGATTTTTTGTAAAATTCAGATGATTAATGATGATAATGATTGTTCTGTGATTCACTGGTGTTTCTTGTATTTTACGCAATTTGAAGAATCGCGTGGCGTATAATGAATTGATCTTCGTGTTCTTCAACAGAAATTTAGGTCAAAAGGTTACAGAGTAACTTGTGTTGTAATCTTGCCTAATTAGACCCTCAATAATTGGGTATTGCTAATTTCTACCCTAACTAACTTATGTCATATGTGTCCGCTGCCACCTAAGCGCCACATAAGACATGTCGGCCTCACGGATAAGTAAAAGCAAGTTATTCACGATGGTCTAGTGCATATATATGTGTTAAGCGATTCGCGGGTGCATCTTCTAACAAACGGATGTTGGTGTTATGTAGAGTCGAAGATATTAAGACTTTTGTCTTTCTTTGGACAAAGTATAGGTCTAAGAATTTAGGTTGGTGTAATTGGGTTCATTTTGATTTCTGAAACATTATGTAATGGTGTTTTGGGATCATTGTTTTGGTCACTTGCTAATCCATGTTTAACTTTCGTTTTGTTTTGTTTTGTTTTATTATTTGTTTTAGTAAATATTATGTTGTTAAAAAAGAGATTGATTCGTCGGGTTATATATGTGACATACAATATTACTGATAGACATGGTAAATGTTAGGCATGATGTTTGGTGATTTATGGGATTGGGTGAGGAACTAATGGTTCATATTGATGTTTTAGGAGGATTTCTTGTGGACATTGATGTGGGGACGTGGTAATTGGTGATATTGCCTAATTTATAGGTATGATATTCTCAAATTTAATCACACTTCTAGGTAAACATGTTAATATTGTATTTAATTTGTTATTATTCGAGTATCGATCATAGTAGTTTCTTCTTCACATAGAAAAACTAAAGCAATAAAGATACACCTATGCTTAAAAAACAACACGTCCTCGTGACACGTGTTCACAACCTTGACCGAATTGTGAAGATTAATTGAGATAGTTTAATTAAGTGGTAAGTTTCCGTCTTGTTTTCATACTAAAAGTTAAAAATTTAAATCCAGCTACTGATAAGTAGTGGCGTAGATTAAGAGCCGTTTAAAAGAAAAAAACAAACATAATAAAGTTTACAGGCAAAATTTGGATCTTCACCATCATGAAAACATTGAATCACGAATAGAGTTTCTTTGATGGCTCACATTCACAGATATGAAGTCTGCATGTGAAAAGTCAAGAACTTAAATATGTATAGATGAAAACTAAATTATAATTTAATATTTTCAGGTCATTTTTATTGCCACTAAGGCCACACAGAGTGGACATGGGAAATGACGTGGAGTGCCCAGGGAAAACCAGGGCCGGCCGGGAACACTGCGTCCCCGGTTTAATTACTCACCAGTTTGCACAACCCTGATAATGGTATGGTTACATTTGATTGCTTACTAGTTATATGAAATACTATTTGTGTTTTTCATCATTCATCCATGTCTCTTTGTTTATTATAATCCTCAATTCTAGCAATGTTAAGTAGACATGCTGGAACTAACATTCATATGTGTGAATAATACATGTTAATTGAATATGATGTGATATTCAGTTACATTTAATTAGAAGTTAAAGGATAATAAGTTTAATATTTTTTTTAAAAAATGTTTATAGTTACATAAACAGCAATGAAACATAATGAAAACCTAATATATTATAGAGCAGTGGATGTGTCTACCCCAACTAAACACCTCACATGGGGTTAACTTGACTACTTGAGGGTTGGAGTGTTTCTTTTGCTGCCATGAGTGTTGCGAGGTAGCCCATAATTTAAATATAAAGTTAAATTATTTCTTTTATATTTGTTTGTAAACGTAAATATAATTAACTAATCAATGAAATTTTTCATTGTAAAAATATATAAGAACATTAATTATAAGTAAGGGTTCAAATAAAAAGGTTTTGAATTTAAATATTATAATAAGTAATCTCAATAATCAATCTTTTTAATCAATTTTTAAAATAAAATTATGAGTAAAAAGTTTGTTATACAAGTACTTTAGTGATTACTTTTATTTTAAAATTCTTCGATTTTTTTACAGAATTATAACATTTATGTACAATATTAATTTTTTAATAAAAATTACATCAAAAAACAAGTGTTTTCTTACTTAAAAACTAATACAATGTTCGTTATATAAAGATATAGAATTTTTTTACGTTTTTCACCTTATTTGATTTTTGCTCGTCATTATGCAACTTATTATGTCTTTTTATTTGCTATTGTGTTTTTTAATACAATTGTGTTATTCTAAAACGATGAATTAAAATATATTAATGAAATAACATTGTTATGTATTTATGGTATATTAAACACAATGATAAAATAAAAAGAATTTATATAATATATAAAACAATGTCAAAATTAACACGAAATGATTTAAAACAAAAAAAACGCAACAACAAATACATAAATTAAATGATGAAAAATATTTGACGCAAGGACCTGAAATATTAGACACAATGACTTAATGTATTAAACATATTTTATTTTAAAAGAAGGTTTTCTTGAGACATGTGTCATCATTCTACCAAATCAAATGACACGTGTCATCATTCTAGAATATCAAAAAAATAATTTTCCCGTCTCTATGTCATAATAAATACAAAAATTATAAACAATCAATTTAACGTTTATTTTCTTTCTTTTACTAAAATATGTTAAAAGAAACGTATCTATAGTTGTATTTATTATCTCTCTCATATTAAATGGTAATTATTTTAAATAAGTAAACTAAACTATTAAATATTTAAAATATAGATATTCTTATTTTAATAATTTATTAATACATACTAACTTATATAATTTTAGACATATTTTATCTTTAAATATAGAGTAATAATGTCTAATTTTATTAATTTTTTATAACTATTAAACTCATTTTACTTTTATTTCACAAATAGCTAATAACATCTAAAAAATAAAATATCCATACAACTAATGATTTTGATATGTTTTATTTATTCCACCTATATAATACGTGAGCACTAACCTAGTAGAAGAATATATGTCAAGCTTAGAGCTGTTTTAGTCTTTTTAAATTTAATATCATTTTATTATAACCCTAAACTTATTATAAAATCCTACCCTTATTATAAAATAGTTAAGATGTTGCTACGTAATATTTTAATTGATTAATGAACATTATATATACATATTTTAAACAAATTAACAAAGTCTAATGAATAGTAGACTTTTGTTTTTATAGAATTTTCAATTTGATTTAATATAATATTTTAGTATTATAATTTTTTGATATTTTTTATAACTTTTATAAATATTATATTCTAAAATTCCTGATTTGTTTTTATTTTATTTAGGTTTTGATATAAATTTTGTTTAAAATTAAAAACGGTCAAATACTTGCATTACTAGGAAACTTTCTCTCTGTCCTCTTGTAAAACTTCTTGGCTTTATGAGTGAAAAGAACCATCTGCTGGACTATTTTCATGTACTCCGGATCATCTGGATAAATACAGTCCAGGTCTTCAAAGGTGAAGAGAAAGTTGCTTGTGATTTCATCAGCAGACACAAATGCTTGTGAAGAGCTTGTCTCTTGGAATGGGCTTCCTTGGGTGTAACTTTACCTTGGTGTCTCTAGGAAGGTGATAAAAGGACCTTTTTGTGAGTTATCAGGGTAGCAGATGAGATGATGTTGTGGTTCTCTGCAATATCTTTCAACCACATGAAGGGCTGAACTCTACTGATTGTTGGAATTACCAGATGGATTTTGCATGTTCATCTCAAGCTGGTAGCCACTAAGGATACCATACAACTCAGTAAGAGTGAGAGTCTTAAGGTTCTCAATTCTCTTGATAACTACCCAATAATGTGTCTATTGTCTAGGAAAAGAGGACACGAGCTTTCTCACAATATCCATGTTCTCAAGAGTTACTCCAACATCCATTAGAGTATCCATAATCTAAACATACCTGAAGTATCGTTGAGTCATGATTTCACCAGTCTTGTAGGTGAAGTTCTCAAACTATTGCTTCAAGAGGTCTTTCTTGTTTTTTTTTTGCTTTAGTGGACCTATCATACATGAGCTTCAGTACATCCCATAGTTGCTTAGCATTTTTGCACTTCTTGAAGCCTCTGCATATGGAGTTTAGAAGAGAAGTTTGTAGGGCAGTCATGGCTTTTTGATCTATATCTATCTTCTTCCTATCTTCTTCATAATAGTCAGCTACCTCCTTTGGTATCATACCACCTCCAGCAGCAACTGAAGAGGTACTTGGTATGTGAGGTCCAGAGACAACAAACTCCCGCATCCTAGAGTTTTGAGACTTGATGAAGCATTCCATTCTTTGGCACCAAGTATCAAAATCTTCATGAGTGATCAGTGGGGACTTTGTCATGGTATCGGTTTCCATATCAGCCTTTGTGAGAGCCGCCATTTAAGATGTTAAGTGTTTTGTGAAACTGAGGGATTTAAGATGGTGAGATCTTACAATCAAAGCCTGGAATGCTCTGATACCAATTACAGGACCGGTCAACGGAGGTCAATACAATCAGTTTCACAATAAGAACACAAGCAAACAAGGAGACAGAATTAAAAACAATAAATGAATATGGTTTTCAAAAATGAAGTATATTACTCTCAAGTTCTTTTACAACTGTTGTAAAGCATAAAAAGAAATACAAGGACCTGAGATACTTTATACTACATCCTACAGCCGGCCATACTTTGAAGGCCAGTTGGAAACACTAATCTAGACAACAAGATCAATGTAAAGTCAGAAAGCAGATTGTCTTTTTACTAGTGACTATGACATGTCATAGCTCACATCCTAATATATTACAAAAAAGAATAAAGGTACATAAAGTAGAAAGTTACAGACAGTAGACATCAATGTATAGTTGCAAAAGCATGGACCTTTTCATCAACTTATGCAAGTTGGTGAGTCTTCAGAGTTACAGCGGAGAGTGGGTCAACTTTATGCAAAAGTACATCCGAGGATAGCATATACTCCTTTATCTTCAAAAGAAATCAGTTTTCACTTCATTGGCTTCGAAAGACTTTGTTTTTGAAGCTTCGGAAGACTTCATCTTTGGCTTTGGAAGATTTGGTCTTTGGCTTCAAAAGATTTTACATTTAGAATATTTTCTGTTCAAAGTGTAAAACTTTCGAAGCAACTTCTACCTTGTACATAGTGCATGCATGCAGGAAGCACTTTAGTTGCTTTAGTTGCATCAGCCTTTCTATTAACCTTACACTATTTTTAGGTGGTGATCTTGTCTCATGGAAGACAAAAAAATAATCTTTGGTCTCATGCTCTTTCGCTGAAGCAGAATATCAGGCGATGGCTACTATAGTTAGTGAAGTTATATGGATGTGATGGTTTCTAAAGGAGTTGAATGTCTTGCAAAACGGGTCAACTACTCTTTTCTGTGATAATCAAGCTGCTTGTTACATTGCCAACAACCTTGTTTTTCATTAAGGCATAATATGATGATACAAAAAAATCAAACAAGCTTCATAACCCATGTTCTTTATTGACTTATCTCAAGTACTATCTCTTCAACATAAGTATGTGTTCAATTATTACTAAACATAAATATCCGAGTAGAGATTGAAGCACTGAATCACAAAAACTAGATGCATACGCACATACACATCTCAGGTTGTTTGAAGTACAAAATCATCTAGATGAGAATGATAATGTTCTTTGAACAATCGTTCTTCTGTTGTTCGAGCTCAAGTCTTTCGTCTTCTTTTGAATGGTGTAGAAGATGAAAGAAATGAAACGATTTTAGGTGATGAGGGCTGGAAAGGATCAAGGATGATTGAAGAAAAGTGTGGGAGGGGCAAGTTTGTCTTTATAAGTTTTGAATATTTTACTTTATTTACAAACTTACTTCCTATTAAATTTCCAAGAAATGCTTATCATTTTCATTTACAATTATAATTCTAATTCATAAACTGAAGTCCCCCTTAGGGTGTTGCTATATGATATTTTTATATTTTTAGTTACTTTTAAAAATATTTGTTGTTCTCTTGTAACTTTTAAAAATTAATATCGTAAAGTTTTGAATATATCTTGGTGATTTTCTTATTTTTATCTACATTTCGGTATAAATTTACTTTAAAAATAGTTGAGTAAAGTATAATATATTGTTAAATTTTTCCACAACGTGATTCTTTTTAAAATTCAAAATATACTTGCGCGTTCTTATTTTTATCTACATTTTAAAATAAATTATCTATCTATATAATAATAAACTTAGTTATAGTAGTTTACAAGAGTTTAAACATTATGTGCAACTCTGTGGGGTGTGTCCAAGATACTACCCTTCGCTACATTTTTATACAAGTCTATATAACCCCCTCCCCTCTCAGCCTCCACAACCATTTCGCTTTGTAATCTAAAAAATAAGTTCATCCCTTCTGTTTTGCCGAAAAAATGAACACATTGTCTTTTCAACTATAGAATCCAACGAGTTCCACCAAATCCAGCGAGAACTGTTCCAGAGAATCCCCGCCATAACCCTATTTCTAAACAATCAACTTTCTTATTCGACTTGGGCAAAATATCATTGATTTATGATTTTTGTAACTTTTGACGTTTTTTGGTTTATGATTTATCATTCTAAGAGGTTAGAGACAATGGGTAAAGAGATAAAAAGTGTGTGTGTGTGTGTGTGTGTGAAGATAGGTTGGGTGAGGCACATCTAACCGGATCTGAGTAGCTGACGATGAGTTGGTGGCGGTGTGTGTGATAGTAGGGTGTGGTGGTGTGCTACTGGAGACAAATGTCGACAAGTTAAAGAGAGAGAAGAAGCAGATGAAGAGAGAGAGTGAGATGAAGAAAGATGTTACATTTTTTCCATTATGTGCATAAATGGTTCCTGATGCATACTTAAATATACTAGTATGAAAATCCGAGCTTCGTGTCATGAGACTCAATGATTTCAACAAAATTATAATAAAAAATCATGGATAGAATAAAACATTTTTTAATGAAAAACCCACACACTGCTTAGTCTTTTTATTTTATTAAAAACAATTCTCAACAAAAACTTTATATAAGAAAAAACAAAACGTAACAAAGCTTTATCTAAGAAAAAGCAAAACGTAACAAACGCTTTAGGTAACTTTTTAATTATACCTTTTGCTCTCTTCTATATTAATTGGGCTTGTATTCTTGGGCCTTTTTAATCGATAGAGTTAGATAAATGAATAATAATACTCCATATTATAATTCTTTTATATTTTTTAGTTTTATATAGCTGTTCAAACTTTTATATAATTTCTTTATTTACTAAAAAGTTATATAAACTTTTTATAAAGTCAATAACAATTGGCATTGGGGTCAGAATGGTTTCAATTGTAGATAAATATGAGTATCGTTCGAAATTATCATATTATACGTTCTACATAAAATGTAAAAAATAAAAATACCAAGTGACACATAACCTTATAAAATACTTTTGTCACTTGTCATAAATAAATAAATCACTAGTTATAACTTAGCCATGCTAAGGTTCTCATCCATTCCCATTTTTTAAGGAATTTATTTTTTCAAGTGCACGAATCAAATTTCTTGACAATATTGTATGTCACATCCTATGTTAATCAAGAAAAACACATAATGAATATCACATAAACATTGTCTCACATTCAAGTCATGTTAAAGAATAATCTTACCTTTATTTTTTTATTCAGACACCAGATACACACATCATAATCTTTTTTTTTTGTCACGTGATGTCGATACTCTACATATAAATCACTCCCTAGTTATTCCTGACTAGTTTAGAGCCAAAGTTAATTTCTACATGCTACAACTATTCAAATTTACGTCTAATGTTTCTTCTCTAAATGTGGTTACATGATTACAATGAGCTGAAATATACCTAATAATCTACTTTTATGAACTATAGTTAATATTTAATGTATGCTAACAAATCAATTTTCATATTTCTTTTATCCAAAATTATAGATTTAAGTTTATTATTATTTAATAGTTAAGGGTTTGAGATGAAACAAATACACAGTGGTGATCAGCGAATGGTAGTCGTGACTTGCCTTGACACACACTCACCAAGACACGGTAGTGATGTTGCCACGTACGCCACATCACTCACCGATTTGTACACGAGGTAAGTAAGCATTAGTGATAGTTTAAGGTGGATGTTTTCTATAATAGAATTGTATTTGAACAGTCATTCAACGTGTCAAAATCTTAGTGAGAGAATTAATGTTCGTTCTTTATTTGGGTTATGTAAGTTATCATAATAATATCTTTACTCATAAAAGTAAAATATTATCCCCTCAATTAAAATTTTTGTCCAACAACAAAAAGAAGCTTAATTTATACATGTAACTAATGCTACTTTTGGCACTATATTATTATTTCTATCTTTGCATTTAATTACTTGTGTAATAAATTACAATTTGATGATAAAGATTTTTAGAAAAAAAAAACAAAAGTAGTAATATAACAAAGAATAATATTTGTGAAATATATTAAAAATGGTATAAAAAGTAGAAATAAAGAATCCGCGAAAACACGGAGCCGCTCGATCCCAGAGTTCGGAGCTGATATTCCCCTTAATCAAGTTTTTTTTTAATATTATGTAACAAGGATTTTTGTTTTAAATCCTTTAGTTTCATCTCAACTATAAACTTTCATTATTGTCATATTGTTATATAAAATTTAAGACTTCAAGATCCTTTGTTAATTTTCAAGATAGCATACGGATATATCATTTAATTCTTTTTATCTAATTCATCGATGGTACATATACAAGTATTATCGTCAAGACGTCTTTGGCCCAATTGAATTGTTGAATTTTCTCAACAAAGTGGTGAGGTCAAATCTTATTGTGGGTGTTTAGATGGTGTAAAATTATAGAGTTTGTGTTGTTTTTCTAAAATAATATATGTACAAACATAATATAATATTGGACTTTTGTACAAGTGATTCAGGTGTTCAAAGAAAATACCAATAATAATTTAATGATAGAATTTTATATATATCCCTATAAAATTTTAAGCTATCATATCATATATGCCCAAGCAAAATTTAATATATCATATACTCTCATACAATAAGTATTATACATACCCTTAAAAACTTTCAAATATCATGTATATTCAAACCAACATTAAAATAAAGTATATATATAACTCTAAAATCTATCTAAATATCAAATGTACCCTAAAAAAACTTTCAAAAATATCATATATGTTCGGATCAAATCCAAAAGCATATATATATATATATATATATATATATATATATACACTCCTAGGAATCTTGTTAATATCATATATATTCATATCAAAATCAAAATATCATATATAGTCTTTTTTTTCTTATTAAAATTATAACAATTTAATATATAATTATTTTAACAACATATATTTTTTTAATTTTTATATTATTATTATTATTATTTATTATTGTTAGCACTATATTTAATATTTTTTTCATAAATTTTAATGATCACAATAATAGTTTTTGTAATAGGAAAATAATATTGCACGTCAAGAACATAGTTAAAAACCATGATGAATATATTTAACAAAACATACTTATTTTTTATTAATTTCTTAAGTATTATCTTGAAATTTTGTAAGATTTTCGTAATTAATAACAATTAAAACTTTATTTGATAAATTTAAGAATTTTAACATGTTAAAAATCTCATATACCTACTTGAAAATATAACCTTAAAATGAAATATAAGATTCTTGAAATAAACTTTAATTGCAACCGGACCTTGCTAATATATAAGTTTTGAGTCAAATTTTGAATGCTATATATATGAAACTTTAGTCTTGAGAAAAATCATCGGTAAAATGGATATATTCTAATGCATTTTAATAAAATAAATTAATATGAGAAAATATGATATATCCAAAGAAAATATATACCTCCACAAACTTTATAAATATTATATATACTCTTACAAAACTTTTTGAATATCATATATGTCCAAATCAAACTCAAAATATCATATATACCTCTACAAACTTCCTAAATATAATATATCCTTACAAACCTTTTCAAATACCATGTATGGCCAAAGCAAATTTATAATATCTTATATACTCTTTTTTATAAAATAAAATATTATATGATAATTAAATAATTAAGAATATGTCTTTCTACTTGTAATTTTTCAAAACTTATTTCATGCTTAGCAATTTTTTTTCATATTTATTCCCATAAACTTACATACTTATGAGGTTCGTGTGGATATTTAGAAATATCAAATTTATTCACCTTTAAAAATTCTTAAATAAAATTTTAATTACAATAAATTAAGAAAGCTTGTTAACATTTCAAGATAAAACATGATAGTTTAATATAAAAATAATTTTGTTAGTAAGTATTTTCATTATGATTATTATCTAGCTTATTGGTTTGTGATACAAATTTTTATAAATTTAAAAAGAATTATAATTAATAAAAAATTATGATTGATTTCTTAATCGTTTCAAATAAAAATTAACAAATATAGTACTAGTATTATTAATAATCAATAATAAAACAAATGTAGTAAATTGGAATTTTCTTATCTATAGGGAAAATAAAAGATTGAATCATTATATTATTATTTTTTAATAAAATAAATTAAAACCGAAAATAATATACTTTAATTATAGAAAAATAGTATATATGATTTTTTAATTTCGATTTGGATATATATGATATTAGCAAGATTGTATGTAGTGGTAGTTTTATATTTTAAATTGATTTGAACATATATGATATTTGAGAAGTAATTAATAGGTTCATATGATGTTTAGAATTTTTTCCAGTGATATAGATGATATTATGATATTGGTTTGGGTATATATGATATTTAAAACTTTTTAGAAATATATATGATATTTAAAAAGCATCTGAGAGTATATATGATACTTTAAATTTTATTTGTATATATATGATATCTTAAAAGTTTATAGGATATATATGATATTCACCTCAAAACTAATAATATATAACATATGTGACCTTTTTGTCGTATGTAAAACTACAAACCTGGTGTAAAAATGATAACAATATAAATATCATCTAAATTTTCGTTGTTTGAAGCGTAAAACATTCGCTATCAAATAATTAGTGCGCAACTTACGTCATAACTGTTGAAGAAAGTTTCCTCATCCAACTTTGTAAAACAATGTTGGATGAAGACAACTGCTGGATGACAAAATCCATTCGAGTGTGACGACAAGATAGAGAGAGTTACGGATGAGGACTTGCGGAAGTGGACAATGGACACTTGTTTTACGGGAATTAAAGAGAAGTATGTCTTGTTACCTGTTGTTCTCATAACGATATAAATGAATATCACACACGTTAATCTATAAATCTTTTACACGAATCTTATAAAAGTTCTTTGTACTATTAGAAGACCGTATAAGCAAATGTACCTAATGCAAACAATATATAATTAAGGAAAAGAAATATAATAAATTATAAATTTATATAACTTATTGAGAAGTTAGAAAGTAATGTTGATGACACACAAGATATAACTTGTACAAAATGCAATACTACTATTTATAGAATACCATAATACCATATAGCCTACATTTACCATATTACCCTTTAATCTCACCAACACACATAAAATGCCAAAATCAACCTCTCAACACTCAATACTTCATCACCCTTAAATTCTCACTTTCCCTTCACCTCTTTCACAAAACCAACTGATCGGAGATCATGAGCTGCAATGGCTGTCGAGTTCTCCGCAAGAGGTGCGATCCCGACTGCGTGTTACGCCCGTGTTTGGAGTCGATCCCGTCGCCCGACGCCCAAGGCCACGCCACCCTCTTCCTCTCCAAGTTCTTTGGCCGCTCCGATCTCCTCAGCTTCATCTCCGCCGCCCCCTCCGGCCATCAACGCTCCGGTACGTACGCGCTCCCTCCACCCCTATCGCGCTTTGATTTCAAAGGGTTTTTTCGGTTTTAGGTTTTGGTTTGAATCTTGCATGAGTTCTACAATTCAATGCTAGAAAATGTTTACATTTATGTAGAGTTCAAGAGTATTTTCATTGTCTGAAAATATTTATAGAGAGTCTGTTATTTCAACCAGCAGACTCTAACTTTTTTAACATTAATTAAACGACTACTGAGTTATCATGTTGTAACAACTACAATTAACAAAGTAGAGTCTTTTTATTTTGTTGAAATAACAGACTTTTTATAAACTGTTATAAGACAATTATTAAACTAGAAACGATCGTACAAACTCTAAACCCTCCATAAATTTAATACTCGCAGCGCTCTTTCAGTCGCTACTATATGAAGCGGCTGGGCGGACGGTGAACCCGGTGAGTGGAGCCATGGGTCTTCTTTCGACAGGAAACTGGGACCTCTGTGAGGCTGCGGTGCAGACGGTGCTCGCCGGTGGTTCGCCGGAGTATCATGCTGAGCGAATGATACCGGAAGTTGACGAGAGTTCAAATGGTTTTGTTCAATCTAAAGGTGTATTACCGATAACTGTCATGACAGCTGACGGTGGCGATGACAAGTT
Organism: Flaveria ramosissima; assembly: GCA_025215565.1. Taxonomy (NCBI): domain Eukaryota; kingdom Viridiplantae; phylum Streptophyta; class Magnoliopsida; order Asterales; family Asteraceae; genus Flaveria; species Flaveria ramosissima. Next base: position 33,361,108 of record CM046045.1, read on the forward strand.
TCCGTTAATGCTGCAACGGTGCAACGACGGAGAAGAGCCGAAGTTGTTGAATCTTTTTGAATAATGTTATTGCCGGAGTTGATGATCGAAGGTGGTAGTTTGTGGTTTCCGGCGATCTATGTTTTATAACAATGGTTGGTATAAATGGTATATAATAATTATATTAATAATAATTAAAGTTGCCAATCTAAGATATAAATTATTTTTATATTTATTTTAGTTTATACTTAAGATATTAATTAATAACTAGTATTAAGCCTCAACGTTGCGGCGGGTAACGTATTAACGTAAATTGTATCAAATAGCACTAATGTTACACCACCGTTAGCAATCACTACCATCAGAAAAAATTGAAAATGAAGAAAAGAAAATTAAACAGAAAGTAGATGTAAAAACGTTGAACCATGCACGTGAAAGTGCAAAATTATAATAGTTAAATTGTAAAAGATGTACAAGTATTGAGTTTAAAATAAAAATATAAAAAAATTAAATGGTTGTACTTTGTGCATAAAATTGTATACAAACCACTTGGTAATTAGAATATATATAATTTATAAAAATAAGATGTCATTACTATTAAATGCATGACGTAAATTTTTGATATTATTTATATAATATTTTTCATAGAAACGCAACCATGTTATAATACATTTAGGATTGACAATTAATGATATAACCCGTTAAAGTGACATGGTTCAACGTATATATGTACTAGGTTAGTATCTTGTGTGTTATACAGGTTGAATTAATAAAATAATAAATAATTAGTAATAAAAATTTTTGAATTATAAAACCATATTTGAAGATAAAATATGATTATAATTGCATATAAATAGTTATTTCAAGTAAATAAACAATAGATATGTTATAGACAGATAGATATATGGATAAACACGAAAAGTTACAGTACGATATTTTAATATAAGATATGTATAAAATTATATATACGTACTTGTTCAAGAGATAAAACAATTATACTATTTTTAAATCTCTTATCTAAATAGTTTTATTTTTAAATATTTGTTTTAAGATTTTCTTATAAAAATTTATTGTTTATAAAAATCTTGTTTATTAAAATATCAAGTTTCTAATTATTCTGGTTGTTTTAATAAAATTACTTTTAGAAAATTCTATATATTTTATAATTATTATAAAAGAGGATTGATTTAAAATATTTTGTTTCAAAAGGTTCAATGTTTTAAAAAATATTTTAATTTTCTTAATAAAAGTTATTTTTAAAACATAGTTTGATTTTTAAAAAAATATAGATGAGAGAGAAAAATTTATCAATTGACCAAATTAATATTTATGAAGATAGAGATTGTTTGGGTGTTTAAATTATTTTAATACCCTTTTGGAGGGAAAATAAAGTAATGATGTTTAAAAAATTGACAAGTATAAAAAATGTGATTTAAGAATATGACAAGTGGCAAAAAAAATCTTTTTTATTAATATCTATAGATAGATAGGAGACTGTTGTGTTAAACGAGTGTTGCGGTGTATGACACGTTTAACTTGTGGTGATAACTGATAAATACATTTAATAGGTTAACACAACACATATATGGTCTTTTTATCAAAGGACATAGTTGTATAGTTTTATATAAATAATGAAATATACATTACATAGAAGACGAATTGTATTTTTGATAACTTTTATATAAGGATTAACTTTTATATATCTAAACAAAGTTTTTAATATCATATATGTTTTTATAAAACATACCAAATATCATATATATCCTTTTAAAATAATAAAAATATCATAGTATTAATTAATTTCACATTTTCCATAGAGCAATTCATAAAATAACAATTTTATCATTCATTTTATTGCAACTTTAAACGTTGATATTTACTTATTTTAACTCATCTTTTTATTGTTTTGTTTTTTTTACAACAAAACATTTATTGCTTTTCGAGTTGACTTGATTTTTATAGCATTTTCTACGACAAGTTTTACTAAATTTTATAGTGATTTTTTCTAACTTTTATAATTTTCTTTTACTATTTTCCCAATTGTTTCGATTAAATGTCCTTTTTAAACACCTTAACAATAAATTTTATTCATATAGGTCATGTTACCATAGGTTAGTTTTGTTTACAAAAGCTGTAATTTTTTATAAGCTCATGAAAAGGGTTACTCGAGTTTTAGGATAATAACATGTATATGAAGCCGAATTATTTATTCAGTTGGTCTTATGTGACAAATATAGTTTATTATAAGTACATTAAAGTTGTTACACAATTAGATATCTAGTCAACTATAAAAGTAGTAATAATTAAAAATTTTAAGTGAAACTGAATAAACTTAATATTTAAAGTAGAATCCATTGAAAAACATTAAAATTTTCTTTATCAAAATGAAAAAAAACATAAAAGATGATAAAAAGATGCAATGAACGATGAGTTTAAAATGTATAGAAATAAAGTTTTAAAGTTGTAAAGTTTTAAGAAATTTATGGATAAACTGGTTAGATTTAGATGATTAAAAATTAAAAATAAGGTATTGTGAAAGCCATTGGCAATAAGTAAATAAATAATGTATAAAATAATAAAAATAAGTGCAGTGGAGTGCGGTGGGTTATATCTTAGTGTGGGTCTCACCAAACATCACCCATTACACCATCGTTAACTATCTTAATCTTTATACTTTTTCACTAATTATACCGCGGTTATGGCGGACAATGACTCGTGATGGAAGTACTTCTTGCACTCCGGTTAGACACCCTTCCACCGCCGAAGACCGGCGCCACCGCGTTGAACCCTTCGTCAATGACGCTCCAAAACACCACTGCTCAGATGTTCCGGCATCAACGAGGTATCGCTGATACATGAGCTACATTAATTTGAAGTTGATTTATAACATTTAATAATTGGTGCAAATTAAATATTTATTACTTATATGTGTATATAAGGGTTTGGCAATTTGGACACCGTAAAATTATAAATTAACACCACAAAATTTCTATACGCGTCATATAGGGGGGTCGTATAGCTCTATACGAGGCGTATAACCTGATCTGGTTGTCGAGACTCGATCAAAAACAAGTTAAATAACCGGTCTTAGCTACCTTTATTGTATAAGGGTAAGTAAGGTCGTCTCCTCAGGGAATCTGTGGAAAGTGTTTAACAAATGCAACTCGACGAACTAAAAGATTCAAACTTGTAATTAAGACTTAAAACGTTGAAAGAAGTAATGAGAACAATTGCATAAAGCAACAAACTTTGTAATGAAATTCATTGAATATTAAGAAACAATCACTTCCGGGTTTCAAGGTCTACAAGTTCATGGTTTGTTAGATATATTCTAGGGTTTCATAACACAATTCAAGATATTGGCTTTTGATTGAAGTGATGAACAAGGAGCAATCTTTTAAGACTCGTTCATTCACAAGGTCATCAATTCATCTATATCACGTTATCTACTCTTCTCAATTAGTTCACGATGCAAGAAAACCGAAAACTGATGATAAAGCAAATAACTTTTTTTTATAAACAAATTGTTTAACTCAATCAAAACCTCAAACACATTCAATCACAAAGTGTTTAACATAAAAAAACCTAGATACACTAACCACCTCACTTGATAAAAACTCTCCACCCGAAAGCAATCACACGAACTTAGCCACGCATTGTCGTCATTAAATCTTCGATCTTTGCTTGATGATGATCAATGATGATTATTGTGATGATTTGGGAAGCTTGGAATACTCCAAAGATACCTTCAAAGCCCTTGAATTCGTCTGGAAAAAGTTGGATTTCGAATTAGAGTTGTTGATCTTTTAATATCTTGAAACCCCATGAAAATAGGGATTTGTTAGGCCACCGGCGTATGATACGCCGATATCCGACGTATCATACGCCCAACTCACTAGAATTTTTGGCCCATACGTCCCTAAATACGCTGCCAATACGCCGAGCCCCTGTGAAATTTTGATTTTCACATGTAACTTTTCACGAGCTTTCCGTTGACAGGTCGTGGGCCCCGTAACTCTTTTCCTAGCCCAAATTATGCCCATTTTAAGTTACCATGGTCTTGAACCTTTGGTTTTTGCATTTCTTCACTTCTCGGGCTCCGATTTCCATCTCGCTTCTTCCATACTCTTCATGTTTCACCAAACTTAGTTCTGGTTTCCCGTTTTGCATCTTTTCATCCAAAATAAGCTTCCATTAGCTCCAATCACCTATAATCCAAAACACAAACAACTTGAACTTGTTCCATTATAATCATGATGTAAAATCAAACATTTAGATCAATTAAACACCAGATTATTGACACATGATCATAACCCCTCTGACAGCCGCTGAACTTTTCCTTGTAGTCTGTATCCAAATTTGTTATACGCGTCGTATAGCCCTATGTGTGTTGTATAGGGGGTCGTATAGGCTATATGGGGCGTATAACTCTCTGACAGCCCCTAAATTTTTCTCGTTTTCAGTGTATTCGAGTCTATACGCCGCGTATGGACCCATACGCGACGTATAGGGGGTGTCGATTTATCTGGGTGGGTGTCTATATATTGCGACCCTTGTATAATATTTAAATAAATTAAAAATCAATTTAATATTTAATTACATTTTAATAATTAATCTTAAAATTATATTAGTTTTGTAATATTTAAAACTAATTAAATATTAATTTATTTGTCGCCGGCGAGAGATACGCAGTCAACAAGTAAAACTGAAAACTTAAGAGTCAAAGGTTAATATGGTAAAGTCTTTGGGTCAATTGGCTATTTATGTTATTTTCCCTGGATAAAAAGAAAGCTTGAATATAAAGAGTCAAAAGAGTTTGCTAATGGCAAAGCTAAAAAAAACCATAAATGTCAGTAACCTATATTACTCTAATAAATCAGTTATGCATGATAAAAATAGCATCAAGAGGGCCATTGTGGTCAACAATAATATATATATAAGCATATCCATGTTGTTGATGTCACAAGAAAAACATATGATAGCTTGGAAAAGTTCACCGCAGAAACACTAGTTGTTACTCTAAGAAAGGTAAACTTTTCCTTATCTTTTCATTCATTGCTGGTTTAATTTCATACATATTTGGGTTCTTTGAATCTTGATGTTTAATCTCATACCAATGTGGGTTATTTGGATCTTGATATTTAATCTTTGTATTTGTGTATTGAGTAATCATTGTAATTTATGTGTTGGGCACTTTAATGAAAAAAGGTGTCTGTTGTATGTTTGTATTTTGAAATTTGTAGATGATGAAACTATTAAACTTATGTTTGTAGGAGTTTGATGGGGTTTATGGACTAAAATGGCATTGTATTGTGGGGTCAAGTTTTAGATCATACGTGACACATTGAGTTGGTGGAGTCATGTATTTTTTTTTCATGTAGGATTTATGTTCTTTTCTTCAAAATTGTTGTTCAAAGAGCAGATTGATGAAAAAATAATTTTTCATAGAACAGTGTATAACTTTTGCAATCACTGCTATAACTAATTAATTGTGCAATGGGAGGAGCAAGCAACATCTTTAGCGACAAGAGCCAACTAGCTGCAGATTTTGAAATTCATGCTACATCTTTCACCCTATCTATATGTTTTAATATTGAAAACGACGAAACAACTATGAAGACTCCGTCGTAGCAGTTCATTCGCATAAAAAATGAAAGCACCTCCTGCATATCAGGTTTAACTCAACCGCTACCAAAAGTTTAGCCGCAACAAGACGCTGCATCAATATCTAGTTATTATTAATCAATTAAGAAAAATAACTTTAAAAAATCTCATTAGTTGCTAATCTCTTGAAAGATGTTTGAAAATGTTTTCCTCGGTGTATTGACGCAAACATTGTGACAACACTTGTCGCTATTTGGTGGGAAGTTTTATTACAAATTTATAGGAAAATTATTTTCTATGAGGTTTTTTCATACAAACAACTTTTTCGGTATATGTCGCTAAACTGCTTTTCCGACAAAGTTCCTAAAATTCAAAACGAGGCGAGCTTTAGCGAACTCCTGGATCGAGCCGAGCCAAGCCCCAAATAAAAGTTCGTTTATATAAATATTTTATTTAAATTATTAAATATATTTATACAAATAACTATTGTTATATATAAAATAATTTTAAGATAAAAGCAATTAAATAATATGTATAATGTTTTATATAAAATATATAATTATTATTAAATAAATAATAATTAAATAATAAACGAACCGAGCACGAGCTTAAAAAAGTTTTTGACAAAAACAAGCCAAGCTCGAGCTCTCTTAAGGTAAAACGAACCAAGCTCGAGTCTAAACGAGCTCAAGCTCGGTTAGGCTCGTTTGCATCCCTAGAGATGAGTGTATTTAATAAGCTCTTTTCAATATCATAAAAAAAATGATCACTTCTCAGAAAGAAAATAATTATTAGTTTTGAGATTTGTTTAACATTTTTGCTTGTGAAACTAAAGCCGAATTTTTACTTCAAACGGATCATTATATATTTAAAATATAACCGATAAAAGATAATAAAAAAGTTATCTGCATATGATTACAACGTATCCTGATAAGTACATAATCTAGGGTAAATATATCCCTAAAATATATCGATCTCCTTGATCACAATCTGAATCCAACATTAATTTTTAGCTTATAAATGTATATATAGATCTGTACTCAGCAATTTTCCCTAATTTCTCTAATCATTTTCCATGATGAGGTTGATCAAAGTTATGAAGAGAAGAGACTGATCCATACGATAAACAAGAACAATGGTAATGAAACTGGTGCTATGGAGTTAAACAATGGTGATGAAAATATGGAAATACATTCTGATATGATCAATGTCGACTCAAACAACAGTGATGCGATGGAGATAAGGGATTTTATAAGGAGTATTGGTGGGTCGGAGCCTGAGTTGGTGATTCAGAAGACACTCACAAAATCGGATTGCGACAACAACCAAGGCATGTTGTTGATGCTAGTGTTGCAAGTAAAGAATCATGGTTTCTTGATGACAAATGAGAAGACCCAACTGGGAATGAGAGAGTCTATAAGCGTGGAGGTGTTTGATCCACAAAGGCGTAAATTAACGTTGAATCTTGCGCAATGGAAGATGAAAAACGAAAACTATGTGTTCAAAACCAATTGGAAGAATATCGTACAAACAAACAGGTTGAAAGATAACATGCTCATCTGCGTCTTGTCGTTTCGGGTTGATCAATAACTTTGTTTGCAATTGTACGTGTTTGATTTGCAAAAAAGTCTTAGAACACTAGTGTAATATTGAAAGTTTAGAACATGAATTAATTAAGTAACATGATTCTTGAGTTCACTTTATATTATAGTTTTGATATTCTCTCTCCGGATGTCGTTTATAATTGATTTTTTTCCTGGTATAATCCTATTTGTTTCCTTGTTGTGTGTGTTATTTATGTTAGTTGTTTTTTCTAAAAATCTTTGTATATAATGTTTTGATCGTTCAACGGTCACAAACCACACCACGACGATCGTGTTTTACAACTTCACCCTCCTCGAGCGTAAGTCAATGAAAAACAGTAGTTAATGTGCATAGTGATGGTTTTGTACTTTATACCACTTTCATGTTGATTTTAGTTTACAAATTTTTATACATTATAGATGAGCTTAAATTATGATTGAGTAGCGTAAGGAAGTGTGTAATAGGTTCATAAGAGGTTGCGTGTTTGCACTCTCACAGTCTCACCATGCCACATCGGACATCACCAGCTTCAACCCCTTGTTATTATGATTGCACTCACGCGACCTCGCCTCACGCCCATCGGCGCAGTGTTGCAACGCCCTTCAGCGGAGCCACATCGGATTCACCATGTTGGAAAAATTCACCACCTCTCACGAGCTCACTACACATGCCCTAATAAATAACATGATGAAAACAAGGTGTAGTTACTAAAATTTCTATCACGTGGGAAAGAGGTGTTGAACTAAGGTCACACGATTGAGGTGTTAAAACCATGTAGAAAAAACTAGTCATGTAATAATGAGTTTATTTGTTTTACCAACTTTAAGAAAGGGAAAATATACTTAAGGTTGTTCAAGTTTTGATTCGGGCGGTTTTGACGAAAACCCTAGACCTAATCGCTAACTATGGATTCAGAAAATGGTATAATAAACCATACATATGTTGGCCAAACCAGATGATTTTACCTACTTTAACCAGTTATTTAAATTTCTTTTTTCAAAACTGCTAGATTGTATTAAAAAAGATTAAATTATCAGTAACTTATGGATATCATATTTTAATGATTTTTAGTGTGACCAAGGATGTTTTAATCAAGTTGTATTTACTTTGGATCCAAGAAAAGTAAGAATAAACATTGATACGAGTTAGTATGTGTAAAGTACACACTTGTTAAAAGTTATTCTTATCCCATGCACTAAAAAACTTGTGCTCAAGGGGATGAAGCCCCTTTGATAAGGGTTCTATACAAGTTATGCCCCTTTGATGGGGATATGTGGGCACAACCCAATCGAAGGCGAGGTCCAAGGGACATGAACGTTGAGGGAAAGTCATTGAAAGTTGCTTTAGATTTGTATGGTTGAAGGAAATTTATATAAAACTTGGTAATCGATGCTAAGTGGTAACCAAGATCAACATTATCTAGTCCATCAACAGCAAGTATGATCAAGAACAGTTGATGAGCAATATAACTTGCCATCAATAGTAATTAATCATTACTATTAACTAGGGGTGGTAATTGCTAACACAACATGAACTAGAACAGATAAACATGTTTTGGGTTGTTATATCTAACCCGCTAAAAAGTTTGTGTTTGGGCTGTAACGTATTTATTTGATTGGTTTTTAACACAAAAATATATGGATCATAAATGGGTTGAACAATTCAACTCGTCTACCTGTAGCACGCCAACCCTCTAACCTGACACGATTGACACCCTAGGTGATAATTTGTCATTGGTGATAACTATTCACCAGTTACTGGTGGCAAATGAGGAACTTGGATTAATCAACAGAGTTATTGCTGATAGGCAATTATCAACAGTGACTAAGTTACTACTGTAAGAGAATTCAAAATTGGTTTTTATGTTGATTAAAGCAACTGCTAATGTAACTAAATAATGGTCAACCATTACAACCACTTAGTAAGTTACTCTTTCACAAAGAGTTGTGACGTTTTAACCGGACGTTATCATGGTTCTCTACCTATATAAGAAAGATCTTTGGTTTGTTTTACATAAAGAATTCCATACGAATTGGGTACGTTTTATCTTACATAAAAGAATACGTGTTTTTTTTTCCTCATAGGTGTTTTTATTATTTGACTCTAACCCAAAAACCCAAAATTCAAGAGCAACGAATTTGCTTGATTTAGGTTTTGTATATTGAATTGGGTCTTTGTCTAAACAAATTCTGAATTCGGTTTTCTAATCTAATTTGAATTATGGATTTCGACTGAATGAAACTGATTATTCAAATTAAT